>CAWUFW010009821.1:742500-751308 GCA_963921515.1 Calotriton arnoldi | reverse complement strand
GGGAGTCCATACGTGACATGTGTGACTCCACGTTGGACATGTGGGAGTCCAAGCGGGCATGATGGGCAGCCTGCTGCTGTTTGATGTCTCTGAGGAGCCCCACTACCTGGCTGAGCTCTCCGGTGCTGGACTGGTACGCATCAGCTATGCGTACCAGTTGTGGGTCTTCATGCACACCAGCAACGTCTGCAAGCAGCGACCTCTGTCTCCCACCCCTCCCACCACCCCTGCTGACATGTGCAGTGTGTGCAGTTGCACGCACAGATAACCCTGGTCCACCTTGGGGGTTGGTGGTGGTGGTGGTGTCCATGGCCCCAGGTTGGTCCAGGGTCACTGCGCTGGTGTTGTTCCTTATTCTGTCCAAGTCGGCAGGGATGGTATTCGTGGTGACAGTCGTTGGAGGGGTGGATGCAGGGGGTGCAGCTGGTGGACCTGCTGGTGCTGCAGCTGGTGGTCCTGCTGGTGCAGCATGTTGACTTGCACCGGATGTGCCAGGTTGTTCTTCATCGTCCGAGGAGGACAGAGGCTGTACGACGCCAGTGAGCTCGGCATCCTCTTGAGCCTGGGACTGGGACTCCTCAGCGACTGCTGCTGTGTCCCTATCATCACCTGTTTTTGGGAGACACAAACAATGTATGTCATGTTTCTGCAGGCATCAGTGGTTGACACACCTGACAGTTGTGACTGTGCCTCGGGGTGCGGGCCTGTACATTGTATTGTCCTAAGTCGTCACAGTCAGGGGTTGATATTGGTGTGGCACATTGTCCTGCATTATTTGGGCATTTCTATGTATTCTCTGGGGTGTGAACATGGTCTGCATTGATTGTGTTTGGTTGACAGCCAGACCTCCTTCCCACCCACCCACCCACCCACCCAGTCAGTTATCCCACCATGGAACGTGCTTGCATTGCAGGGAGTGTAAGTTGTCTCTCAGGATGTCAGTCAGTGGTGTCCTGCTGTTTGTTGGTGCACAGTTGCCAGCAGGGCCTTGTGCTCCCCACAGCAGTAGCCAGTGTCAGCCATCTTGTGAGTCCTTCTCCACTCCCTGTGATGTGAGCACGGTTCAGGGTGGTGTTGATGGGCCAGTTGTGAGGCTGAGCAATGTCTGTGAGTACGACTCCCATCATGCTATTGCCTCCACCCCCTTCCCAGCATGCCCATGCTTCCTTCCTTTTGACTCTGCTTCCCTGTGGGTTGGGCTGGCTGTGCTGACAGGATGGCTGGGAGTGTTGTCCTGGCAGTTGTTTGGCTAAGAGTCCCAAGAGTGTCCCTGTGCTTCACACAACATAACCCAGGGTGGTGGTGCTTTGTGGGATCTTGTGTTAGGATGGAGGGCATTGCATTCTACCAGGTGGGTACTGTGGAGTTTGTGTTGGGGAGGGTGTGAGGGGAGGTGCTGGTGACTATGGTCAGTGCTGCGAGTCCTCCTTCCCACCCAGCCAGCCAGATATCCCACCATGGAACGTGCTTGCATTGCAGGGAGTGTAAGTTGTCTCTCAGGATGTCAGTCAGTGGTGTCCTGCTGTTTGTTGGTGCACAGTTGCCAGCAGGGCCTTGTGCTCCCCACAGCAGTAGCCAGTGTCAGCCATCTTGTGAGTCCTTCTCCACTCCCTGTGATGTGAGCATGGTTCAGGGTGGTGTTGATGGGACAGTTGTGGGGGTGACCAATATCAGTGACTACGACTCCCATCATGCCATTGCCTCCACCCCACTTGCCAGCATTCCCATACTTACTTGCTTTTGTGTGGAGTTCAGTGGGTGTGGGTGTGAGGGCAATGGCAAGATGGCTGACAGTGGTGTCCTGCTGTTGGTTGCTGAGCAGTACCCAGCATGCCCTTGTGCTCCCCACGACACAGCAACAGTGTCAGACATCTTTGATGGGCCTTTCCACTCTCTGTGGGATGTGCATGCGTGAGTGTGAGCTTGCTGGGCCATGTGGTGGGGGATGTAGGGCTGTGAGTACGACTCCCATCATGCTATTGCCTCCTCCCCCTTCCCAACATGCCCATGCTTCCTTCCTTTTGACTCTGCTTCCCTGTGGGTTGGGCTGGCTGTGCTGACAGGATGGCTGGGAGTGTTGTCCTGGCAGTTGTTTGGCTAAGAGTCCCAAGAGTGTCCCTGTGCTTCACACAACATAACCCAGGGTGGTGGTGCTTTGTGGGATCTTGTGTTAGGATGGAGGGCATTGCATTCTACCAGGTGGGTACTGTGGAGTTTGTGTTGGGGAGGGTGTGAGGGGAGGTGCTGGTGACTATAGTCAGTGCTGCAAGTCCCCCTTCCCACCCAGCCAGCCAGATATCCTACCATGGAACGTGCTTGCATTGCAGGGAGTGTGAGTTGTCTCTCAGGATGTCAGTCAGTGGTGTCCTGCTGTTTGTTGGTGCACAGTTGGCAGCAGGGCCTTGTGCTCCCCACAGCAGTAGCCAGTGTCAGCCATCTTGTGAGTCCTTCTCCACTCCCTGTGATGTGAGCACGGTTCAGGGTGGTGTTGATGGGCCAGTTGTGAGGCTGAGCAATGTCTGTGAGTACGACTCCCATCATGCTATTGCCTCCACCCCCTTCCCAGCATGCCCATGCTTCCTTCCTTTTGACTCTGCTTCCCTGTGGGTTGGGCTGGCTGTGCTGACAGGATGGCTGGGAGTGTTGTCCTGGCAGTTGTTTGGCTAAGAGTCCCAAGAGTGTCCCTGTGCTTCACACAACATAACCCAGGGTGGTGGTGCTTTGTGGGATCTTGTGTTAGGATGGAGGGCATTGCATTCTACCAGGTGGGTACTGTGGAGTTTGTGTTGGGGAGGGTGTGAGGGGAGGTGCTGGTGACTATAGTCAGTGCTGCAAGTCCCCCTTCCCACCCAGCCAGCCAGATATCCTACCATGGAACGTGCTTGCATTGCAGGGAGTGTGAGTTGTCTCTCAGGATGTCAGTCAGTGGTGTCCTGCTGTTTGTTGGTGCACAGTTGGCAGCAGGGCCTTGTGCTCCCCACAGCAGTAGCCAGTGTCAGCCATCTTGTGAGTCCTTCTCCACTCCCTGTGATGTGAGCACGGTTCAGGGTGGTGTTGATGGGCCAGTTGTGAGGCTGAGCAATGTCTGTGAGTACGACTCCCATCATGCTATTGCCTCCACCCCCTTCCCAGCATGCCCATGCTTCCTTCCTTTTGACTCTGCTTCCCTGTGGGTTGGGCTGGCTGTGCTGACAGGATGGCTGGGAGTGTTGTCCTGGCAGTTGTTTGGCTAAGAGTCCCAAGAGTGTCCCTGTGCTTCACACAACATAACCCAGGGTGGTGGTGCTTTGTGGGATCTTGTGTTAGGATGGAGGGCATTGCATTCTACCAGGTGGGTACTGTGGAGTTTGTGTTGGGGAGGGTGTGAGGGGAGGTGCTGGTGACTATAGTCAGTGCTGCAAGTCCCCCTTCCCACCCAGCCAGCCAGATATCCTACCATGGAACGTGCTTGCATTGCAGGGAGTGTGAGTTGTCTCTCAGGATGTCAGTCAGTGGTGTCCTGCTGTTTGTTGGTGCACAGTTGGCAGCAGGGCCTTGTGCTCCCCACAGCAGTAGCCAGTGTCAGCCATCTTGTGAGTCCTTCTCCACTCCCTGTGATGTGCGCATGGTTCATGGTGGTGTTGATGGGACAGTTTTGGGGCGGGCAATATGTGTGACTGCAACTCCCATGATGCTATTGGCTACACTGACTTGGCCAGCATACACAGGATTCCTTCCTTTGAGTGGTCTTCACTGTGTGTTGGTGTTGTTGTGGTGGCTACATGTGTGGATGTGTTTGTTGGTTCTATTTGTGCCACTGCCTAGCTGTAGTTGTGGTTGTGTTTGTACATGTGTTGGCACAGTTGGATGTGACTTTTTTGATGGCATGTGTTGTGTTTCTCTGACTGACATACACATTTTGGGATGATTCTGTTCTGGTTGCTGTGTGATTGCTATGAGTGCATGGTTTGACTCTCCCCTTGACAGTGATGTGTGTGTGTTTTGTGGCAGTATATTGTGTACATTTGTTGTGTACTCACCAGGCTCTGGGATGTCCTCTAGTCCATATATGCTCACTGGCGGTAGGATGGCCCGCACCTTCTCCTCCCAGGGCCTGAGGTATATTGGCTTGGCAGGAGGGCCACTGCCGGTGTGTTGGCTGTTGATGTAGTCTTGCTTCAGCAGTTTCCGTACCCTCCTGCGCACGTCATACCACCTGTTCTGGATGTCGGTCTTTGTGCGCCGACATGGTGATTGGGCGTTCACCCTGTTGATGATCCTCTCCCACATCTTGGTTTTCTGCGACATGGGGGTCTGTTGGACCAATGTGCCAAACAGCTGTGGCTCTACCCTGAGGATCTCGTCTACCAGGACTTCCAATTCACAATCTAGGAACTTGTGATTCTTCTTGGGGGCATGGTGATGGGTGGTGATGGTGAGTGATGTGTGTGTTGGTGTGCAGGTGAGGGTGTGTGAGTGTGTGTTTTGCTGGGTGTATGTGAGGTAGGTATTTGTTGGTGTGCTGATGGTGTGTGGCTTGTGTGAGGGATGAGCTGTGGGTGTGTGGTTGCTTTCTCTTGGGTGCTGGCAGTGGAATGGCATTTGCAAAGGCTCATGGTAGTGATTTGTGTCCTTTATATAGGTGGAGTTGTGGGTGTGTCTTTGTTCTCTGTCCCCACCCCCCCCAGTATTTATTGGCTTGGTAATTGCTTGTTTGGCCTTTTTTTGGTTGATTTTTCCTTTGTGCTGTTTGTGTATGTTGGAAACGTTCTTGTGATCGAGTCGGACCCTGCATTGGTCTCGTACGGTGTTTTCCGTTTCGTTCACGCTGTGTTTGTGCAGTTTTGTATGCTGCGTACGCGTCGGTCGCGGTGTATTGTGTTGCTTCGGCTCGGTTTTGTATGCGTGTCGGTCGTACGGCTTGTCCTCCGTCCGACTCGGTCGTGTTTTTCGCGCCTTGCATCGTACTTTGCGGGTTGGAGTTGGCGGGTACGATTCGGTCGGATTTGTTCCGGGTGCGTGTCGGTCGGTTGGATTCGCGTGTTTTTCCGGCCGGATTGCTATTTTCCGAGCGGCTCGGTCGGTCGGCTTGGTTTCCTGACGTGTCGGTCGGATTTATCGCGGCTTGCATCGTACTTGGCGTGTCGGGCGCCACTGGTACGTGTCGGTCGGTAATTTTTCCGGCTCCGAGTCGGTCGGTGCTTTTTCCGGCCCGAATCGGAATCGACCCCTTTGTATCTAAATTAATATAAGCACACATCTATAAGAAGATACAAAAAAATACACATCTGTAAATTGCACATCTAGCTAGAAAATACACATCTATAAAAATTCACATCTATAAAATCCACATCTATGCAAATTCTTGGGTCAACTATAAACTATCGTGTAACTGTTTAACCACATTTAAATATTAATGGATCAACATTTTAAAACAATATGTTTTATAAGAGTGACGTGTGTGCTGTATGATAGTGTACATCTCAGCATTCAGCTTGAAATTTAATTGTCCATGAATACTTGGCACATTTTAAGAGTGTCCATTAATGTAGTCAGGCAAACATTTTTCTTGAATGGGAATGACATTTGCAGACCAAGATCAGCCAGAGCAACATCGTTACATTGAGGCCAAATACCCCGACATCCGACAATGAAGCCATGAAATTTTACAGTTTTACAGTTGGTAAGATCTTTGATTTGCTGCGATAGATCCTGATAGTATTTAACTTTACTCTCGAACGCTAATTCAAGGGAATTCTGTGAGTTTTCCCAACGAATAGAAACATCAATCACTACAGCAGTACCATTTTTGGTGAACACTACATCTGGTTTTCTTAGTTCACCTTGGCTATTTTTAACATGAGGTTCCCTGTATGTCATCCACCCACACCTTTTTGCTCTATCAATGAGCAATTCCAACACTTTGTTATGCCTTTTTATCCTTATGTCCTTGGTTTTAGGGCATGCACCTGAAATATGTGAAATTGTTTCGCATACATCTTTGCAGTATCTACAAGTAGCAAAAGTACGATTTCTTCCCCTAGTGATGGTTTCTCTAGTATACAAAACATTTGCTCTCAACATCAGCGCAGCTATGTATTGATTTTCTTTCATTTTATTATGTTTGCTGATCCAGAAATTTGAGGTTGGATTACTTGCTAGGTATTTTATACCATCACCTTGGACAGGGAGATTTGCCCATTTTTCAAATTCCTCTTTTCTCCAATCATATGTTGCTACCAGATTCAATTCATAACTCAGAAATCTACTGTCCAGAATGTTGAGTTTGTGTGTTTTGATGATGTTATCAATTTTTTCATTGATTACTTCTCCTGCATACATGAATGATTGAGCTATGTACAGATCTGGAGCTTCCCTGAGATACAATAAACTATTGATTTTGTTTAGACCAATTGTCGTACATAACTTTGGTATACTGAGGCCCCCAAAGGATCTTTTCGAATATAGGAGACCATCACATGTGTATGCAGGTAGGTGTAGGAAATGTTTGACATACTTTTTTATTGTTTGATCCAGAATGTTTAAAGTTTTAGCTTCTGTTCCTGTCATTTCCAACTTAAATGACAGTTTAGGGATCAAATATTGACACAATATTTCTATTTTCTGTGTGGGCTTAAGTGGTAAATTGTCGAGTTTTTGTGCCCAGTCAACAAGAACCTCATTAATTTTGTTGTTACTTGAATGGCCGGTGTGTGGATCAAAGTTCAATCCGAGGTATCTCTCGCTTTCTCCTGGATTAATGTTTTCAATATTTTGTTTCTCAAATTGCCATGGTTTGCAGTTGTTGACCAGGATCTTATCTTTATGGTGACTTATATAAAATCCATGTGTTTTTTTCACATTAAGCTTTAAGCCTGTTGTTTTACTGAATTTTTCAATGATTTTCAGATTTGTACTCATTCCTTCCCAGGTGTTGCTGAGTACTGCAATATCATCTGCAAAGGCAAGAGCGGTGATTTGCTTAATGAGACCATCAGAGTCTCATGTGAAGCCATCTTTCTGAAGATCACAGATCAAGGGATCCATGGCAATGTTAAACAACAGTGGGGATAAAGAGTCACCTTGCTTAACTCCCGACTTCATTTGCATTTCTGGAGTTGCTTCATTGTTTTTTCCCTTGAAAAATGTTGTTGAGTCAGTGTATAAGTCTTGTACTATGTCTCTGATGCATGATGGAACTCTGAGCCTTTCCAGACTCTGTAAAATGTGACCATGGCTGACAGAGTCAAAGGCTTTTGAGATGTCTATGAACACCACTGCTAACGAACTTCTGTTTTTTCGTGCCCCTTTTATGATGTTTTGCAGAAGAGTCAGATTTTCGAGACAACCTCTCACCTTCATGAAGCCTTTTTGTCTCGTATTCAATTCAACGAAAAATGCAAGTCTTTTGGTTAGTATTTTCGTGAACAACTTCATGAATGCCGTACCGATGGTAATTGGACGCCAATTACTGATTTTTTTCAGTTCGCTAATCGGTACATTTTTAGGTATTAAAATCGATCGGTTCTTTTTAATACTTTCTGGTACTCTTCTCATCGATAACCAAGACGACAAGATTCTGGGCAGCAGTCTTGGTTGTTTGTTATGCACATTATGTAAGTCATTAAGGCCAATTTTGTCAGGCCCCACTGCTTTCTTTAAATCTGATTCATCGAAGGCTTTAGTTATTTCGAGCAGTGTAATTTCTTTACACAGTCCTCCAATTTCCCATTCATCTGGTATCCGATCAATTGGGATGAATTTGGGATTTTTCTTGTTTTCTTTTTCAATTATGTTTTTATAATATTGGAAGATTTCATCCGCACTGATTTGGCAGGTGGCATCTTCTGCCCCATCGGTGATTATCCTGGGAATTTTCTTTTTGTCTTTTTTAAACATTGCCTGGTATTCTTTGTAGCTGCCCTTAGCTTTTGCATAATTTTTCTTGTGTGTCCGATTGAGCCTTCCATTCTTCTTATCTTTCTTTGCTATCTTGCTTTGTACTGGGGTAATCTGTTGCTCATCTTGAGCAGAGTTCTTAGGCTCATTGGGTTCGCTCGTTGGTTCGGTACGATTTGCTGGTACAGGACTTATATCATTGGTGTTGTCTGAGATATAAGTCACTATCTCATCCATCAGATCCATAGCAGCATCGTGATGCTGGATGTTTTTGGTGTACTTCTCGACTTCTGTGATTCTATCATTCAGTTCATCAAAGTTTTTTATTTTTGGCGTTCGTTTCCGATTGATAAAGTCTCTGCGCCTTTCCATTGTTATTTCCACTGAAATCTCTGGTTCATCACAAGAGTCATTCTCTGAGATATTAGATGCTTGCAGTACATCTTTTGCCGATTTTTTCCTCTTATCTCTTCTATCTCTTCTTTTTTCTGCAATTTGTTTGCTGTTTTTATTGTCAAAATGCGGAACCATCAGCGCATTAATGTTTCTCTTGTTTTCATATATTTTTTCCAATTCTGCTAATAGCAGTATTTCTTCCTGTGACCATAGTTTTGATGGTTTGCTGCTTGCTAGAGCTGTTAGTCTAGCCTCATTTTGCGCTCTTGGATGCGCATGCCGAGCATGTTGTGATACTCCAATCTTTGATCTGAATCTGAGGTCACAGAAGCTGCACAGGAATGGCAGCACTCCCCTTTGAGGTCTTCCTTTGCATTTGGCATAATGGCATGCAATATTGTGGTATTCGGCTTCTTTGTCACATTTTGAGCAATAGGTTTTGAGATAGAAGCCTTTATGCTAGTTAGAGACATGTTTTCTTAGTTCTTTAAATGTTCCTAAAATGTCTCCACACAAGTCACAATTATACTTTTC
>CAWUFW010009820.1:600000-751318 GCA_963921515.1 Calotriton arnoldi | reverse complement strand
CGAGGACTGCACGGCTCGCCTCCAAACTACTGTGTCGCAAATGGACAAACTATTGAAAATCATTGCTTCCAAAAATGAGGATTTGGAGGCGCGCAGCCGAAGAAACAATATCCGAATTCTTGGTATTCCCGAAAGCACAAATACTGGGAAGATGGAGGAGTACGTAGAGAGGCTGCTGTGCGGCACGCTGGGCGCCGAGTCCTTCTCACACCAATTCATTGTCGAACGGGCACATAGGACCCTAGGGCCCGACCGCCCCCGGGAGGCACACCACGGCCTATTATCGCCCGAATTCTCAATTACCGAGACAGAGATGTCGCCCTTAGGGCAGCCCGAGAGAAACACCAGCTGAACTACGAAGGGAACAGATTCGCCATCTACCCGGATTTTACGGCCACCGTCCAGGAGGAGAGGCGCAAGTTCCTACCGGCAAAACAAAAACTACGTGCGGCCCAAATTGATTACGCCCTTCTATATCCAGCACGCCTCAGGGTCACGCACCAGGGCAGGCAAACTTTCTTCACAAAACCGCATCAAGTAGACGAATTTCTGAAAAACCTCAAGCGTGCCAACAATGCGGCAGTTTCTCCACATGCATCACCAAGGTCGAGATCCCCAGAAGCAAAATAGCCAACCCTCGCTGCCTCGGCATGAACACATTTCATGAACTCTACAGCCACTTCACGACGATGTTCGCGGCGCGACCGGACGATCACCTCCACCTGTGAAGGTCACCAAACATTACACACCAGATAAGTGACTTAATGGGACACTAAGATGCTCAACACCGAGCGCCTACGCCCTCCCTGAGCCTGGTTACTACATCCCACTAGCTCTCTGAGGGCGGGGTGTGAGCGTGCTTCCACCTAGGAGATCCCCCAATGGGCACTCCCCTTTAAACTGTGCTGCGAATTAGCACGCAAATTGTTTTCTTGAAGTTGCGGGTAAATTGGGAGGAGGGTGGGACATAGTACTGGCATGTTTGGGATGTTTCAGTGGGAGGGGGAGGGACGGGGGCTGTTACTGAAATTCGCATATAAAGCACACGACACGCGAAACAAACAGGCGCAACGTTGTGTATTTCTCTATCTGCCATATTATCAAAGCTTACTCATATGTTCAACACCCATGGCCAGTCGTAACACATGGCTAATATAACGTCTACCCTCAATATACACATACTTACTTGGAACGTCAGGGGACTAGGAGACCCACGGAAACGCCGACAAATACTAGCATACTTAGACAGACATCAAATCCACATTGCGATGCTCCAAGAAACCCACATCAACACCCAAACTGCAAACACCTTTGCGATTAAATGGGCCGATCATCGTATATTCTCTTCTTACTCCTCATATTCCCGAGGCACAGCCATCATTGTAAAAAAACACACCCCCTTTGCCATAGCTGGGACTGAACACGACCCACAGGGACGATACTGTATTGCATGGGGTACACTTGGCACAGAATCAGTCACTCTTACCAGTTGCTATGGGCCTAACATCGACTCTCCCGACTTTTTCACTACGCTTTGGGGACGGACCCTGGCAAAGGGATCTACTCACATAATATGGGGTGGAGATTTCAATGTCGCGCTGAACCCCGCTGTCGACAGGTCAAACCCTTCACCACACCATTACAACAGATCGTACCATGCACTACGGGGGATACTGACTGCCCACGAATGATAGACACTTGGCGCCAATTACACCAACATGACACTGAAGGCACTCATTTCGCTACACAATGTGCATCCTGGGCCCGTTTAGATTATCTCCTGATTACAAGAGGGCTGGGCCCATCAGTGAGCGAGGCTAAGCATCTAGCGAGAACTTATTCCGACCATGCCCCTGTTAGAATAGCACTCAGACCCCCGGGTTTTGGCGTCCCGCGCAGACTGTGGAGGCTCCCTCCCCTTACATTGACTGACGCAGTTTTTCAGGAAGAGTTACGGGAAGAAATACAAGAATTCCTACAAAGAAATAAAGGTTCGGTCGCTAATGTCGAAACGGTCTGGGAGGCTTTCAAAGTCACGATGCGGGGCTTCTGCATCTCTAAAAGCGCAGGCGTCCTACGAGACATACAGGGAACACTGAAAAAATTAGAGGCTGAGCTCAAGACGCTGGAGTCCAGATTCCCCTTAGACACGGACGGACAAGCACGTCGCGAGTTTAGAGACAAGCTCACAGAATACACAGTCACCACAGACCGAGAGGCAAGGTATAGAGGAAAATACTGGGTAGCTCGCAGATACGGAGAGGGGGAACGTCCCGGGAAGGCTCTGGCTGAAATAATAAGAAAACCTTGCTTCTCCGGATATATCCTGGAGATAGAAGGCCCGGCGTCAATTATGCACAGAGATACTTCCGACATACTCCAGACGTTCTCCACGCACTACTCCACACTATACACGTCCCACAGACGGGATACCCTCGATCTGGACAGTTATTTACATGACGTGGCCCTGGCGTGGCTTGATGACTCGCAACGGGAATTCCTATGTGCCCCATTTGAACTGGATGAGGTGTGAGAGGCCATCATGCATACGAAATCGGGCAAGGCACCAGGCCTCGACGGAATCCCTATTGAATTCTATAAAACCTATATAGACTTACTAGCTCCCATCCTACGAGAGGTGTACGAGGCTTCTCTCGAAGCTGGCACACTTCCCCCATCCATGAGGGAGGCACTCATCACTTCCCTACTCAAGCCGGGGAAATCCGCGCTCCACTGTGACTCCTACAGACCGCTATCTCTTATAAACTGCGATACAAAAATACTAGCCAAAATCATAGCCAATCGATTAAACCTGCTCATGGAGCTGCTGGTTCTCCCCGATCAGGCGGGTTTTATACCTGGGCGTGCTACCACACACAATCTCCGCACTTTTTTCTCCGTCCTACATAATGTAGACCCGGACCTGCCGCTGGCGGCGGTCTTCCTGGACGCCACTAAGGCGTTTGATTCGGTTGAGTGGGATTACCTAATCGGAGTACTCTGCTGGATGGGTCTCCCCCCCCTGTTCCTTTCCTGGATCCAGCTGCTCTATCGGCTCCCCACAGCAAAAGTCCTCATTAATGGCCACTTATCTACAGCATTCCCCATCACTAGGGGCACACGTCAGGGATGCCCCCTCTCCCCCTCCTTTTGCCCTGGCTATCGAGCCATTGGCAGCTAAACTGCGCCAGCATCACCAAGATAAAGCACTGCGCTGCAATTTACGCCAGATATTGATTTCGCTTTATGCGGATGATATCACCCTTTATATTAGAGACCCGCAAGCAAACATAAACCCGCTCTTAAGGGAATTCCTGATATTTGGAAAGCTGTCTGGAATCCATATTAACTGGATTAAGTCACAGATCCTCCCCCTTACTGCCGCGGCTCAGCCACACCCCTGGACTTCCCACTGGAATGGTGCCAATCAGACATGAAATACCTTGGCATTCGCATAACCACAGACCGGGAGGAACTCATGAGATCTAACTATGGTGTCGCTTTGGCCCACATCGCCGAATGTGTCTCCCGATGGATAGCCTTACCGCTCTCCCTGGCAGGTCGTGCCTCCTTGATTAAAATGGTAATCCTACCACAGCTTTTATATTTATTCCTTAACATTCCTTACTACCCGGGAAAACCTTTTTTCACAACATTACGAACTGAAATGATTCGGCTAATATGGGGAGGAAAGCAACCAAGACTGCAATGGAACACCCTCACTAGACCATACTCCCAGGGAGGGTTTGATGTCCCGGACTTCGAGCTCTATTACACCTGTGCCCAAGCGCATTATGCCTATTATTGGTTCCATCCCCCCGCTATATGCCACAAATAGCAGCGGAACACTGGCTGGCTGACCCAATACCTCTAAACGGCGTGATTTATAATAATCCCCCACCAAGGGATAAGACACCTACTACGGTGACATGCACAACCAAAGCATGGATCCGCATTCAGACTTTATTGCATTGCCCCATGCTCTATTCCCCACTGCTTCCATTATCATACCACCCGAATATGCAGCTACTCCAGGAAGGGGATTCCACAAGTTTTTAGAGCGAACGCAAGTCAAAACATGGGGAGACCTGTACCGTGATGGGCGGTTTCGGGCGCTAGACCAACTATTTCATGATACTCAACCAACATCACTGGAGGTATTCCTTTACATCAGGCTCCGACAGGGCATTCGCTCCGTCACCCCGGACTTTCCCCAAGAACCTCCCCCGTTAGCACCCTTACAACAATTGCTCCAAGCCACATCCCCGCGACATATGGTCTCCACACTGTACCATACTATATACACGATGATAGAGAGGCCACCTTGCCTCGCCCGCACACGCTGGAACGCGGAGCTAGGATACGACCTCACAGACGAGCAATGGACGTACTGCTGCCTCCAAACAGAAGCCATTTCAGCTAGCTCTCGGCTACGCATCATCCACTTCAAATTTTTGCATAGGTTATATTACACCCCAGCCAAAATGAAGAGATATAAACTGCAAGACACTGACTGTTGCAACAGATGCGGCGCTGCCGCAGCAGACTTTCTACATCTGGCCTGGGAATGTCCTGGGGTGCGAGCATACTGGGATCAGGTTTTCATAGCACTGGATCTAATGACCATGACATCACTGGAGCGCACCCCACTAACTGCCCTACTAGGATACACTGCACACATCGCCAAACCTTATCGCAGATACACGGCCATAGCGCTGTTGATGGCCAAAAGACGAATTGCTTGCAGGTGGGGAAGAGGGCGAGCACCTAAATTTAAGGACTGGCTTACTGATTTAACATACTGCCAAGACCAACTCAGCACCTATGCAGAATTGCTCCCCCCAGCTTCCCGGCCAAAAGACATATGGGACCCTCTCAGGAACTACCTCCTTTCCCTCCCGAACGATGTCTCGGAATCCCATCCCGCAGCAACAGACCATCGCTAATTATTATATATACATTGTGTGCCACACAAGACACATACCTGCTTCTTGACATTATAAAGGTGCTACAGCATTGAGCCTCGCAATACCCCCTACCAGCCTATTTGCTATAACATGATTCGTTACTGTGGTCAATATCACTACTCATTGCTCAATACCCTGATGTCCTGCATTAAACGATGTAAATGACGGTTACTATGCTCTACAAACATATGAGACTTATACATACGCTGTGGACTGGCTCGTAAGGGAAACGCCAACGTTTGTGATATGAACAATGTGTGCAACAACTGATACTTTGTATATGGTAGATGTATAACTAAAGTTGTTTGTTCACTGTTTAACAAAAAAAAACAATAAATAAAAAATAAAAAAATAAAAAAAAAATAAGGTTGTCTTTAACCTATCTCCAATAAGGGGTTGTTTGGACTGGTGCAAGGTGCCCACTATAATTAGTGGACAGCATATGCCAGGCCAACTTCTCACATTGGTGTGCAGCGTGTGGGATTCCAGCTTGCTATTGTTTTACCAGATAATCTCAATTGAATTGATCAACTGAAAACTACTAAAGATACCTAAGGTACATATAATTTAAGCTTAGAATACAGTAAGTTCTACTGAACTTAGAGTTGTGTGTTAAGGGATAGCACACCCTTTCTACAACTCAAGAGAGTTTAGTAGGCCACACTAGAGTAGGTAGTGCATACACCACACCTCACTAGTGATGTCTTCAAAGCCAGGACCAAGTGAGTCCTTGCCAGAAGCCCATGGGCTTCTCCCCTCCAAGTATGATACACTCCCATTCTTGGAATTGAGAGCATTATGTAACTTGAGGAAATTGAAGACAGGACAGAGTCCCACCACCCAACATCTTAGAGAGATGTTGGAGGCTTATGATCTCAGCAGGCCCTTAGGGACTGAAGGGGTAGGAGCAGAGGGTGGGGCAGAAGATGAGGATGGGGCCAGGGGTAGCAGTACCCCCAGCCCCCCTCTGGAACTGACCAGGAGGGTGACAATGACCCTGACCTGGATAACCCAATCCCTCCTGTGGAAGATGAAGAGGAAGATCAGAATGATCCCCACTTTGTCCCCCCAGGAAGGATTATGAGTGTGCCCAGAAGGTCTAGATCTCCTTCTCAGGAGTCTAACCACTCTGGCACCTCAATAGGGACCTCTGTCTCCTCTCATAGGAGGGAATCCTCTCATGAGAGGAGAAAGAGGCTGATTCAATATGAGGAAGCTCAGCTTGAACTCAGAAAACAGCAACTGGCTATAGACAGGGAGTCCCTAGATCTCTACAAAGAGAGAAAAAAGTTGGGACTAGAGTCCCATGGTGGCAGCAATATCCCTAAAGATAGGGAAAGGTCTTATGACCATAGAAACCTAAACAAGATTGTCCCTCCCTACCAGAGTGGGGATGACATCCACAAATGGATAACTGCACTGGAGAGGGCCTGTAAAGTTCAGAGGGTCCCCCAGAAGCAGTGGGCAGCAATCTTGTGGCTCTCCTTTGCAGACAAAGGTAGAGACAAGCTCCTCACTGTAAGAGAAGAGGATGCTGACAATTACACAGTCTTGAAGAGTGCTCTGATAGATGGGTTTGGCCTAACCACTGAACAGTATAGGTTGAAGTTCAGAGACACCCAAAAAGCTCAGACTCAAGACTGGGTTGATTTTGTAGATTGTGCTACTAAGGCTCTGGAAGGTTGGATACATGGCAACAAAGTGCAGGACTTTTTAGGATTGTACAATTTAATTATGAGGGAGCAGATCCTTAATAATTGTCAAAACCAGCTTTTGCACCAGTATCTGGTGGACTCTGATCTGACCTCTCCCCAAGAATTGGGAAAGAAGGCAGACAAATGGGTCAGAACCAGAGTAAAAACTAAAAATGAGGGTGGTGACCAGAAGAAAGATTCTACTAAGTCCCAAGAGAAAGGTGGGGATAAATCTAAAGATAAGTCCCCTACAGGGCCCCAAAATTCCTCTTCTGGGGGTGGGACCCAAACTCCTTCTTCTCCTGAAAAGAAACCATATTGCCATGTCTGTAAAAAGCCTGGGCACTGGACGACTGATCCCAGTTGCCCCAGGATTGGCAATAAAGAAAATGTTCCTCCCACAACTACTACCACCCCTCCTGGTACTACCAGTAGTAATCCTCCAGTTGGGAGTAGTGCACCCCAAAAGTTAGGTGCTTTTGCAAGAGGAACAGAGGTGGGCCCTAGTTTAGACAGGGACCCCTCCACAGACTCCTCTGACTCTGGTGGTGGTATAGGATTTGCCACCTTTACCATGGGTCCCACAGCATTGGGCAGGTACAGATTGGAGCCAATAATTAATGGTCAGAAAGCTGTGGCATTTAGGGACACAGGGGCTAGTGTCACCATGGTGGCAGGGAAACTAGTCCCCCCTCACCAGCTTTTACCTGAGTTTAAATACCAGGTGACCAACATTGATGGTGTCAGAACAGATCACCCCATGGCCATAGTCAATCTCAGCTGGGAGGGGGTCACAGGCCCAAAAAGAGTGGCAGTGTCCCCAACCCTACCTGTAGATTGCCTGATGGGCAATGATCTGGAAATTTCAGCCTGGGCTGAAGTTGAACACCAAACCCATCTCAGGATGCTGGGCGTCCCTGTAAAGGTTAGTGGGGCTGTGATGGCCACAGCCCCAGCCCCAGTTTTGGAGAGATGGAGCCTGGAAGAATGGCCCACTCTCCCCCAAAAGAGAGCACAAGGGTTGAAGAAAAGTCTTCTTCCCTCCAGACAGTAGGTAAGGGTCAGCCTCCTCAGGGAACTGACCCTACCCCTAGTGAAGGAACTGCCCCAGAGGTAGTCAGGCCTGGCCTGGCCACACCCCTGATGGCAGAGGACCCTTCCAAGGTGGTACCCAGTCTGGAGCAGGTAACCTGCCCCTCTCTACCCTGCCTCAGCCAGCCCAGGGCTGCAGAGGTCAGGGAGGTCAGTGGACCCCCCAGGGCCCCCTGTCCAGAGGAACCCCCCATCAGCAGATTAGGGGCACCCAGGCTAGTAGCCCTAGCCAGGTGAAAACTCCTCTACACACTGAGGGATCCCCCATACCTTTATGTAGGGACCTCCCCAGAAGGACTCTGGTAGGCAAGGGCAAACCTGGGACCAGAAGGTTCCAAACCTGCCATGTCCCTCCAGTAGTCCATCCAAAGGGACCCAACCCCCAGCTGTAGGCAGCCAAAGGTTGACCCTTAGAGCAAAGTGCAACTCAGTCATGGAAAGACAGGCATACATGGTGACCAGTGATCTGAGGAAGCTGAGACCAACATTCCTAGGGCCTCACTTCCCTACTCAGACACCTCACCAGCCTTGTACTTTACCTAAGCACACCACAGGTAGTGATTCCCCATGGTGGAGACCCTCTCATACCCTTAGGGTGAGGGATTGCTTAGTGGACCATAAGACAGGGGGCAACCATGCTAGTGCAGGTGCTTCCTTATATGGCCACTTAGTCAATGAAGGCTCAACTGGCCAAGGTTAGCCTTATCTCCTTTCGTTTGGGGGGGTTATGTAGGAAGGTGGAATCTGACTATATGGTTGCCCCCACTTTTTTTATGGTGTTTTGCTGGTTTATGACTTAGTTGGACTGGGATCCTGCTATTCAGGGCCCCAGTCTATCTGCTTTCTCTGTAAAAGGTTTCCATGTGCCTTATGCACATCTCTGATTGGAAT
The DNA here is from genome assembly GCA_963921515.1 of Calotriton arnoldi. Lineage (NCBI taxonomy): Eukaryota > Metazoa > Chordata > Amphibia > Caudata > Salamandridae > Calotriton > Calotriton arnoldi. Next base: position 742,674 of record CAWUFW010009820.1, on the reverse strand, counting down.
CTGGAGTGCCCTTATAAGTCCCTAGTATATGGTATACTATGTACCAAGGGCATAGGTACCTCAGAGGCCTACCAGGGGCTGCAGCATGTATTATGCCACCCCTGGAAGGCCATCCAAACTGACACCACAGGTCTGCTACTGCAGCCTGGGTAAGGTGGTGCATGCACCCCTTACTGTGATATAGCTTACCTATATCACTAAATACATACACACATATAAACCTATAAGTCACTCCTATGGCAGGCCTTATCAATCCTGAAGGCAGAGTGCATGGTTCCTATGTGAGAGGGTGCCCCTGCATGAGCAGGGCCCCTCTGCAGCGTTCGGGGACCCTTCTCTGATGCTGTTTGTAGTGCAGCCTGACCATATACTCTTAAGCGCATTATAACCTCGCGTTAAATGCTAACTTTGGAATGGCTGCACCTAAACATGTCGTGTTTGGTGTCAAACATCTTGAAATACTACCCCCCCGCCAATTCTGGCAGCGGGGGTAGCATTCCACCCTTCTAGAGGGAGAGACATGTTAACCCTGGCCTGGCCGGTAACTTCTTTCTAAAGCCTGGCATCACAAAATGGATGCTGCTGCCACAGACACAAGTCTGGCCTCCTGCTGCTGGACGAAACTCCGGCAGGGGAGGCCTGGACAATAGGTTTCCTGTCCCAGGGAGGTGTGACCACCTCCCCAGACAGGATAATGTATATTGGGGCTGGGCGGGAGCACTTTCGGGTGCTTTGAAGTCCTGCACTGGGGGCACACTTGGTGTCCCTGTGCATACCCCAGTTCAAACCGGATCAGGGGCTTGCAGCCCCTGCTTTGGCGCGAACTGGACAAAGGGAAAGGGGTGTAGCCACCCCTCTGCCCTGACCCACCCATAGGTGGGGCCACAGAGTAGTCCAACCCCTAAACTTGGTATAAGTATAGGAACCCAGTCCTTAGGACTTTAGATTATCCCTGGACGAAACTCTGAAACAGAATCCTGGACCTTCAACGCTCTACTAAAGATTAGAGGACAGAAGAATCTCCCTTGGGGTCAAGGAGTGACTCCCCTGCTTGGCAGGCACCAAAGAAGCAATTGTCCGGTCTGCATCGCCTAAGCACCCGTCGGACGCCGAAGTCTTTGCATCACCAGAGGTGGATTTCCAGACTTCCCCGAGGCTGCCCTGAGTCCCCAGCAAAGCTGAGGCCCGTAGCTGTCGTGGGTAACGTGGAACCGTGACCCCTGGACACCGCACGCATTTGCTAGTGCATCCTCTTCTGGGTCTCCCACGAAGTCGTGCTTTGGGGTCCGAGTAGCCCTAGCCTCCAGCACCAACTGCACCGAAGATCACTGGCCTCCACTCCACGAGTGTCCTGTGAGCCAGCTCCACGTGCGACATCTCGAGGCTCCTTCGCGGTTGCTAGCCCGTTGGCTAGTAGCCCTTCACGAAGGCCAATCCTTTTCTTCTGCACTGCACTGCCCTTAACCCAGAAACACCAGCCCCAGCACGACCCGCTACACTGCCCGAACACCACTGCACTGCTCTAAACCCTGAATCACCAGCCCCAGCACGACCCCCTACACTGCCCGAACACCACTGCACTGCCCTAAACCCTGAAACACCACCCCCTGCACGACGCCCTACACTGCCCGAAAACCACTGCACTGCCCTAAACCCTGAAACACCACCACCTGCACGACCCCCTACACTGCCCGAACACTACTGCACTACACTAAACCCTGAAACACCACCCCCAGCATGACCCCCTAAACTGCCCGAACACCACTGCACCTCCCTAAACCCTGAACACCAGCCCCAGCAAGACCCCCTACACTGCCCGAACAACACTGCACTGCCCTAAACCCTGAAACACCAGCCCCAGCAAGACCCCCTACACTGCCTGAACACCACTGCACTGCCCTAAACTCTGACAACACCAGCCCAAGCATGACCCCCTACACTGCCTGAACACCACTGAACTGCCCTAAACCCTGAAACACTACCCCCAGCACGACCCCCTACACTGCCCGAACACCACTGCTCTGCCCTAAACCCTGAAACACCAGCCCCAGCAAGACCCCCTACACTGCCCGAACACCACTGCACTGCCCTATACCCTAAAACACCAGCCCCAGCACGACCCCCTACACTGCCCAAACACCACTGCACTGCCCTAAACCCTGAAACACCAGCCCCAGCACGACCCCTACACTGCCCGAACACCACTGCACTGCCCTAAACCCTGAAACACCAGCCCCAGCACGACCCCCTACACTGCCCGAACACCACTGCACTGCCCTAAACCCTGAAACACCAGCCCCAGCACGACCCCCTACACTGCCCGAACACCACTGCACTGCCCTAAACCCTGAAACACCACACCCTGCACGACCCCCTACACTGCCCGAACACCACTGCACTGCCCTAAACCCTGAAACACCAGCCCCAGCACGACCCCCTATACTGCCCGAACACCACTGCACTGCCCTAAACCCTGAAACACCACCCCCAGCACGACCCCCTACACTGCCCGAACACCACTGCACTGCCCTAAACCCTGAAACACCAGCCCCAGCAAGACCCCATACACTGCCCTAAGACCACTGCACTGCCCTAAACCCTGAAACACCAGCCCAGCAACACCCCCTACACTGCCCGAACACCACTGCACTGCCCTAAAACCTGAAACACCAGCCCCAGCACGACCCCCTACACTGCCCGAACACCACTGCACTGGCCTAAACCCTGAAACACCAGCCCCAGCACGACCCCCTACACTGCCCGAACACCACTGCACTGCCCTAAACCCTGAAACACCACCCCAGCAAGACCCCCTACACTGCCCGAACACCACTGCACTGCCCTAAACCCTTAAACACCAACCCCAGCAAGACCCCCTACACTGCCTGAACACCACTGCACTGCCCTAAACCCTGAAACACCAGCCCCAGCACGACCCCCTACACTGCCCAAACACCACTGCCCTAAACCCTGAAACACCACCCCCAGCTAGACCCCCTACACTGCCCGAACACCACTGCACTGCCCTAAACCCTGAAACACCACCCTCTGCACAACCCCCTACACTGCCCGAACACCAGTGCACTGCCCTAAACCCTAAAACACCACCCCCAGCAAGACCCCCTACACTGCCCGAACACCACTGCACTCCCCTAAACCCTGAAACACTACCCCCAGCACAACCCCCTACACTGCCTGAACACCACTGCTCTGCCCTAAACCCTGAAACACTAGCCCCAGCAAGACCCCCTACACTGCCCGAACACCACTGCACTGCCCTAAACCCTGAAACACCAGCCCCAGCACGACCCCCTACACTGCCCGAACACCACTGCACTGCCCTAAACCCAGAAACACCAGCCCCAGCACGACCCCCTACACTGCCCGAACACCACTGCACTGCCCTAAACCCTGAAACACCAGCCCCAGCACGACCCCCTACACTGCCCAAACCCCACTGCACTGCCCTAAACCCTGAAACACCAGTCACAGCACGACCCCCTATGCTGCTCGAACACCACTGCACTGCCCTAAACCCTGAAACAACAGCCCAAGCACGACCCCCTACACTGCCCAAACACCACTGCACTGCCCTAAACCCTGAAACACCAGCCCCAGAACGACCCCCTACACTGCCCGAACTCCACTGCACTGCCCTAAACCCTGAAACACCAGTCCCACCACAACCCCCTACACTGCCCGAACACCACTGCTCTGCCCTAAACCCTAAAACACTACCCCCCGCACGACCTCCTACACTGCCCAAACACCACTGCACTGCCCTAAACCCTGAAACACCAGCCCCAGCAAGACCCCTACACTTCCTGAACACCACTGCACTGCCCTAAACCCTGAAATACCAGCCCCAGCACGACCCCCTACACTGCCCGATCACCACTGCACTGCCCTAAACCCTGAAACACCAGCACCAGCAAGACCCCTACACTGCCCGAACACCACTGCACTGCCCTAAACCCTGAAACACCACCCCCAGCAAGACCCCCTACACTGCCCGAACACCACTGCACTGCCCTAAACCCTGAAACACCACCCCCAGCAAGACCCCCTACACTGCCCGAACACCACTGCCCTAAACCCTGAAACACCACCCCCAGCAAGACCCCCTACACTGCCCAAACACCATTGCACTGCCCTAAACCCTGAAACACCACCCCCTGCATGACCCCCTACACTGCCCGAACACCACTGCACTGCCCTAAACCCTGAAACACCACACCCTGCACGACTCCCTACACTGCCCGAACCCCACTGCACTGCCCTTAATCCTGAAACACCACCCCCAGCACGACCCCCTACACTGCCCGAACACCACTGCACTGCCCTAAACCCTAAACACCACCCCCAGCACAACCCCCTACTCTGCCCGAACACCATTGCTCTGCCCTAAACCCTAAAACACTACCCCCAGAAAGAACCCCTACACTGCCCGAACACCACTGCTCTGCCCTAAACCCTAAAACACCACCCCAGCACGTCCCCCTACACTGTCCGAACACCACTGCTCTGCCCTAAACCCTAAAACACCACCCCAGCACGTCCCCCTACACTGTCCAAACACCACAGCACTGCCCAAAACCCTGAAACACTACCCCCAGCATGACTCCCTACACTGCCCGAACACCACTGCACTGCCCAAAACCCTGAAAAGCTAGCCCCAGCACGACCCACTACACTGGCCGAACACCACTGCACTGCCCTAAACCCTGAAACACCAGCCCCAGCACGACCCCCTACACTGCCCGAACACCACTGCACTGCCCTAAACCCTGAAACACCAGCCCCAGCACGACCCCCTACACTGCCCGAACACCACTGCCATGCCCTAAACCCTGAAACACCAGCCCCAGCACGACCCCCTACACTGCCCGAACACCACTGTACTGCCCTAAACCCTGAAACTCCACCACCTGCATGACCCCCTACACTGCCTGAACACCACTGCACTGCCCTAAACCCTGAAACACCACCCCCTGCATGACTCCCTACACTGCCCGAACACCACTGCACTGCCCTAAACCCTGAACTACCACCCCCTGCACGACCCCCTACACTGCCCGAACACCACTGCACTGCCCTAAACCCTGAAACACCACTCCCTGCACCACCTCCTACACTGCCCGAACACCACTGCACTGCCCTAAACCCTGAAACACCACCCCCTGCACCACCCCTACACTGCCGGAACACCACTGCACTGCCCTAAACCCTGAAACACCACCCCCTGCACCACCCCTACACTGCCGGAACACCACTGCACTGCCCTAAACCCTGAAACACCACCCCCAGCACGACCCCCTACACTGCCCAAACACCACTGCCCTAAACCCTGAAACACCACCCCTGCACGACCCCCTACACTGCCTGAACACCACTGCACTGCCCTAAACCCTGAAACACCACCCCCTGCACGACCCCCTACACTGCCCGAACACCACTGCACTGCCCTAAACTCTGAAACACCACCCCCCTGCTCGACCCCCTACACTGCCGTAACACCACTGCACTGCCCTAAACCCTGAAACACCACCCCCAGCACAACCCCCTACTCTGCCCGAACACCACTGCACTGCCCTAAACCCTAAAACACTACCCCCAGCACGACCCCCTACACTACCCGAACCCCACTGCACTACCCTAAACCCTAAAACACTCCCCCCAGCATGACCCCCTACACTACCCGAACACCACTGCACTGCCCTAAACCCTAAAACACTCCCCCCAGCATGACCCCTTACACTACCCGAACACCACTGCACTGCCCTAATCCCTAAAACACTGCCCCCAGCACGACCCCCTACACTACCTGAACACCACTGCACTGCCCTAAACCCTAAAACACTCCCCCCAGCACGACCCCCTACACTACCCAAACACCACTGCACTGCCCTAAAAGGTAAAACACTCCCCCAGCACGACCCCCTACACTACCCAAACACCAATGCACTACCCTAAACCCTAAAACACTACCCCCGTACGACCCCCTACACTACCCAAACACCACTGCACTACCCTAAACCCTAAAACACTACCCCCGCACGACCCCCTACACTACCCAAAGACCACTGCACTACCCTAAACCCTAAAACACTACCCCCGCACGACCCCCTACACTACCAAAGACCACTGCACTGCCCTAAACCCTAAAACACAACGCCCTACACTACACAAACACCGCTGCTCTACCCTAAACCCTAAAACACTACCCCCAGCACGACCCCCTACACTACACAAACACCACTGCACTACCCTAAACCCTAAACACTACCCCTACACTACACAAACACCACTGCACTACCCTAAACCCTAAAACACTACCCCCAGCACGACCCCCTACACTACCCAAACACCACTGCACTACCCTAAACCATAAAACACTACCCCCAGCAGTACCCTCTACACTACCCAAGCACCACTGCACTACCCTAAACCCTAAAACACTACCCCCAGCAGTACCCCTACACTACCCAAACACCATTGCATTACCCTAAACCCTAAAACACTACCCCCAGCAATACCCCCTACACTACCCAAACACCACTGCACTACCCTAAACCCTAAACCACTACCCCCAGCACGACCCCCTACACTACCCAAACACCACTGCACTACCCTTAACCCTAAAACACTACCCCAGGCACGACCCCCTACACTACGCAAACACCACTGCACTACCCTAAACCCTAAAACACTCCCCCAGCACAACTCCCTACAGTACCCAAACACCACTGCACTACCCTAAACCCTAAATCTACCCCCAGCACGACCCCTACACTACCCAAGCACCACTGCACTACCCTAAACCCTAAATCTACCCCCAGCACGACCCCCTACACTACCCAAAACCACTGCACTACCCTAAATCCTACATCTACCCTCAGCACGACCCCCTACACTACACAAACACCACTGCACTGCCCTAAACCCTAAAACACTACCCCAGCATGACCCCCTACACTACACAAACACCACTGCACTACCCTAAACCCTAAATCTACCCCAAGCATGACCCCCTACACTACACAAACATCACTGCGCTACCCTAAACCCTAAAACACTACCACCAGCACGACCCCCTACACTACACAAACACCACTGCACTACCCTAAACCCTAAAACACTACCCCCAGCACGACCCCCTACACTACCCAAACACCACTGCACTACCCTAAACCCTAACACACTACCCCCAGCAGTACCCTCTACACTACCCAAGCACCACTGCACTACCCTAAACCCTAAAACACTACCCCCAGCAGTACCCCCTACACTACCCAAACACCATTGCACTACCCTAAACCCTAAAACACTACCTCCAGCAGTACCCCCTACAGTACCCAAACACCACTGCACTACCCTAAACCCTAAACCACTACCCCCAGCACGACCCCCTACACTACCCAAACACCACTGCACTACCCTTAACCCTAAAACACTACCCCCGGCACGACCCCCTACACTACGCAAACACCACTGCACTACCCTAAACCCTAAAACACTCCCCCAGCACAACTCCCTACAGTACCCAAACACCACTGCACTACCCTAAACCCTAAATCTACCCCCAGCACGACCCCCTACACTACCCAAGCACCACTGCACTACCCTAAACCCTAAATCTACCCCCAGCACGACCCCCTACACTACCCAAAAACCACTGCACTACCCTAAATCCTACGTCTACCCTCAGCACGACCCCCTACACTACACAAACACCACTGCACTGCCCTAAACCCTAAAACACTACCCCAGCATGACCCCCTACACTACACAAACACCACTGCACTACCCTAAACCCTAAATCTACCCCAAGCATGACCCCCTACACTACACAAACATCACTGCGCTACCCTAAACCCTAAAACACTACCACCAGCACGACCCCCTACACTACACAAACACCACTGCACTACCCTAAACCCTAAAACACTGCCCCCAGCATGACCCCCTACACTACACAAACACCACTGCACTACCCTAAACCCTAAAACATTACCCTCAGCATGACCCCCTACACTACCCAAACACCACTGCACTACCCTAAACCCTAGAAAAGTAACCACCACCCCATGCCCAATCCCCCTTACCTCTCACTCCTCGTTGTTCCTCTCTCCTCGTGGTTCCTGCTTCATGTCGTCTCTGAGGGGCGGTGCACGTCGTTGTGAGGAAACGGAACAGCCTCTGTTTCCTTACAACGACGTGGATCGTCTACATTTTTTTAGAACTCATGGTCATTTACCATTTATACCTTTACAACAAAATGTGTTGTAAAGGCATGCGTGGTAAATGACCATGCGTTCTAAAAAAAAGCGTAGTAATGACTTTGCGATGTACAATGCATGAGTGGTAATGCATGCGTTGTAATGGTATCGCAAAGTAAAAAAGTCGTTGTAACGGCTGTTTACCGATCGAAGCTGGCCCCTGTTCTTCAGTTAGTTGTTTATTTGATAAATTAGGAGGAAGGAATGTGTTTTTTTTACCGAAAAGTGCATTCCCAGCTGTTGTATTGTAAAAGTGTCCGTGTGGCCTGGTTTCACTTCCGGTGAGAGAGTGGAAGAGTCTGTTTGGATCTAAAGGGGTTCTGCTGTTGGACGGGGCCGGCGCGACACGTCATCAGAAAACACAGCTAATGGAAAGCGTTGTCCCCGAAGTGTGGAGCAGTGCCATGAGAGGTCGAGTGTGCGTCCCACCGCAGTATGACCATACCGCGTGACCCATGTGCCGCCTCCAGTGTACGGAAGGCAGAAGCAGCATCCATCGCAGGTCCTCTTGAAGACCGTTGTAGCACTAATTCTACATTTTGGAACTAGGGCATTTTAACCTTGTTGTTCCTGCCAGATACAAAGAGAAGATCCTGTGTTATTCAGTGCCCTCGTTACCTTTTCTGTGGGTAGTGGTGCTTGTCACTTCGCTGCCCCGCCGGTGCACACAACTGGGCTCCCCACCTCGTGTGCCATCTGCAGGGCCTCTGCCCTCGGATCACTGGTTTCGGTTTCTGGAGTGGCAACATAAACAGTTGCTCCCAAAGGACTAGCCTGAACACTTAGGTGAATATCCCCTGCGCCAGCATTCCGCGGAAATTCTTTCCTAGCTCTCCCACGTCGACGACGATGTCATAATACAACGGCTCCGCTCGCGACACCGTATGACGTCATAGGAGCCATAAGAGGACCTCGTCGGCGTGCTGACGTCAGTTCCACCCATTTTTTCCATGCCACCGAGGTAAACAGGTGGACCGACACATTTTCACATGTATACATAGTATACTAAATATATATATATATATATATATATACAAATGCATAACCAATAAAGGCATAAAGAAATAGCAACAGATCAAGCATTTCTCACTATTAAAACATAAGCATGATTAAGACATATTAAAAACATTCATGCCAAACAGTAAAAGCATCTTTTGGTAGAAACAGGTGGACAACGGGGAGGTGGGTGGGACAGTGAGGAATCCACAGGCAGATACTGTATCCACCAGAAATGCGTTACCGAAGGTAAGTAACTTGCTCTTCTGATGGATACTTCTGCCTGTTGATTCCTCACCTTTGAATAGAATCCTCAAGCCGTACCTCACCCGGAGGAGGGTGTCCACCTGACTAGACCAAAAATCTTGCAAAACAGATCGAGCAAAATGGCCATCCCTCCTAACCTCCGAATCCAATAATAATCGAATAATTTTTAGTCGAAATTATATTGAAAATAATTCTTTAAAAATACTTTTATTAATACATTTAGACAAACACTTAAAGGAAAACTTTTATTTATAATTAATTTAAAGATATTTCATACTTTTCAAATTACGCCGAAGTCGCGACCCCAGCGCAACTTTTCAAAATGGCTACCGGAATGCGCGCAGCCATCGTGTAGGGTGCGCGAAGGGTGCGCGACTTCTGTATAATATTTAAAAAAAAAAAAAAGAATGAATATAGTTTTCCTAGCTAAAAATTATTCACAATTTTTTAAATATATATATATGTATCAAGCAAAGACATCAATATTAAATTATAGAAGCATTATTTTCTTCATATAAAAGACACGACGTCTGTTCAACAGGAGAGTTTCAATCTCTTTATTCTTAATTTCTTCTTGATAATTAGATAAAACCGTAGCCAACGTGATTCGTCACAAGGACTTCTTCAGGGCTACAAACAACATACATAAACACAAATTATAATTACAATATTTACAATGCATAAAAAAATTATTTCATCTATATATTGAGACCCATTAAGAAATTGAGTCAATTCTTTTAATATACAAATCATCTTATAAACCCATTATACAATAGGTCAATCTTATTTCAAATGGTTAGAATAATCCATATTTATTATCATGACTCCTGCTGAATGCTGAAAACCTTTGTATGTACACGTCTCATAGCCAAAATTAAAAGTTTTAAAATTTAAGGATTACAGGCTTCAGGTGGGATGAAGCCCATGAATAGTCTTTTGAGGTTCTTGATAACAACATGACTTAAGCTTTAAACATTTTTATAAGGTTCAAAATAACATAATCAATAAGCTATTTATTTAAGTAAGCTAAATCCTCAAATATTACGTGAAAATTCCCACATAGTCTAGTGACTAATGTCATATTAGTTTCTTTTTTAAGGAAGGTCATTAGAAAGGATTCTTACCAATAGGAGTAATCAGTAGTCCTATCTTAAGAATCAGTGTATTATATCAGTCCATTCCCTAGATCCATGTCATGGTTAAAAAGGGGTATCTATTTCAATTCAAGAAAAAAAGTTTAAGGACATTTTAGTTGTTTATTTATACATTTGTGTATTACAAGCTTAGACCCAAAGGGAAAGTGATCATACCTTACGCGTAGATCTTTCTCTTTCTCTTCTACAATGTAAATCACTTGGATTAAAAATTCTAATTGGCCGTTACAATTGAGGACCAAAAATCACGGCAAAACTCTAAGGTCAGTGTTGCACCATTCCTTCAACAAAAAAAACAATAAGTGTGAGTGACTTGAGTTACAAAAATAGCTACAGAATCACTCCAAACTAAATACAATTACAATTACAATTAAAGCTATTATATATTATATATTATTATATTAAATACTTGTATTAACATTAACTAGATGCTTATATGGTGCTCTCTAAGATGGCGGCCGTGTACAACACGCTCCTGGCACGTTTAAATATGGATTAGACTCAGGTGTGGGATCCCGGCCGGGTATTTAAATGCTATCACGGAATGCCTTGGTCAGAACCTGTACCGGGACTACGCTGTTCACCAAGCAACCGTGCACCAGAAGTAAGTAGACAGGAAAACATAGGTGATGTAATATGTGACGTCATCAGCAGTGCATTGCGGGGGCGCGAGTTATAGTTAGCTCAAGTAACTATAACAGCCGAATTTCTCTGGTTTTGTACGAGTGAAATGTCCAACTAACTATAACGTCCCTGAAACCTGTGTTTTTTTCCGGTGAATTTCTATGGTTTTTTAAATGCTAATTTCTAACTATAACGTCCCTGAATCCTATGGTTATTTCAGTGAATATATATATATATAGTTAGATAGATAGATAGATAGATAGATAGTAGAGGGATGCATTGGAGCACTTAGTGACCAGCTTATATTAATTTTCACCTGCAGAAATGTACTGAGACTGATGATTATTTTACAGAGAATATCAAATACACTGTTTACTGAACTTTTAGATTATATTAAGTGGTTCTTCAAAACATGGTTTAAGCACAGATGAGTATAGACAATTGAATATCTTGTTTTGTTGTGAAACATTTTATGGCCTTTGGCTGAAATAAAGTATTTATGATGATTATGACCTCTAGAAGCTTTAGTCAGGGAAAAGATATGTTTCCAAAATTTATATTACAAATCTGACTTCACCAACGAATTGGGCTTTTATTTAAAAAGCTTTAAAAAGGTTGCGTGACCAAGATGGCGGTCGGATAGGATGTGTCTTTGTGTCTCTCTGACCCTGCCGGACTTTAGCATTATAATAGCACCTTCCCACGAGTTATCACTGGTGGGAAAATCGGCAGATCTAAAACAAATATATACAATACCTCTGTGCTGACCTACTTACTTTCATGTGACCTGATCAGGTTCTGATACGCCTATGCCCCACAAATGCCCACAAGGGAACACAGCAAGAAAACTTTTTTTACTATTTTTATTTATCACAAATGTTCATGTTAAAATATTTTTTTGTTATTTTATATCTTATTAAATGTAAATAAAGAAAGACTTAGTACAAATAGACATTTACAATTTCATTGACTGTGTTTCTTAATCAAGTACAGTACTTAGAAATTAATCCATTGATTACTAACAAAGACACAAGAAAAAAAAATGTCGTAGCAAACAACCCAGCCATCTAAAACTGATCACTTATACGACCATTCTCTCTCATTCACTCCACACATGTTCACATTACACATACATCAAAAAACTTGAAATTCGACCCAATGAGGGGCCCTAGCCGTGTTGAAAAGGGCAAATGCGATGCTTCACCAGAAGCAGAATGGTTTGAAAAAGTTCTCGAAAAGACCACTCCGTAATGATGGTAAAGGGTCTGGTCTACGCGCGTTTCAGTGGAAAAACCACCTTCCTCAGGACCAAGGTGTGAAGAATCTCTCATAAAAATGCTGGGGTTGTCTGTGAATAATAGAAATATATGTATATAGATTATACATTAGGGAAAGGCAAAATAACCTTACGAATGTATCTTTGGCGCTCCGTTTCAATCCAAACCCTACCATAGCAGTAAAGATTTCTTAGTGATAGCAGTTCAATAGATTGTGTGAAAAAAGTGATTCCATAGTTAGGTAGGACCAAATATACCATCAGAAAAGAGAAGAGCATCAACAACAATTTAACCAACATGCACACAAACCAAATCTGCCAAATGTGAAATAGTCCAGAGTGCACATAGAAGTACATGACCTAATGGCAAAAAAGCCCCAAAGATGGGAGAGAGAACATCAAATTTGCCATGCACGCCCCTGCAGCCTGCACTGTTACCTCATATCATTGGACAATTCTTTGGAAGTTTTAAAAGCGTTGAAGGTTGTTTATATGTATCAGCAGCCAACTGATTTGTTTCATAACCTACGAATAGAGATGATATGATAGTCATCAACAGTCCTTCTAACTGTAAATCATCTAACTAAACTCCAGCTATTAACCTTTAATGTAAGCAAAAACATGTATTACCCTCTATGGGGCATTTTGACCAGGCTTTCCATCCAGACAGAAAGGGTGAAATTGGGGTCTTCGTTTCACTGTGTTTGTTATGCGATAGGTGGAATACCTCAGAATACTCCTTTTCCTTTATGAAATCCCTCTGATTCCTTCTGGATTACGAGGAAAATATGATTGTCTCTATTCATTCATAAAAAGGAGAGAGAAAAGGAAGGTGTCCATGATTAAGGAAAACCTGGCTCTATCCATCCTGTTATAAGACAGTGTTGGTGCTGCCTATTATTTACCTAAAAAAGAAGAATTTAGGGTGTCTCCATATAAGAGCGTTGGAGTTCTCACTCGATAGACTGTGCAGATATGCCCAATAATGCTGTCCCATAAACCTACAGTATGACTTAAATGTGGTATAAAGCTGCGGTATGGCTTAAATGTGATTTGCTAATGCTTAAAGTTAAATACTCCACAGCTGTAAACCTCATATGTTAGGTAACTATGTTTCACTCTTATCTATCTCGGCCTCGCGCTAGCTGCTGCAGACCCGGCACCCTACTATTACTCTCTGACCCACTGAATGCTAGCCATGCCTGTAAATACGCTGCGTGACCTGCTAAAAATGCAAAGTGGCCGGCGCGCCCGATTTACGAAACAATTTAACTTTATAGCGCAAAAGTCAGGGCTGTAGTACCTGAGAAGCAACCGAAAAGTGGGGAGCTCCTTACCTATTTTAGAACTGCTACCGTTTCAATATCATTATCCCTTGAAATGGCTCCGATCAACGCTACGGGAAAACCTGATCGGTCTGTTCTTTTTATATTAAGGTTACCTGAATTGGCGGGCTTGTTAGTTCTGTATGCTACGCCCTGTACTCGCGATGTTACGCGCGAGACTTCGAATCGCGGTAACAGGGCCGCCATATTTGCCTGGTGTTCTGTATGAACTAAATACAAAGTAAAAACACCTACATTATACCCGCTCTTTGCCCTAAAACCCTAATGTAAGATGTGATAGAGTGCTGATGAAAATTTTTTTACTAGTTTGACTGTGCACTCGAGAGAAAGCACTTGTTCCCATTTTAAGTATCCTGTTACACTAGTACATGGAAAGTGACCCTACACAATGGAGAGATTTTAATATAGTGCAGGGTCACTGCATAATATGATCTTATTATAGGGCATGCCTTACAAATTGTCTAATCTATTTTAGAAAATATATGTGCGCCTTATATAGTAAGGGGATTTATCACATGGTTTAGCCGCTATATAAGAGAGTTTATGGAACAAATCCATCAGTGCTGGCCACAGCTTCTGAAAATAGTATTGGTGACATATTGCATAACCAGATTTGATTACACCTACTACATTTATTCTTCTTGTGTTCTCATTCCAAAAATTGACATGCCTAATAGTTCTATATAATAGGCCCTACTCTCCCGATATTTCCCAGAGCAGCTTATAATCATGGGGGTAAGCCTCCATATTAGCCTAGTATTCTAATAAGGCTTTCTGTCACAGAGTTTAATCACTGCATAAAGGTTAACAGGCTTATTAATTCTGTATAATGCACCCTGTTCTCTCGATATTTCCCAAAGAGGCTGTAATCATGATGACTGAGCCTCCATATTAGCCTAGTTTTCTAAGAAGGTTTTTTATCACAGAATTTAATTACTATATGAAAGAATCATTATGTCCATAAATGCTGCTTAAGGGAATAATGTAAAACAACATTTTACATAGCCAGCTTAAATTACACATTCGGGTGTATATAAGAAACTATTCACCCAGTTGTTAGATAAAGTGCTCCCAGTAGGGAGAAAAGTGTAAAACAGTGCCCAGAGTGCTTCATCATGAATAGAGGCTCCATCGATATATGTCTAGATAGTAGAATAACCTAAAGATAATTCTCTGTCAGCAGACCTATCTGTAGGTGGGCAGGATATCAGCTCATAGGGATAGCAAGACTCCTTCATGTAACTATCCATATAATTTCCTCATTGAGACCTCTTCTTACTGTGTCCCAATTGAAAATCCAGAAAGTTTCCCTGTCTTTTCTCACTTTATCAGTGTCAACCCCTGGTCTGGTGTTGATCTTCTCAATAATCAGCCACTTGAGATCATGCTCACTATGATTCTTGTCCATATAGTGCTTAACCATTGGGGCTTGCATTTTACGTGTCCTAATGGCTGACTTGTGTTCAGACAATCTAAGGCGAAATTCCCTACCTGTTTCACCCAGGTATGCCAAGCCACAAGGACAAAAAATACAGTATACTATGTTGCTACTTCTACAGTTCGTATGACTTTTCAGTTTCCCGATTTAGCTCCATAAGACCAGGTTTGCGTGGTAATCGCTGATGGGCAGGCGTGGCAATTGCCACACCTGTGATTGCCCAAAATGGGAGGAAGTCCATCAATTGTATGTTGCCCCTTCTCTTTAGATATAGACTTTATTCTACTATGAACTAGTTTGTCTCTCAAGTTGGAATTTCGTCTAAAGGCAATACTGGGTTTACTGAGTGCAATATCTCCCTCATTTACATTTAGGATCTTCCAGTTTCTATGTAAAATCTGTTGTACTTTGTTGTTATAACTGGAATGATTCACAACACATACAAGTCTCTCCAAAGGTTGTTTTTCTCTGCCGCCAATCAAACTGTCTCTGTTGTAATATTTTGCACGTTTCATTGATTGTCTAACTAGACACTTAGGATAACCTCTAAGCAATAATCTCTTCTGGAGCTGTTCAGCATTTTTGTAGAAATCTCGCATGTTTGTACAATTGCGTTTACTTCTTAGAAACTCTCCAAATGGAATGGAGTCTTTTTGGCAAGGGGGGTGAAAGCTGCTATGCTGTAAAATGGTATTTTTAGCTGTTGGTTTTCTATAGAGGCTAACCTCTATCTTATCCCCTCCACTCATAATCCAAATGTCTAAGAACTCTACTTTATCTGAAGAATATTTAGCTGTAAATTTTAAGTTACAGTCACTACAATTTAGCCATTCAATGAATTGTAATAGATCTGATTCTTCACCTGTCCAGATGAAGAATATGTCATCTATGAATCTATGCCATGCTCCTATGTTCTCATAAAAAGGAGCTACCTCATTAAAGATATTTTTGAGTTCGAATTCACCCATATAGACATTTGCTACACTGGGGGCACAAGAAGCCCCCATGCTGGTATCTTTTATTTGATGGTAAAGATCTTCTTTAAAATCAAAAAAGTTGTAGCGAACAACTATTTCGAGACATTCCAAGATGAATATATTGGGTCTCTCCCCAGGAACTCTAGCCAAAAGAGTTGCCACCGCCTCTATGGCTAGGTCCTGGGGAATGTTGGTATAAAGAGACTCTGGGGCCGATTCCGATCACGGTCGGAGGCGCACCTAACGCCATTCGGTCGGGAAAAAAGCCATGCGAATGTCTGTTTCCTGACCGATCCGCACATTAATCCGAACGAACAAGTACGATGCGCACAACAGCACAGATTACGACCCAGTCGTACTCACCCAATCCAGGTCCTGTTCCCCGACCGAGCCGGATCCGTAAACGCAGATTCGAGTCGCCCGGAAGTCAAAAAGCAGCCCCGTCCGGCCGGACAAGTACGATGCGCTTCCCGTATGCGCCGAACCCGTCGCTACGCACAGCACGTCAAAGCATCCGGGAGAGGCGCACATAAGCTCCGATTCGCGCCACAACACGATCCACGGCTACGAGACGAACACGCAAGAGACGAGGACGAGGCGAAGCAACGACAAAGACGAACGAGACAAACCAACCATGAATCCCATCGTTCCGATCCTAACAATATTCTACATCTACTACCGGAACAGGCACAGAAGGTAAGTCAGACACCAACCACAAAAACAAACTACACGTACCCGACATATCACACACACACAGAGGGATGCACAAATTACTTACACCAGAAACAGCAGCACCATAGAGGCGGGATGCCCATCACCAATGCCACATATACACATAGGGGCCCGGATGCCTGTCACTACTACCACCTCTACCCAGGGGGGGCTGAATGCCTACCACTACTACCACCTCTACCCAGGGGGTGCCAGGTGCCTACCACTACCACCACCTCTACCCATGGGGGGCTGGATGCCTGTCACTACTACCACCTCTACCCATGGGGGTGCCAGGTGCCTACCACTACTACCACCTCTACCCAGGGGGTGCCAGATGTCTACCACTACTACCACCTCTACCCATGGGGGGCTAGATGCCTACCACTACTACCACCTCTACCCATGGGGGTGCCAGGTGCCTACCACTACTACCACCTCTACCCAGGGGGTGCCAGATGCCTACCACTACTACCACCTCTACCCATGGGGGTGCCAGGTGCCTAACACTACTACCACCTCTACCCAGGGGGTGACATATGCCTACCACTACTACCACCTCTACCCAGGGGGTGCCAGATGCCTACCACTACTAACACCTCTACCCAGGGGGTGCCAGATGCCTACCACCACTACCACCCTTACCCAGGGGGTGCCAGATGCCTACCACTACTACCACCTCTACCCATGGGGGTGCCAGGTGCCTACCACTACTACCACCTCTACCCATGGGGGGCTGGATGCCTACCACTACTACCACCTCTACTCAGGGGGTGCCAGATGCCTACCACTACTACCACCTCTACCCAGGGGGTGCCAGATGCCTACCACTACTACCACCTCTACCCATGGGGGTGCCAGGTGCCTACCACGACTACCACCTCTACCCATGGGGGGCTGGATGACTACCACCTCTACCCATGGGGGTGCCAGGTGCCTACCACTACTACCACCTCTACCCATGGGGGGCTGGATGCCTGTCACTACTACCACCCTTACCCAGGGGGTGCCAGATGCCTACCACTACTACCACCTCTATCCAGGGGGTGCCACATGCCTACCACCACTACCACCCTTACCCAGGGGGTGCCCGATGCCTACCACTACTACCACCTCTACCCAGGGGGTGCCAGGTGCCTACCACTACTACTACCTCTACCCATGGGGGGCTGGATGCCTGTCACTACTACCACCCTTACCCAGGGGGTGCCAGGTGCCTACCACTACTACTACCTCTACCCAGGGGGTGCCAGATGCCTACCACTACTACCACCTCTACCCAGGGGGTGCCAGATGCCTACCACTACTACCACCTCTACCCATGGGGGGCTGGATGCCTACCACTACTACCACCTCTACCCAGGGGTGCCAGATGCCTACCACTACTACCACCTCTACCCATGGGGGGCTGGATGCCTGTCACTACTACCACCCTTACCCAGGGGGTGCCAGGTGCCTACCACTACTACCACCTCTACCCATGGGGGTGCCAGGTGCCTACCACTACTACCACCTCTACCCAGGGGGTGCCAGATGCCTACCACTACTACCACCTCTACCCATGGGGGGATGGATGCCTACCACTACTACCACCTCTACCCATGGGGGTGCCAGGTGCCTACCACTACTACCACCTCTACCCAGGGGGTGCCAGATGCCTACCACTACTACCACCTCTACCCATGGGGGTGCCAGGTGCCTACCACTACTACCACCTTTACCCATGGGGGGCTGGATGCCTACCACTACTACCACCTCTACCCATGGGGGTGCCAGGTGCCTACCACTACTACCACCTCTACCCAGGGGGTGCCAGATGCCTACCACTACTACCACCTCTATCCAGGGGGTGCCAGATGCCTACCACCACTACCACCCTTACCCAGGGGGTGCCAGATGCCTACCACCACTACCACCCTTACCCAGGGGGTGCCAGATGCCTACCACTACTTCCACCTCTACCCATGGGAGTGCCAGGTGCCTACCACGACTACCACCTCTACCCATGGGGGGCTGGATGCCTACCACTACTACCACCTCTACCCATGGGGGGCTGGATGCCTGTCACTACTACCACCCTTACCCAGGGGGTGCCAGATGCCTACCACTACTACCACCTCTATCCAGGGGGTGCCAGATGCCTACCACCACTACCACCCTTACCCAGGGGGTGCCAGATGCCTACCACTACTACCACCTCTACCCATGGGGGCTGGATGCCTGTCACTACTACCACCCTTACCCAGGGGGTGCCAGGTGCCTACCACTACTACCACCTCTACCCAGGGGTGCCAGATGCCTACCACTACTACCACCTCTACCCAGGGGGTGCCAGATGCCTACCACTACTACCACCTCTACCCATGGGGGCTGGATGCCTACCACTACTACCACCTCTACCCAGGGGGTGCCAGATGCCTACCACTACTACCACCTCTACCCATGGGGGCTGGATGCCTGTCACTACTACCACCCTTACCCAGGGGGTGCCAGGTGCCTACCACTACTACCACCTCTACCCATGGGGGTGCCTACCACTACTACCACCTTTACCCAGGGGGTGCCAGATGCCTACCACTACTACCACCTCTACCCATGGGGGGCTGGATGCCTACCACTACTACCACCTCTACCCATGGGGGTGCCAGGTGCCTACCACTACTACCACCTCTACCCAGGGGGTGCCAGATGCCTACCACTACTACCACCTCTACCCATGGGGGTGCCAGGTGCCTACCACTACTACCACCTCTACCCATGGGGGGCTGGATGCCTACCACTACTACCACCTCTATGCATGGGGGTGCCAGGTGCCTACCACTACTACCACCTCTACCCAGGGGGTGCCAGATGCCTACCACTACTACCACCTCTACCCATGGGGGTGCCAGGTGCCTACCACTACTACCACCTCTACCCAGGGGGTGCCAGATGCCTACCACTACTACCACCTCTACCCAGGGGGTGCCAGATGCCTACCACTACTACCACCTCTACCCAGGGGTGCCAGATGCCTACCACTACTACCACCTCTACCCAGGGGTGCCAGATGCCTACCACCACTACCACCCTTACCCAGGGGTGCCAGATGCCTACCACTACTACCACCTCTACCCAGGGGTGCCAGATGCCTACCACTACTACCACCTCTACCCATGGGGGTGCCAGGTGCCTACCACTACTACGACCTCTACCCATGGGGAGCTGGATGCCTACCACCAACAACACCCCCACTCACAGGATGGCAAATACATGCCACAAGAAGCACACACCAGCAGAAAGAATGCAACACAAAGACATCCCCCCAACACCATGACAAGCGTGTGTAGACTGTGTCAAATGCCTACAACACTGAACAGGACTGTGAACATACAATGTGACCCCCTATCACAAGTGCCACACATAAATGTGTGTGGCACCCACAATGCAAGCAGGCCATGACCATTGTGGCAATGGGGTCCAAACCCCCATTATCACAGTGCCCAAAATGTAAGTGTGGGGTCCATAGCTGAAGCACATTTTGAACATTGTGGCAATGGGGTCCAAACCCCCATCATCACAGTGCCCAAAATGTAAGTGTGGGGTCCATAGCTGAAGCACATATTGAACATTGTGGCAATGGGGTCCAAACCCCCATCATCACAGTGCCCAAAATGTAAGTGTGGGGTCCATAGCTGAAGCACATTTTGAACATTGTGGCAATGGGGTCCAAACCCCCATCATCACAGTGCCCAAAATGTAAGTGTGGGGTCCATAGCTGAAGCACATTTTGAACATTGTGGCAATGGGGTCCAAACCCCCATCATCACAGTGCCCAAAATGTAAGTGTGGGGTCCATAGCTGAAGCACATATTGAACATTGTGGCAATGGGGTCCAAACCCCCATCATCACAGTGACCAAAATGTAAGTGTTGACAAAGAAAAAGCTGCAACTGCCAAACTGCATGGATGATTCCTGGTCACAGAACAACAAACACATCAGTGGCAAAGTAGTGCTTGTGTCCCATAGCAACATAGAATGGGGAGGCAAACAGTGCAGTGCAAATAAGACATACCTTTGGCCATGTGCAGACAAACATCACCCATGGTGGCTGACACTGTCAACATTCATCAATGACACAATGACAGAAGTGACCATCAGAATGCAGACCCACATATTTGCACCAATGGGCACACAAATTCAGATACCCAGTGGAGACTGTAGATGTGAGGTGAACAGATACCATACCATGGCAGCAATGGGACACACACACAATGATCATTGTGCTGACTGATGACCTAGGAGTCCCAGGGACAGCAGGGCAAACACACCAAACAACATACAGCCAATGGCACACCTAAGATATGCCAATGCAGTGGTGCCGATGCACATACACAAACAGGCAGACCCACACTGCACATCAAACACAACAGGTGAGGGGGGTACCAGTGTCCCCAGGCAACCACCCAACACATGAGGAGGCCTGAATACCAATTACACAGATGTGCATACAGTGCCACACAAAGGTAACTCATGGATCCAAATCCCCTATGTGGGCAATCAGGCATTGTCAGATGAGAGGGAGCACAAATCACACATGTCACACAAGCATGTAGGAACAGCAACTGACACAGCAAGACACAGAGACACCACAGCACTACCCCCAGGGCCCCCACAATGTGTTGACCCTGGGCTGCATTACAATCCCACTGTGATGACAAAGCTAGATGTCGTTCACACTGTGAACCACAGTCATGTGTCCTGAGCAACAAACTACCATCACACCTACACAAGCACAAATCAATCAGCACGGCCTGTCAGCCAAGGCCAACATGGAGGCAGGGGTCTAGCCGGGCAACAACTCTCATCTGCACACACTCAACACCACACACCTCGACCTCCAACAATGTGCAGCAGTGAAGCTCACATGCACTGGTGACATTGCACATGCACCCATGACAATCCCAGGGGGTGGTGGGAACCAAGGTGCAGAAACACATCACACATGGCCACTCAACCAGACTCCTGAATGTCTGACACACTGCACACTACGCTGTACATGGACATGACGGCAATACCACACCAACCAATGGGATCCCAGCCACAGTCACACACCTATGAAGAAGCCAAGGTCACCCACAAAGAACACACATAGACAACTACCAACATTGCAGCCCTGAGGAGTGCCAGCAGTCACACACACAACGTGTCACAACCAATGAAAGCTAACACAAACCAGAAATCACATGACAGGTGTAAACAACAAGTGCAAAGGGGAATCCTGACTGTGACACATCAGCGTCTGCCCACAAACTCAGCCCTGACAGCAAACACACCTATGGGTGACACCCTGATGACCAGTAATGTGCCATGCACCCACATCACAGAGAACCCAGGGAGAAGACTTTGGGGGAACATAGGTCAACTCAGCAAGCATCACAAACAGGAACATCACTAGGGATCCCAGCATGCACAACAAAATGGAAGTGAACACACAGACATGCTCATACAACACACACCTTGGGCGCACGAGATGTCACAGGAGTACACACTGCCATGAGGGGACTCCACTCCTGTGTGAGGAAAGCTGTGCCATATGTCGCATCAGTAGGGCTCCATCATGTCAGCAGGACACTTGGTCACACTGTCAACAATTAGCACAAAATGAAGGCTCCCGTCACATCAGCCTGGTCATGGGAATGTCAACGAAATCAACAGCACAGATCCAACACACATGTATAGCAAGTTGCACTGACAACACAGATGAGTCCTTCCCCATTGATGCCCAAACCTGCATGTCCAGTGGAGATGGCCACACGGTCAGGGAAGTAGACTAATTGAACAATGGCAAACACAACAGATGTGCATGGGTGGAACCCACAGATGTGACATTGCTAATGTAAGTAGGAAATCCCATTGCCAAATATTGAAAACATGACACCCTCAGATGCTGCTAAGGATGACATGGATACACCACAGGATAGGACACTGTCCCCCTGGACCACATGGGTTCCTGCACAGTAACACTTCATTTTCATGAGACCAAATATCACCATCACTGCAGCAAGGGCATGTTTAGCGTCATCAACATCATGTACATCAGAAGTAAAAGCACTAGAGAACAGAAAGTTGCTTTATTCAGCATATGTGGGTTCAAAACTTGGAAAAACTGTAAGGAATCAACAAAGGCCAATGGCCAGTCCATCAAGGAAGTCAATACAGGGTGACAGTGGCAGATGTCACCCTACGCATGCCTGCACTGATCAAAAACAGGGACAATCCCCTAGGAGGGGCATACGGGGGGCAGGCCAGGCACCGCAGGGACAGGATCAGGGCTCACCAGGAGGAGGCAGGGAAGGGGTGGTGGGTGCTGGAGGGATCACTGACAGAATATCGATAACAAGAATATCGACCTACAACAATATCGAAGTAAAAATATCGAATGCCAAAATATCGACTCCCTATCTACAAACAGGTAAGTACAAAAATATCGACTCCAAAATATAGTTGTAAAAAATATAGTCAGTCTAAATATCGAATTTTTTAAATGTATGAAAAGTAATGTAAAATTAATGAAATAATATATATAATTAACTAAAACATACTTAAAAATACTTAAATAACTTTAAAATTAATAAATAATTAATGTAACTTAAAAAAATAAACATACATTTTAATTTTTTAATACATAAATATATTAACATAATATTTATAAAAAATATTCAATATTTTTAGCGTAGGATAGCGGGACGGTAAAATTTACTATTACCACTTCAGTCAGTGCAACAGTAGGGAAAGCGTTGGATTACGCAAAAATTAAATAACATAAAATTCATTGCTTTTAAAAAATTAAACATACATTACAACAACTAATATACACTTTTAACACATATACTAACATACAATACACTTAGAAAAAATTCGATATTATTAAAAATTCGATATTTTTTAATGCCTATATTATGTACTTCGATATTTTAACTATCGATATTACTTACCTTAATTTCGATATTTTTAACGACTATATTATGTCCATTCGATATTATGTCCATTCTATATTTTAGACTCGATATTGTGTCCATTCGATATTTTTGTTTCGATATTATGTCTGTTTACCGTGCTGGAGAGCCACTGACAACTGCAGTGGAGGTGTCTGACATGGTGTGTGCCGGCACAACTGGGGGGCATGACTCAGATGTTGTGGATGCCGGCACGACTGCAGTGGACCCTGCAGATGGAGTGGACAGGTCCGCCACTGCAGTGCCCAAGTCAGACAGGGTGATAGTGGACTCCACTGCAGTGCCTACCTCCAGGGGAGGAGAATGGGGATCAGGTAAGGTGGGCAGGACAGAGGGGAGGACACCCTCACCACATCAGTGGTACAGACAAGCGCAGCGGGGGTGTGGGGCCGGAAGAGCAAGTGGCAGGGGGAGAAGGCCTGACTCTTCTGGGGATGGTGTATCTGTGGGTGGGGGAACCTGGGGCAGGGTGTGGTGGGGGCACCTGTGGAGTGGGGGCCTGAGGGATGGAGGAAGGAGACTTGGTGCCTGAGCTGCAGGGCGGCGGCGGGGTCTTGCTCTTCCGGGACCGGGGGACTTGCGGGTGGGGGCCTCAGTCGGTCTGCGCCTGGGGGATGGTGTCCGGGGGCCAGGGGCACTCCGCTCTGTGTGGGTGGGCTTCCTCCTCCCCTGAATGCTGGATCAGCTGGATCGGAGGGGAAGAGGCCAAGGTCACAGAGGAAGAGCCGCTGTGTCTTTGGGGTTGCAGGTGAGGCAAGGGAGGGGTCTTTGGAGGGAGAGGCAACTGAGGACTGCGCAGTGCTTGTGGATGCGTGTGTTTGTGCCTGTGCCCCATCCCCTGTGAGTGTGGTTTCAGTCCCCTGACGGTGCGTGCGTGTGCGTCTTGTTTGTGGCGTGTGTGTCTGTGTGCTGCATGTGTCTGTGCTGGTGTGTGCCTGTGCCAGTGTGTGTGTGCTTGGGATGGGTAAGGTGCTGGGGAGTGTGGATGGGGCAGAGGCAGGAGGGGTGAGGGACTGTCGGAGGAGGGACACTGCTGCCGTCAGGGAGGAGTCCATGGACTTATTGCCCCTCTGTAGGTCAGACATGCCCGATGAGATGCCCTCCATGAACGACACCAGCTGAGTCAACAGACTGGTGTGTACATGGAGGACACTCAGCATCGCTGTCTGTCCTACATGGAGCTGGCGGAGGAGGTGCACAGACTCCTCACTCAGGGCAGCAGGGGACACAGGGGCAGGGGGTGCGGTGCCTGGCCCGAAGGAGACACGCTCCCGAACATGGGAGCCTCCACGGACCTCGGGAATGGGAGCCGACGGGAGGGCGGTGGTGGTGGTGGTGGTGGTGGCGGGGACAGCAACACTAGCTGGGGTGTGGTGGCTGCTGACACCCGCCTCCATAAGGGAGTCATCATCCGAGTTGCTCTGGTCCTCAGCTGAGGTGGATGGTGCTGAGGACTCCTCGGTGTGGCTCCCTCGCCCTCTGTGCCACTGGGTCCCTCCGACCACTCCTCGGCTGCTGACCCAGTCTGGCTCTGCGGCTCCTCCTGGTCCGTGGAGCTGTCCCCTCCTGTGGCCGTGGATGTATCTGCAATCAATAGGGAAACAGACAGACATCAGTCACCTGCACCGAACGCACACACCACAGTAAGTACAGCACATTACAGAGCAAGCCCTGGCATCCTTAGTTGAACATTGCTAAAACTGCACAAACAGAACAGGAGAAGTAAATTGTCAGTCTGATGGTCAACCATGGCACTCACATCCCACCTGGCCTTGCACCCATCTGTCTGGTGTCTGTTGGATGGCAATACCCCAGTGTGGACACATGCACCACCTACACAGTATTTGGACAGTGCAGAGAACCCGGTGAAGCATGTGGACATGCACACATCACAACTCTTGCCACTGAGTCAGTACAGGTGTCCGGATGAAAGGGATGCCCAGAGTCAAATAGGAAATGCATGTGATGCATACCAGCGACAGACAGCATGATGCACCCCTGTCCTGATAGCCATTGCCACAATGGTGTGCATGTAGCACATGTCACTCCCCTGCAGGATCACTAATAGGAAGTCACATGCCATGGCACAGCCATGCCTGCTAAGTCATACATCACTGTCTCCAGTCACATGGGCAGGGCAGCCAGACAACAACACTCTGCACTGTGTCACAATAGTAGATCATGGGGAATGCAAGTCCTGGAGCTGAGCAAGTGCACATGTACATCCCCCACACACCACATCATCTGAACCCTCATCTGTCCAGGTCATACCCATTGGACATATGGGAGACCTGTAACACTACCCTCTGCACCTCAGCACCTCACAATCTGCTGTGAATGGGAAACAGCTGCCTGAACTTCATATTCGCATACCCCAGTCTGCACGGTCAGGTGATCAAACACCTATGTGTCACACAAGTATCATCTCCTATGGTCACATCTCCGATGGCATGCGGAGCCCCAACCGAGGAACACCCCAGCAGACCTGACAACGAAGCCACAGCACACTGACACAGAGGCAGACACCTGAGGGGACAAATCACTGAGCAAAACGTGTCAGCTGATACACGGCAGTGGGAGTACAGAGTGTATTGTATGGCCTGGAGTAGGCATGACTGTCCTGCCCCACATGAATGAGGGATGAGCCCGGGACAGTAGGCAGCTGGCTAAGTATGTGTGACACACGTTATATACACACTCCTGGGGCCCAAACATTGTTCCCACCCGCAGCATGGGTGTGTGCCAGATACCCCAGGCACATGTGGTGGATCAGCTCAGCAATTGGGCCACATATCAAAGTAACACGCAGAACACATGTCAGAACACAGGCATTGTGTAAGCAATGGACCCACCCATGATGCACACCACAGAGTCAGGGAAACAGATGCTGTCCCCCACCTTGAGTCAAGCAAACTGCAAGGACACAGTACCCAAGTGACACAATACCCTGACTGTAAGGGCCACACCTGGGTATCAGATGAGGAGTGGGCAGTGCACAATAGAGGGACATGAGTCCTGGACCACAAGACTGATGTACTGTGGAAGTTTAACCAGGACAGAGGAGGGCACATAGCATGGCAGACATAGTTCACAATGCAGACATGGACTCACCCCCTCCTTGCTGCTCTCTGGCCTTCAGCTGCCCATCCAGATCAGGGAAGACCACCGCCAGGATCCTCAGCATGTGGGGGGTCAGGGTCCGGTGTCCGCCCCTCCTGCGAGGAGGCGACAGCTTCAGCTGGACCCGTGCGATCCTCCGGGTCCAGCCCGAAGGTCCTGCCACCTCTTCTGGCAGTTGCGGATCCGGCGCTTGTAGACCCCCACGGATCTCACTGCCCGGACGATGGTCAGCCATATCTTCTGCTTCTGGTGGGCATCAACCTGTGAGTATGACAAAGTGAGAATGCCATTACTACACATGCAACATAACCGTGCATTACACAGTTGGATATACATGTCTCAATCACAGGGGCACATGATGTACACAGGCAGTGCAACGATGGCCATGGACAGTATGCCAGCAGTTACTACATGGTATCATTGCCTGGGCAGTAAAACCTTGTTTAAATGCACTGTCACTGCACTATTCCTGTCCAGTGCATGTAACTACACACTATGGGGGGTGACAACTACTCAGTGAGCCTGCTAGCCAGTGGCGTGCAGACTGTTAGCCTTGCTAGTCAGACAACATGCACATTTAGAAAGGCAGTGGACAGAACACTCACCTGCTCCCTGGTTTCCCATACAGCTTGCTGTACTGTGGAAGGAGGCTGTCCAGCAGGGCCTGGTTCTCCTCAGTGCTGAAGGCTGGGGCTCTCTCCACAGTACGTGCCATTGCAGGGTCCAGAGGGGGCAGAGACAGCAGCAGTGTAGTGGCAGATGTTGTCCTGGAGCATGTAGTGCAGGCAAGTGAGCTCTCAGGGGAACAGCCAGCATTATATGTGTGCTGCAGAGGCAGATACTGTCCCATGTGTCCAAAGTGATAGGTCCAAGTCGTTTGCATCTTCTGAATCTGGCCAATCCATGGAATTGCACCACTTACACACGCCCCCAGCATCCTTCAAATGTTCAACTTCATGACACCCATGAAATTGCAACATTGTTGTGGGTGACCAACTGAATTTACAGCATCAGACTAGTTCAAATTTTGAAAACGCGTCCGTTGCCAGGCCAGGCCTTAGCCAATGGGTGCGCACCGATCGGACCATTGCTGTTCAACGCGTACCTAGGATACAACGCGTACCCGCACACATTGAATGCAATGGGCCGGCCGGGCACACCGATCGGACCATTGCTGTTCAACGCGTACCTAGGATACAACGCGTACCCGCACACATTGAATGCAATGGGCCGGCCGGGCACACCGATCGGACCATTGCTGTTCATCGCGTACCTAGGATACAACGCGTACCCGCACACATTGAATGCAATGGGCCGGCCGGGCACACCGATCGGACCATTGCTGTTCATCGCGTACCTAGGATACAACGCGTACCCGCACACATTGAATGCAATGGGCCGGACGGGCACACCGATCGGACCATTGCTGTCCAACGCGTATTGCGAATACAACGCGTACCAGCGCACATTGAATGCAATGGCCAATGTGTGCGCACTGATCGGTCCATTGCTGTCCAACGCGTATTTCGAGTACAACGCGTACCAGCGCACATTGAATGCAATGGCCAATGTGTGCGCACTGATCGGTCCATTGCTGTCCAACGCGTATTGCGAGTACAACGCGTACCAGCGCACATTGAATGCAATGGCCAATGTGTGCGCACTGATCGGTCCATTGCTGTCCAACGCATATTGCGAATACAACGCGTACCAGCGCACAATGAATGCAATGGCCAATGTGTGCGCACTGATCGGTCCATTGCTGTCCAACGCGTATTGCGAGTACAACGCGTACCAGCGCACATTGAATGCAATGGCCAATGTGTGCGCACTGATCGGTCCATTGCTGCCCAACGCGTATTGCGAATACAACGCGTACCAGCGCACATTGAATGCAATGGCCAATGTGTGCGCACTGATCGGTCCATTGCTGTCCAACGCGTATTGACAGAGTACAACGCGTACCAGCGCACATTGAATGCAATGGCCAATGTGTGCGCACTGATCGGTCCATTGCTGTCCAACGCGTATTGCGAATACAACGCGTACCAGCGCACATTAAATGCAATGGCCAATGTGTGTGCACTGATCGGTCCATTGCTGTCCAACGCGTATTGCGAATACAACGCGTACCAGCGCACATTGAATGCAATGGCCAATGTGTGCGCACTGATCGGTCCATTGCTGTCCAACGCATCCCTGTACAAGTCACTGGCATATGTCACCATGCCTGTCACAGGTGAACATATGCCAGCCACATATACTTCCCAGGGAGTGAGGGGCACACCTACAACACCACAGCCTGTCCAAACTGTATCCTACGGCATGTAAGGCTGCATTACCTATTCCGTGTATGGGGGTGAACATGTTGTTCTGTGGGTGTCACTTTGGGGCAGCCACCCCCAGGCTGTGCACGTGTTCATGGGGACAGAATCCTTGGTGTTTCGTGTACATGACCACTGTGATGTGCAACTGTTCATATCTGAGCATGTGGCATGGTCACATTTCACGGTGG
This sequence comes from Calotriton arnoldi, assembly GCA_963921515.1. Lineage (NCBI taxonomy): Eukaryota > Metazoa > Chordata > Amphibia > Caudata > Salamandridae > Calotriton > Calotriton arnoldi. The sequence continues at coordinate 712,972 of CAWUFW010009820.1, read as the reverse complement.
TGTATGTGTATGTCATGTCACATACCCCCTGAGTCCCATGTGGGACGGTATGTTTAACCCAGGGTGACCCATTGGCACAATGGTGATGGTCCTCCACAGTCTGTGTGCATGTTGTGTTACCAATGTCTCTGATTTCATGTGCACAATGGGAGGCAGTCTCCACATCCACGTTGTTTGTGCATGGACTTTGATGTTGTGGGTGTGTGTGTCACAGACGTCCATGTCTGTCCTGCCGAGGCAACAGGGACCACTACCTGTGGGGGTCATGGTTGTTTTGCTGTGGTGTATACATGATACACCATGTCATGCCAGTGTCCATGTGGCAATACAGGGTCCCTGGGAATCTACCTGTCGTTGAGCTGTGATGCCTGGGGCACATCAGTCCTCACATGTCACTGTGGGGTGTGTTTGTAATTTGTCCTCAGGAGATGGGAACTGGGACACGGCCTCATGATATCCAATGGCACGACCTGGGACTTATTGATGCCACTTGTTGAACTGTGATGTTAGATGTTGGCCATGTATGTGCCATACACATCCTTACGGAACTGCACACATCATGTACTTGTGCCTCATAATGATGTATCATGTGATGCTGAGTGTGTTCAATGCCACATATGTGGGGTGACTGACAATCTTGCTTTCTTCACCTATGCACTGCAGGGCACCAGCTGTCCTTAGACCATTCCCTGACCTGGCAACGATGGTGGAACGTGACAGCATCCGACGGTGCCGCTTCACCAGGCAACTGATTGAGGATTTGGCAGTGCGCTTGGCACCACATTGGCAACCTGGCCGTCCGTACCCTACAGCGCTGACCCCCAAGGTGAAGGTGATGGCAGCCCTACACTTCATTGCCACCGGTACCTTTCAACACACTCTGGCGACTGCTGGTGGGATGTCACAGACCATGTTCAGCTGTGTGCTCCGGGATGTTTTGGAGGCTATGTTGATATACCTGAACCAGTACATCTATTTCCCTAGACTCCAACGACTCACTGGCGTGAAGAGTGACTTCTATGCCCTGGGGAGGATGCCGCATGTCATTGGCTCCATTGATGGGACACATGTGGCTTTGGTACCACCACAGGCCCAAGAGCAGGCCTACCGTAACCGCAAACACTACCACTCGGTCAATGCACTGGTGGTCTGTCTTGCAGATATGAGCATCTCACACGTGTGTGCCCGTTTCCCTGGTTCTGCACACGATGCCTACGTGATGAGGAGTAGTCGCATCCCGAGGATGATGGCACAGATGCCGAACCAGCGTGCCTGGCTTGTTGGTGTGTACTGACTTTGTACCATTGTGTGTGTTCTGCTATGTAGTGTTCCACCCTCTTTTCCAACTCTGCTAATGTGCAATTGTCTGTATGTAGGAGACTCCGGATACCCCAACATGCCGTGGTTGCTGACGCCCCTCAGGAACCCTGTGACACCAGCCCAGATGCGCTACAATGAGGCACATGGTCGGACCAGGAGAGTGATTGAGCGGACATTTGGTCTCCTGAAGAGCCGCTTCCGCTGCCTCGACAAGACAGGAGGGTCCCTCCCATATGCCCCAGTAAAGGTGTGCAAGATTATCATCGTCTGCTGCATGCTCCACAACCTGGCAGTGAGGAAGGAGTTGCCTCTCATCCTGGATGACGATGACCAACGTCCGCCACCTGTGGAGGATCCTGGCCTGGACCACGATGCCAGTGATGATGATGATGATGATGGTGATGTCCGCACACAGCTCATCACCAACTTCTTCAGCTGAATGTGAGTATCCAGAGATGTCATGTCAATGATGTGAGTTTGCATGATATGTGTTGGTGGTGCTCTGGTGCTGTTTGAGTGTGTCCATGGGCTACATGACTGTATGCGTGTAGCGATGTGTCCTTGCAGGTAGTCTGTACTCCCCAACAGTGTTGACATGCTAACTTGGTTCTGGGTGGGTATCTTGTAACATGTATTGTGCATGAGTATTGTAGTTCTGTCCTGTTCTTCAGTGCTTTTGACTGTGTGTCATTTCTGTGCTTCACAGGGTACTTTCAGAGTCGTTTGGTCAACTGTGATCCCCAACACCGTGATTCGACTTCCCGGGTGGTAGCTGTTGTGTCCCTACAGGTGATGTGCACCACACCCATGGACTTCCTTCCTTCTACACTTGTTGACTGTGTGCCCGCTGCCAGGTGGGATTACCTTGCATCTGTGGTGGTTACAACATGTTGCAAATGTGTAATAAACCTGTGCTTCACTTTGTGATGTGCGTTGTCTGTGATCACACATCTGACTGACATTTGCTTACTGCACCAGTGGGCTAGTTAACACAGACTGTGAATAGGTGTTGGGTCTGTGCAATGCAACGTATTTCCTGGCAACATCAGTGTAGGCGATGAGTCAGATGGCCATGGTGTGTATGTGTTGTGTAGCCCTGGTGGTGTGCCTCCCTCATATGTGTGAGGTCGCCATGACTCACATGCCGGTGTTGTACTTGCTGTAGCAGTTAGCATGCACAGTGTCATTTCCCAGATCATCATCGCCACTTCTGAGACAACATAGGAATCACAACAGAGGCAAGTATGGTGTATTAGTGAGTTTATTGACATACATGTGTGAGTATAGTGCACAGGATGGTGGGTGCTGTACATTGTGATTGTAATCCAAAGTTCCTAGATGATTTGGAAGTCCTGGTAGCAGAAATGTCCAGAGTAAAGTCCACAGTAATCAGAGACATTGGTCCAACTTGAGCTCCCCATGTCATGTGGGAGAGTTGTGTTGCAGTCAACAGGGTGAACAGTTTGCGCACAAAGGTGATTATCCAGAACAGGTTTTGGCTTCCTGGGGGTTGCACATGGCCATCGGCCTCTCACTTGCCCCTCCTCGGACGGCCCCTCTTCTTTGGGGGGGGACCCTCAAGTGCAGGGGACTCTTCGCCAGAGTCATCCGCCCTCCCTGTGGCAGTTGCAGTTGTTTCAGCACCAGATGTTGTGGGCACACAGGGAGGTGTTGACTGGTTGCTGCTCATCTGGCGGAGGGATTGTAATATGTCCCTATGCACCGCCGTCATCTCTTGCAGTGTGTCCCACTTGGACTCCACGCGGGACATGTGTGAGTCCAAGTGGGCATGATGGGCAGCCTGCTGCTGTTTAATGTCCCTGCGGAGCCCCACTACCTGGCTGAACTCTCCGGTGCTGGACTGGTACGCATCGGCTATGCGTGCCAGTTGTGGGTCATCAAGCAGTCCAGACCCCTCTGCAAGCAGCGACCTATGTCTCCCACCCCTCCCACCACCCCTGGCAACATGTGCAGTACCTGAGGAGGCACGCACAGGTGACCCTGGGCCACCTTGTGGGTTGTTGGTGGTGGTGGTGTCCATGGCCCCATGTTGGTCCAGGGTCCCTGTGCTGGTGGTGGTGGTGCTCCTTGGTCTGTCCATGTCGGCAGGGGTGGTATGTGTGTTGACAGTCGTTGGAGGGGTGGGTGCAGGGGTGCAGCTGGTGGTCCTGCTGGTGCTGCATGATGACTTGCTCCGGAGGTGCCAGGTAGGTCTTCTTCATCCGAGGAGGGCAGAGGCTGTTCCACACCAGTGAGCTCCGTATCCTCTTGAGCCTGGGACGAGGACTCCTCAGCGTCTGCTGCTGTGTCCCCATCATCATCTGTTTTTGGGAGACACACACAATGTATGTTATGTTTCTGTAGGCATCAATGGTTGACACACCTGACAGTTGTGACTGTGCCTCTGGATGCGGGCCTGTACATTGCATTGTCCTAAGTTGTCACAGTCAGGGGTTGATATTGGTGTAGCACATTGTCCTGCATTATTTGGGCATTTCTATGTGAATGTTGGGGTGTGTACATGGTCTGCATTGGTTGTATTTGGTTGACATCCGGTCCTCCTTCCCACCCAGCCAGATATCCCACCATGGAACGTGCTTTCATTGCAGGGAGTGCAAGTTGTCTTTCAGGATGTCAGTCAGTGGTGTCCTGCTGTTGGTTGTTGCACAGTTGCCAGCAGGGCCTTGTGCTCCCCACAGCAGTACCCAGTGTCAGCCATCTTGTGAGTCCTTTTCCACTCCCTGTGATGTGAGCATGGTTGAGAGTGGTGTTGATGGGCCAATTGTGAGGGTGAGCAATATCTGTGCCTACAACTCCCATCATGCTATTGCCTCCACCCCCTTCCCAGCATGCCCATCCTTCCTTCCTTTTGACTCTGCTTCCCTGTGGGGTGGGCTGCCTGTGCTGAATGGATGGCTGGGAGTGTTGTCCTGGCAGTTGTTTGGCTAAAAGTCCCAGGAGTGTCCCTGTGCTTCACACAGCATAACCCAGGGTGGTGGTTCTTTGTGGGATCTTGAGTTAGGATGTGAGGCATTGCATTCTCCCAGGTGGGTTATGTGGAGTTTGTGTTGAGGGGTGTGTGGGGGGAGGTGCTTGTGACTATGGTCAGTGCTGTGAGTCCTCCTTCCCACCCAGCCAGATATCCCACCATGGAACGTGCTTTCATTGCAGGGAGTGCAAGTTCTCTTTCAGGATGTCAGTCAGTGGTGTCCTGCTGTTGGTTGTTGCACAGTTGCCAGCAGGGCCTTGTGCTCCCCACAGCAGTACCCAGTGTCAGCCATCTTGTGAGTCCTTTTCCACTCCCTGTGATGTGAGCATGGTTGAGAGTGGTGTTGATGGGCCAATTGTGAGGGTGAGCAATATCTGTGCCTGCAACTCCCATCATGCTATTGCCTCCACCCCCCTTCCCAGCATGCCCATCCTTCCTTCCTTTTGACTCTGCATCCCTTTGGGGTGGGCTGCCTGTGCTGAATGGATGGCTGGGAGTGTTGTCCTGGCAGTAGTTTGGCTAAAAGTCCCAGGAGTGTCCCTGTGCTTCACACAGCATAACCCAGGGTGGTGGTTCTTTGTGGGATCTTCAGTTAGGATGTGAGGCATTGCATTCTCCCAGGTGGGTTATGTGGAGTTTGTGTTGAGGGGGTGTGTGAGGGGAGGTGCTTGTGACTATGGTCAGTGCTGTGAGTCCTCCTTCCCACCCAGCCAGATATCCCACCATGGAACGTGCTTCCATTGCAGGGAGTGCAAGTTGTCTTTCAGGATGTCAGTCAGTGGTGTCCTGCTGTTGGTTGTTGCACAGTTGCCAGCAGGGCCTTGTGCTCCCCACAGCAGTACCCAGTGTCAGCCATCTTGTGAGTCCTTTTCCACTCCCTGTGATGTGCGCATGGTTCATGGTGGTGTTGATGGGACAGTTGTGGGGGTGACCAATATCTGTGCCTACAACTCCCATCATGCTATTGGCTACACTGACTTGCCCAGCATACACATATTTCCTTTCTTTCAGTGGGCTTCACTGTGTAGTGGTGTTGTAGTGGTGGCTACTTGTCTGGATGTGTTTGTCAGTTATATTTGTGCCACTGCCTAGCTGTAGTTGTAGTTGTGTTTGTACATGTGATGACACAGTTAAATGTCACTTTGAGATGGCATGTGTTGTGTTTATCTGACTGACATACACATTTTGGGATGATTCTGTTCTGGTTGCTGTTTATTTGCTAAGAGTGCATGGTTTGACTCTCCCTTGACAGTGATGTGTGTGTGTAGTCGCAGAATATTGTGTACATTTGTTGTGTACTCACCAGGCTCTGGGATGTTTTCTAGTCCATAGACGCTCACTGGTGGTAGGATGGCCCGCACCTTCTCCTCCCAGGGCCTGAGGTATACTGGCTTGGCAGGAGGGCCACTGCCGGTGTGTTGGCTCAAGAGGTAGTCCTTCTTCAACAGCTCCTTGACCCTCCTGCGCACGTCATACCACCTGTTCTGGATGTCTGTCTTTGTGCGCAAACATGGTGATTGTGCGTTCACCCTGTCGACGATCCTCTCCCACATCTTTGTTTTCTGTGACATGGGTGTCTGTTGGACCAGTGTACCAAAGAGCTGTGGCTCTACTCTGAGGATCTCATCTACCAGGACTTGCAATTCACTATCTAGGAACTTATGATTCTTCTTTGGGGGCATGGTGATGGTGAATGATGTGTGTGTTGGTGTGCAGGTGAAGGTGTGTGAGTGTGTGTTTTGCTAGGTGTATGTGAGGTTTCTATTTGTTGTGGTGCTGATGGTGTGTGGCTTGTGTGATGGATGAGCTGTGGGTGTGTGGTTGCTGTCTGTTGAGTGCTGGCAGGTAATTTGAATTTGCAAAGGATCATGGTAGGGATTTGTGTCCTTTATATGGGTGGAGTTGTGGGTGTGTCTTTGTTCCCTGCCCCTCCCCCCCAGTATTTATTGGCTTTGTAATTGCTTGTTTGGCCTTTTTTTGTGTATTTTCCCTTTGTACTTTTCATGCATGTAGGAGACGTTCTTGTGACCGATTCGGACCCTGCAGTTGTCTCGTACGGGCTTATCCGTTTCGTTCACGCTGTGTTTGTGCTGTTTTCTATGCTGCGTACGCGTCGGTCGCGGTGTTTTGGGTTGCTTCGCCTCGCAGTTTTGTATGCGTGTCGGTCGTACGGCTTGTCCTCCGTGCGACTCGGTCGTGTTTTCCACGCCTTGCATCGTACTTGGCGGGTGGGAGTCCGCGGGTACGTCTCGTTCGGTATTGTTCCGTGTGCGAGTCGGTCGGTTCGAATCACGTGTTTTTCCGGCCAGATTGCTGTTTTCCGCGCGGCTCGGTCGTTCTGCTTGTGTTCCGTACGAGTCGGTCGGGTTTTGCTCGCTTCTCATCGTACTTGGCGGGTCGGGCTGCACCGGTACGTGTCGGTCGGAATGTATTCCGGCTCCTACTCGGTCGGTACGTTTTCCGGCCGGAATCGGAATCGGCCCCTCTATGTCTAGAGTAACTAGAATCTGTGTTTCGCAGTTGAACCGTTTCTGTTCAACTGTCGCGATCATATGTCCCGTGTCTTTTATATAGGACTCATACATTTTAGTGAGGGGGCATAGAAACGCATCCACATATTGAGAAAGTGGTTCGGTGCAAGAGTTGATGGAGGAAATGATCGGCCGCATGGGTGGATCTTCTGTGTTTTTGTGTGTTTTGGGCACTCCATACAGAGCAGGAATAACTGTATTGCTCTTATTGAGAAATTCCAATTCTTTCTGACAAATATACCCATCTATGAAAGCTTTTGCTGTCATATTTTCTATCCTTGTTTTTAAATCTGATAGAGCTGTTCTTCTGGTCCGTTCATAATGCTCAGGCACTGCCAGCATGGTCTCTATTTTCGCAAAGTAGTTATCACTGTCCATTACTACTATGCCCCCTGCTTTATCACTCGGTTTGATGGTAAGACATGTATTATTCTGCAGATTTCTAAGTGCCTGTCTTTCTAAAAGAGAGAGGTTAGGCACTACCTTAGGAATATATTTGGTGATTTTCTCAAATTCTTTTATCACAGTTCTTTCAAAAACTGCTACTTCCGGTCCTACCATGTCCAAAGTTGGTGTAAAATTGGAGGGAGGCTTACAACCTGAGTAATTGAGTTCTTGTTCCATCAAGGTGTTATCAGCCATGAATTTTTTCAACCGACTTTTTCGAAAAAATGAGAAAAGATCTTTGTGCATTTTGAAAATATCCGGCTGTGTACTCGGAACAAAGGATGCTCAAAACATTAACTTCCTCTGTGGAATGTTGATGACTGGATAAATTAAAGATGGGGATAGTATTGATCTGACAGACTGTGCTATCTACGATTTCCAATATTGATGATTCCTCGTGCGCATGTATGGTTGTGGATGTACTGGCTCTGTTTGCAAATATTGATTCCTTTCCTGTCTTTGGAATCTGACTCGGCCTCTGCCCCTGCCTTGCTCCAAAAAAGGCGACTGCCCTTGTTGATGTTGATTGTAAGAGTGGCCTCTACGATTCCTAGAATTGTAGCCCAGTCCTTCATTGGGTACTGGGCCTTCATAGTCTGAATCAGATGAATTAGATTCAGAAAATGTTAAGGGTTTCTGTCTCCTGTTAGTACGTGTGTTGTATTGGCCTCCCTCATACCGGTCTTCATGGTAGAAATTAGCCTGGAGGTAGGGATAGACCTTTTCCTGTGAGAACCAGCGTATGTCTTTTCTAAGTTTATCTGTTTTTTTCTTAAACAGATAATCTTCAAACTCCTGTAGCTCTTGATTTATATTTAGCAGTTTGTTTTTGGCTTCTTCTACACTTGTACTATTTTTCAGTTTGTCTTCTAGCTCTGATATTTCTGAGTTCAAAATCTGTATCATTTCTTTTACAGTCTCTATAATGAGGATCATCCAGTCCCTGGAGCAGCGGTTCGCAATCTGTGACCACCGCTCCAGGAACTGGCGCACCTCAACAAATAATGCTGGTACATTTCTCACTCTTAGGTCAGAAGGAATCGCCCCTGCTTTCAAATATTCTAGCATAAAATATGCGTGGGATTCCATTCTTTTTGCCTTTTTCCTCAAATTTGTCAGTTTGTTCCATTCACAATTGTCATTCGTTGCGGCACTGGTATCTCCATTAGTGCCTGCTATCTGTCCAATCATTGCCGTAAATACATCATCTGTGAACTCAAAGGTCTTGAAACCTTCCATTTCCTACCTATTGTTTGATGTCTATGTCTGTAGAGAGATTGAACAAGAAACCCCATAGACAAAAAGAAAAAATAGACAGAGTTAGAGAGAAACTCCACCAGTGTGGACTTAGTGTAAAGTAGAAATGTTATGTGCTATTCAGTGAGGGAGGGAGTAAAAGAGGAGGCCGCCATCAATTAAGTATACTCAAAAACTTACGGTAAAAACTGTGAAAGACCAACCATTAGAACAAAAGACCCCTCTACTGAGCATTATGAATGGACCAGAAGAACAGCTCTATCAGATTTAAAAACAAGGATAGACAATATGACAGCAAAAGCTTTCATAGATGGGTATATTTGTCAGAAAGAATTGGAATTTCTCAATAAGAGCTATACAGTTATTCCTGCTCTGTATGGAGTGCCCAAAACACACAAAAACACAGAAGATCCACCCATGCGGCCGATCATTTCCTCCATCAACTCTTGCACCGAACCACTTTCTCAATATGTGGATGCGTTTCTATGCCCCCTCACTAAAATGTATGAGTCCTATATAAAAGACACGGGACATATGATCGCGACAGTTGAACAGAAACGGTTCAACTGCGAAACACAGATTCTAGTTACTCTAGACATAGAGTCTCTTTATATCAACATTCCAACATTCCCCAGGACCTAGCCATAGAGGCGGTGGCAACTCTTTTGGCTAGAGTTCCTGGGGAGAGACCCAATATATTCATCTTGGAATGTCTCGAAATAGTTGTTCGCTACAACATTTTTGATTTTAAAGAAGATCTTTACCATCAAATAAAAGGTACCAGCATGGGGGCTTCTTGTGCCCCCAGTGTAGCAAATGTCTATTTGGGTGAATTCAAACTCAAAAATATCTTTAATGAGGTAGCTCCTTTTATGAGAACATAGGAGCATGGCATAGATTCATAGATGACATATTCTTCATCTGGACAGGTGAAGAATCAGATCTATTACAATTCATTGAATGGCTAAATTGTAGTGACTGTAACTTAAAATTTACAGCTAAATATTCTTCAGATAAAGTAGAGTTCTTAGACATTTGGATTATGAGTGGAGGGGATAAGATAGAGGTTAGCCTCTATAGAAAACCAACAGCTAAAAATACCATTTTACAGCATAGCAGCTTTCACCCCCCTTGCCAAAAAGACTCCATTCCATTTGGAGAGTTTCTAAGAATTAAACGCAATTGTACAAACATGCGAGATTTCAACAAAAATGCTGAACAGCTCCAGAAGAGATTATTGCTTAGAGGTTATCCTAAGCGTCTAGTTAGACAATCAATGAAACGTGCAAAATATTACAACAGAGACAGTTTGATTGGCGGCAGAGAAAAGCAACCTTTGGAGAGACGTGTGTGTGTTGTGAATCATTCCAGTTATAACAACAAAGTACAACAGATTTTACATAGAAACTGGAAGATCCTAAATGTAAATGAGGGAGATATTGCACTCAGTAAACCCAGTATTGCCTTTAGACGAAATTCCAACTTGAGAGACAAACTAGTTCATAGTAGAATAAAGTCTATATCTAAAGAGAAGGGGCAACATACAATTGATGGACTTCCTCCCATTTTGGGCAATCACAGGTGTGGCAATTGCCACGCCTGCCCATCAGCGATTACCACGCAAACCTGGTCTTATGGAGCTAAATCGGGGAAACTGAAAAGTCATACGAACTGTAGGAGTAGCAACATAGTATACTGTATTTTTTGTCCTTGTGGCTTGGCATACCTGGGTGAAACAGGTAGGGAATTTCGCCTTAGATTGTCTGAACACAAGTCAGCCTATAGGACACGTAAAATGCAAGCCCCGATGGTTAAGCACTATATGGACAAGAATCATAGTGAGCATGATCTCAAGTGGCTGATTATTGAGAAGATCAACACCAGACCAGGGGTTGACACTGATAAAGTGAGAAAAGACAAGGAAACTTTCTGGATTTTCAATTGGGACACAGTAAGAAGAGGTCTCAATGAGGAAATTATATGGATAGTTACATGAAGGAGTCTTGCTATCCCTATGAGCTGATATCCTGCCCACCTACAGATAGATATGCTGACAGAGAATTATCTTTAGGTTATTCTACTATCTAGACATATATCCATGGAGCCTCTAATCATGATGAAGCACTCTGGGCACTGTTTTACACTTTTCTCCCTACTGGGAGCACTTTATCTAACAACTGGGTGAATAGTTTCTTATATACACCCGAATGTGTAATTTAAGCTGGCTATGTAAAATGTTGTTTTACATTATTCCCTTAAGCAGCATTTATGGACATAATGATTCTTTCATGTAGTGATTAAACTCTGTGATAAAAAACCTTCTTAGAAAACTAGGCTAATATGGAGGCTCAGTCATCATGATCACAGCCTCTTTGGGAAATATCGAGAGAACAGGGTGCATTATACAGAATTAATAAGCCCGTTAACCTTTATGCAGTGATTAAACCCTGTGACAGAAAACCTTATTAGAATACTAGGCTAATATGGAGGCTTACCCCCATGATTATGAGCTGCTCTTGGAAATATCGGGAGAGTAGGGCCTATTATATATAACTATTAGGCATGTCAATTTTTGGAATGAGAACACAAGAAGAATAAACGTAGTAGGTGTAATCAAAGCTGGTTATGCAATATGTCACCAATACTATTTTCAGAAGCTGTGGCCAGCACTGATGGATTTGTTCCATAAACTCTCTTATATAGCGGCTAAACCATGTGATAAATCCCCTTACTATATAAGGCGCACATATCTTTTCTAAAATAGATTAGACAATTTGTAAGGCATGCCCTATAATAAGATCATATTATGCAGTGACCCTGCACAATATTAAAATCTCTCCATTGTGTAGGGTCACTTTCCATGTACTAGTGTAACAGGATACTTAAAATGGGAACAAGTGCTTTCTCTCGAGTGCACAGTCAAACTAGTTAAATTGTTTTCATCAGCACTCTATCACATCTTACATTAGGGTTTTAGGGCAAAGAGCGGGTATAATGTAGGTGTTTTTACTTTGTATTTAGTTCATACAGAACACCATGCAAATATGGCGGCCCTGCTACCGCGATTCGAAGTCTCAAGCTTAACATCGCGAGGACAGGGCGTAGCATACGGAACTAACAAGCCCACCAATTCAGGTAACCTTAATATAAAAAGAACAGACCGATCAGGTTTTCCCGTAGCGTTGATCGGAGCCATTTCAAGGGATAACGATATTGAAACGGTAGCAGTTCTAAAATAGGTAAGGAGCTCCCCACTTTTCGGTTGTTTCTCAGGAACTACAGCCCTGACTTTTGCGCTATAAAGTTAAATTGTTTCGTAAATCGGGCGCGCCGGCCACTTTGCATTTTTAGCAGGTAACGCAGCGTATTTACAGGCATGGCTAGCATTCAGTGGGTCAGAGAGTAATAGTGGGGTGCCGGGTCTGCAGCAGCTAGTGCGAGGCCGAGATAGATGAGAGTAAAACATAGTTACCTAACATATGAGGTTTACAGCTGTGGAGAATTTAACTTTAAGCATTAGCAAATCACATTTAAGCCATACCGCAGCTTTATACCACATTTAAGTCATACTGTAGTTTTATGGGACAGCATTATTGGGCATATCTGCACAGTCTATCGAGAGAGAACTCTAACGCTCTAATATGGAGACACCCTAAATTCTTCTTTATTAGGTAAATAATAGGCAGCACCAACACTGTCTTATAACAGGATGGATAGAGCCAGGTTTTCCTTAATCATGGACACCTTCCTTTTCTCTCTCCTTTTTATGAATGAATAGAGACAATCATATTTTCCTCGTAATCCAGAAGGAATCAGAGGGATTTCATAAAGGAAAAGGAGTATTCTGAGGTATTCCACCTACCGCATAACAAACACAGTGAAACGAAGACCCCAATTTCACCCTTTCTGTCTGGATGGAAAGCCTGGTCAAAATGCCCCATATAGGGTAATACATGTTTTGCTTACATTAAAGGTTAATATCTGGAGTTTAGTTAGATGATTTACAGTTAGAAGGACTGTTGATGACTATCATATCATCTCTATTCGTAGGTTATGAAACAAATCAGTTGGCTGCTGATACATATAAACAACCTTCAACGTTTTTAAAACTTCCAAAGAATTGTCCAATGATATGAGGTAACAGTGCAGGCTGCAGCGGCGTGCATGGCAAATTTGATGCTCTCTCTCCCATCTTTGGGGCTTTTTTGCTATTAGGTCATGTACTTCTATGTGCACTCGGGACTATTTCGCATTTGGCAGATTTGATTTGTGTGCATGTTGGTTAAATTGTTGTTGATGCTCTTCTCTTTTCTGATGGTATATTTGGTCCTACCTAACTATGGAATCACTTTTTTCACACAATCTATTGAACTGCTATCACTAAGAAATCTTTACTGCTATGGTAGGGTTTGGATTGAAACGGAGCGCCAAAGATACATTCGTAACGTTATTTTGCCTTCCCCTAATCTATAATCTATATACATATATTTCTATTATTCACAGACAACCCCAGCATTTTTATGAGAGATTCTTCACACCTTGGTCCTGAGGAAGGTGGTTTTTCCACTGAAACGCGCGTAGACCAGACCCTTTACCATCATTACGGAGTGGTCTTTTCGAGAACTTTTTCAAACTATTCTGCTTCTGGTGAAGCATCACATTTGCCCTTTTCATTACGGCTAGGGCCCCTCATTGGGTCGAATGTCAAGTTTTTTGATGTATGTGTAATGTGAACATGTGTGGAGTGAATGAGAGAGAATGGTAGTATAAGTGATCAGTTTTAGATGGCTGGGTTGTTTGTTATGAATTTTTTTTTCTTGTGTCTTTGTTAGTAATCAATGGATTAATTTCTAAGTACTGTACTTGATTAAGAAACACAGTCAATGAAATTGTAAATGTCTATTTGTACTAAGTCTTTATTTACATTTAATAAGATATAAAATAACAAAACAATTTTTTAACATGAACATTTGTGATAAATAAAAATAGTAAAAAAAGTTTTCTTGCTGTGTTCCCTTGTGGGCATTTGTGGGGCATAGGCGTATCAGAACCTGATCAGGTCACATGAAAGTAAGTAGGTCAGCACAGAGGTATTGTATATATTTGTTTTGGTTTTTCCCCCTCCTCTGAGACCTTAAAGCATAGTAGGGGGGCCTTTTGTTCTAATGGAAAATCGGCAGATCTGACACCGGAGCTCCGGTGGTGCCTGGCAAGTGGGAAGTTGGCTGCAGTGCAGAGTTCTATCGCACCGAAAGCCTACGACAGAGAAAACAAGGCCTGGGTGAGTGCCGAGGCTGAGGGAGGTGGAGGGTCGGAACCTCGGCCATGGCGTGTCGTAGCGGAGGTACCTGCTTGCGATAAATCGCGCAGCAGGAGGTGACCCTCAGAGGCCCTGATGGCAGCGTAGACAGTGAAGCGGTAGACCTCTGAAGGGAGCGAGAAGGGCCACACCCAGCAACAGCCGAGGGAGCAGAGGTGAGCAGGGAGAAGAAGGCCCAGCACGCAGAAAAGGCAGAGGTGAGAGAGTGGACTGCGCAGCGCCTGCGGCGGAGCACAGCATCACCAGCCTCCTCTTGCGGGCCATTGAAAGAAGCCAGCTGTGCTCCGCCGCCCCCTCAAGGCCCACGGAAAGAGTCTGATCTTGCTGTGCGAGGCTGGGCCCGAGCGGGGGGAGTGCATAGCAGCAGCTGTGGACATCGGGTCCTGGATCAAAGAAGTGGGCCCATGGGGAGCTCCGAACACGTCTGCGGCCAATTACTGAGGCTCCGAAGCCTAAAGATCTTCAGATTGAGGCCCTGGAAGGCCAAAGCAGGGGGACCTAGTACAATAGTGGGGGAAGAGTGGGCTGACCTGTGATGCCATACAGGTGCTCGTGGAGGAGCCCTGCCCCCAAAGTGTCTCCCCCACCACAGTCGCTTTCGCAGCTAAGGGGCGCCCTTTTGGCCCCGTGAGGCCCCAGCAGCAAACTAGCAAGTTGGCACCTACCCTCTCCGCCTTGGTGCCAGTGGAGGGCCTTTATTTAGATGCTGAAAACTATTTTGGCCACTATTAGAGCGAATGGGCCTCCCTTCCTGCGCTTACTAATCATTTAGCGCTGTTCGTGGCACCCACCTTACGGGCCTGTATTCGGTCTGATGCAAGAAGCCTCCCTTGTCTGAACAACAATAAGACCTCACCCATTCAATAGCTGAAGACTAATATGCCCTCAGTGTAACAGATTAGATGAGGCCTGGAGGACCAGATTGATGAGCTGGCATAGCACATAGTGATCGGCGAGGTTGCAACTTAGGACCTCACCCATAGCAGAGTAAGCCACTTGTAGTAGCCAGAAGTTGGTGAAGGAGTGCTCCATAACGAACGAGATCTGATATGGCTGCAGCCCGGACAAAAAAAGAAAGACCGCTGAAAGACATGTTACTGAAGCAGCCTGGATTGGGTGCCCCATGGTGGCTGCCCAGAGCGAAGACGGGCAGCAGGACATAACGGAAGGCACAGATGGGCCTGCCATTAAAGCTGTTCACATCCCTTAGAGAGAATCTACAAGAAATGAAAGGGCAGCTCTCAGCCGATCTGAAGGAGATAAGGCATGATCTGGAGGAGGTGGGCGATCGCTTGGCAGCCTTGGAGGAACAAGATACTGGAAGAGTTGAAGAAATTGAAATGATGCAGTAGGAAATTATCCGGCTGAGGAAACATCACATAGAACTACAGGCCCTCACAGAAGACCTGGAAAATAGCTCCAGAAGAAATAATGACCGCATTAGAAGGGTGCCGACTAACTCAGAAGGAGAAGATATACAGGC
This sequence comes from Calotriton arnoldi, assembly GCA_963921515.1. NCBI lineage: Eukaryota > Metazoa > Chordata > Amphibia > Caudata > Salamandridae > Calotriton > Calotriton arnoldi. The sequence goes on along the minus strand of CAWUFW010009820.1, from coordinate 697,625 downwards.
CTACGTCCTTGCCCTCTTTCACCATGTACTGGGTACAGAACATACCTCTGACATTCAGATAGACCGAGTGCACCGCAGAGGCCCCTCGAGAGGGAACAAAGCTTCCCTTGCGGACATATTGGCATGTGTCCACGATTTTCAACTCAAGGAACTGATCATACGCAGAGCAAGGAACACCCACCCAGTGCAATTTCAAGTACACTCGCCAACCTTCTTTCAATACTTGTCGATGACTACACTCATTAAAAGGAGAGAATCCCAAGCAATTACAAACCATCTAAGGGGGCAAGGTATCTCATATTCACGGGGGCACCCCTTTTGGTCCATCTTTTGACATGAAGAGAAACTGAGACAGCTCCTGTCTCTAAAAGAAGCCCAAGAAGTGCTAGGGATCACAGAATCATCGGAGCATGAAAATGATCGCAAACCCCCTGCAAATTCCAGGAATAGATACCCTCACTCTGGCAAAAAGTTGGGAAGCCCATCTCCAATCTTAAACCAGACATTGCAACAATCGCCAAAGAAAGAGAATCAGTCATCAACTCACTTTCCAGACCACCGGAATGCCTAGTCTCCACATGGACTGTCCTATATCACTGTGGAAGGAGACAACCTAAACGGGTCTGGCGCCCATCGGTCCTAAGCCCAGTCCACTATGAAGAACTTTTTGAGGACCCACAAGTGAATAGAAGAACTGAAGAATCATGAACCCCCACTGGTCCACAACCCCTTTGGGTATTTCTACCATGACAAACTATTGTCTTCCCTTATTATTTCAGTTGGGGATTTTTGGGGTTAGTGTTTAGTTCTGCATAGATATCCCTTTTCTCTTTTTATCGCCCGCACCAGTCTCCGACAGATCCTTGAATCAGCCATAGGCCAGCATGTTAGTAGTCTCACCCCTAGTATGTAGCCCCACATTGACGTGGCATAATGAAAGTACCCACATCCCTACTAATACACTATAGGTAGAGACCTGAAAATATTAAGCCTCAATGTTAGAGGCTTCAATCATCCTGTAAAACGCACAGCCATACTGTTGCTGCTGGAGAACTCCGGGGGAGACATATGTTTATTACAAGAGACGTTTCTCCTACTGAGGGACACAACACGCATGCATTCTCGTTGCTTCCCCCACCAGCTCTGGTCCTCTGGCCTCTCTAAAAAGAATGGCATTGCAATACTATTAGGAGCAAAATTCTCTTGCAAAATAATCTCTACAATTGCAGAGATAAAAGAAAGATTGCTCGCAGTCAGAATCCATTGGGGAAACATACACTTTACGTTAGCTAATATCTACCACCCAAACACTCAACAGGAGACCTTCATCATTAATTCCTTGATGGAAGTGCTGACGTCTAGCGATGCAATACCAAAGGGGGATGATGGACGGAGCGTCAGAGCAAAACAAACACTCACCCCCAGTCAACTGATCTGGGTTTAATCCATCATCATTCTTTAGCTCACTCCACCACCCCAGTTCAGACATGGCCATATGCAAATCAGTCTGACCCTGTGCCTCATGGGAACAGTCCAGCCCGAACTGCCAAGCCATGTCTTCCTTGGACCGGAAACAAGCATGCCAGGTAGAGAGGATGAAGGCAGGCGGGGAGCCCACCCCGCCTGCGTGCCACCTGCAGAGTGCAGCCGGATCCCAAGCGAGGCTCTCATGAGCGAGAGAGCCCCGCCTGCTGCCTGCGATGTCCAGAGAAGTCCCGGGTCCCAGGAGGGGGCCCGGGCGAAGGGAGGAGAGAGCCCCGCATGCTGCAAGGAGACCGGGAGGAGTGCGGCCGGTCCCGCAGCGCGGAGAGGAGACCCCGAGCAGCGCCAGTGAGCCCGGTGAGTGGGGCTCGAGTCATGTAGCGCCTGGGGGAGGCACAGATGCTGAGCGGCCCCGTCTGGCAGCGGGCCGCTCCAATGTTGTTGAGCAGTTTCTGGTGAAAGCCAGAGAGCCCCAGAGGGCCCCGTGTCTTTGAGGGCATATCGACGCGCATTGTCGGCGCCTGGGCGGTCCCACCAGAGAGCGGGCCGCCCCAACGATGGGGGCAGGTGTTTAATGCCACGTGGGGGTCCAGAGGGCACAGAGGTGCCGGGCCCCCTTTATGCAAAGTGCCACAGCTGCCCCGCACCAGCGCGGGCAGCTGCAACGAGAGGGGCATGAGCATGAGATGTCCCAGAGTGGGACCAGAGGCACAGAGGTGCCAGTGAGTTTCCCAGCTGCCCAGCAAGTAGTGGGCAGCTGCTACGTTTAGGTTTCCGCAGTTGCGCCCGTGGATTTCGCTGCATAGGCAGCAGCCCTGACTCTTGGGACATAGGGCATTTGAGCCCCCTTTCTGAGATGGCCAGATGGGTAATGTATGTAGTATGATTACGCACCCTGTGTTATACCTCTAACTGTGGTTTATGATTATGAGGTTGTTTTGCATATCATGGTTTATGCTAGTGAGATTATGTTTCACTGTGTGATTTACGCCCCTAATGTGAGTTATACTTAGGAGGCTAGGGTCTAATGCATCTAGACTTGTGAGGTGATTGCATAATGTGTTTATGCTGGTGAGGTTGGCGCAGAATGTAATTCGCGCCTGATGTGATACTGTGCATAATGTAGTTTATGTTACAGGCTGATGCTAAGTACAGTGATTACCAGTGTTTACTGGTTGTACGGTTATGATCTGTTTTACTTTTACTAAGTTCACTTTGTGATGGTTCTGACAGTGGTCCAAGTGGCCCTGTCATGTGTAAATAATTCCCTTGTAAATATGACCTAGTGCCAGGTGGCACCATGTATATTGTGTGAGTACTATTCTAATGTGTTATGAGAATACAAAGGCTATTTTTGATATAACCTTGTGTGGAGTTCCTTTTGTAGTGTGCCTGGTATGTTGTTGCTGTGCGCGTGCGCAAACGCTTTACACATTGCCTCCGGGATAAGCCTGACTGCTCGTGCCAAGCTACCAAGGGGGTGAGCAGGGGTTATCTTTGGCGTGTAACTCCCTTGCCCTGACTAGAGTGGTGGTCTCTGCCTGGCTTTGGCGCAAGCCTTAGCCAACCAGAGATCCCATTTCTAACAATTGCCAATTGTAGCTTGCATAGGGCCTTTGGTGTTGGGGCCATAGGTAACATTTGGAAGATGTATAAGATACGCGGTAACACTGTCATCTTAACAGCAGCGATCCGGCCATACCAAGCCAGTCCTAGACGCGTCCATCCGTCCAGTGCCTTAGTCGTCTAATCTAGGAGAGCTGCATAGTTCAGTGCAACCATTTTCGGGATTGTTGGAGCGAGCAGGATGCCCAGGTAAGGTATGAATTGATCCTCCGAGTGTAGCAAGAATTGGCTTTGAAGGCTCAAATCATGGGCCCGGTGCACAGAGAGATTCAAAATTTGAGATTTATTCAGGTTGACCTTAAAGCCCAAGACTTACCCGAATCTCTTCAACTCGGCTAATAAGGCTGGTAACGAGGTCATTGGCCACGTCAATGATAGTATTACATCGTCTGCATAGAGGCTGATATTGTGAGTGTCTTTACCGAAGCGAATGCTCTCAATCTGTGGGTTATCCCAGATTCTTTATGCTAATGGCTCCATGTACAGTGCGAACAGGAGAGGGGACAGTGGATATCCCTGCCTCGTGCCGCGAGCAATCGGGAACACATCAGACGATGTCCCGTTTACACAGACAAATGCTATTGGTGCCTGATAGCTACAACTGACCCATTTTATGAACTGGTCGCCAAACCCAAAATGTCATAGTGTGTCAAAAAGTACACACATCGCACCTTGTCAAAAGCTTTTTCAGCATCAATTGACAGGAGCATTGCTTCTTTGCGTGATCTGTGGATGTTGTCCATGAGATGGAAAAGTCTTTTGGTATTGTCCCATCCCTCTCGAGTAGGGATAAAGCCCTCTTGGTCTGGGTCTACCAGCCCTGCCATCAGAGGGCTTAGTCGGGTTGCCAGAATGCTGGCGAAGAGTTTTGCATCAATATTGAGTAGTGATAAGGGTCTACACGAGCCACATTCGATGGGGTCTTTTGAGGGCTTTAGGATTAGTGAGATCAAAGCTTCTGCCATAGAATCAGTTAAAGAGCCTGTTTCGAGGAAGGAATTGAACAAACGGGTCAGGAGCGGTGCCAGTTCCTGGCAAAAGGCTTTGTAAAACTGTGCCGGAAGCCATCCGGACCCGGAGCCTTATGTACTTTAAGGTGGGCGATTGCTGAGACCACCTCCTCGATACGGATTGGTAGGTCTAGCTGATGTGCGATTGTTTCTGGGAGGCGAGTAACCTGGTAATTGTCGGCCACGGGAGCCCTCCTCACCAGGCCGCACGTCTCGCTCTTCACCCTGGGGGATCCTGCAACTCGGAGCGGGATCTCCCTGGAGGCAGGCGTCGCGTCACGCTTCTCCTGGCCGGCACTTCCTTTGGCAGGCCCCGCCCACGTCACAACAAAGGTTGCCTGACTTCCGGGTCGCATTCGTACGCGGCCCGGCAGTTTCTCTCGGCGACTTCTCCTCCACAATACGGGGTAGGCTCCCATTCATTAAAATGATATACAGCGGGGTGGGCACCCGCGAAAGGGCACCACCAGGCGGGGTGGGCACCCGCTCCTGTCCCCTCCAGCAGGGGGAATCCCTACGTCGGGATCTCCTCGGGGATGATTGCAGCTCAGCGCTGCGGAGCCCTCGTGCTCCTCTCCTCCAATGTCCAGCGCTCCCAAGGCGCTAGAACAGGCAAAAGTCCTGTAGGTGAAAAGAAGGTCCCAGCAAACAGCTCCTGCAGGGATGAAGGGACAATGCAGGGCCCAGGGAGGCAAGCCCTCCTGGCAGCCTCGCCCAGCAGGTTCAGGAACAAAAAACAGCACAAGAACATTTTCATGGGGTCACAGCCCCTTCTTTTATACACCCTTTTCCCTTTGTGTAAAGGTGCAGGGCTGGGGGAAAACCAGACGCAACTGGTTTGGGGGAGGTTTGGAGCACTTTGTTTTGCTCAGCTCCTCTCTCCTTTCACAGGATAGGCTAGGGACATCAGACGCACCACAGGGGGTGGAGCCAGCATTGTGGAGGGAAGGCACAGTCCTATTCAGGTCCCAGGTGCAACTCCTCCCACCCATCTACATGGAGATCTCTCCATTCAGCCCTGCGCTGACTCACCCTGCCCCTCCTGGAGCCACACACACCTCCCAGCCCCTGTCACTCACAAGCCAGACATGCAATTCACATCAGGCAGGCAGACACAGAGCACACAGAAATGCCAACTTCTAGAAGTGGCATTTCTACACTAGTTATAATAAATGTGCGCACACCACTGCGCAGCATTTATTCTCACGAGTTCGCACATACTAAACTCGCCCCTGCACTCCTCTCACACCAGGAATTACCATGGACACACATATCCCCCATGCATTCCTATGGGAGGGCAGGACAATCTCACCACACGCACTCAGCGCGCACGCACTTTACACTGGACCACAGTGCTAAAGTGCCCAGAGACTTAAAACTACTAACATACAAGGCACAAAGTTTAGGGGTGAACCTGCCAAAAAGGGCAAAGTCCAACAGCAATCAATAAATGTGTCTGGGGGGGACCACGGCTATCGCTCGGCCAGTGAACACAACCCAAGCGGGAAGGCGGAATAGGGCTTCCTTTGGTTCATAGATACCTCCAAGCAGCACATCTTCGCTACATTGTTGAATGGAACCGCCCTCTCTCTGAAAAACACTGGTCCTTTATGGATCAAATGGTGGCAGGGGCGAATATTTGGCGGGAAGCGTGGCTCCTGTGCAAATATAAGGCTTGGGGGGTATTTTCCTCCCCAGTAACTTCATCAACACTAAAAGTCTGGGATGCAGTAGCCTGCAAAAAAAGGTTAGACTACTTTTCCTTCACCAATGTCCCCAATAGTAGATAACCCTGACTTCCCCCCAGGTCCCAACTCAGAAATATTTCAAAGATGGAGGGAACAGGGATGTAAACGGGTCAGCTCTCTGTTTGTCCCCACTGGAATAATTTCATTTCAGCAGCTAAGACAGGAATATGACCTCCCACAATCGGATGCGTTCCCCTACTTTTAGGTACATCACTGGGTCACCTCCCCGAAATACCAGATAGCGGCTTCACGACCCCTCACGGTCTTTGAAAAATGGCTAGTATGCAAATCAGATGATAAACGTCTTATCTCTGAGCTATATTCCATGCTCTCCACGCGGATAGAGGGGGGACGAATCGAGGCGCAGCTCCAATGGGAGGGAGTGCTGTGGAGGACACTCTCAGATAAAGAATGGACAGATATACTTTACAGGACACATCACACGCGCGCAATACAGCAGGGATAGAATCAACCCATAAAGTGTTAACGGATTGGTATTTCACACCTACCACATACATAGCTGGGATAAAGATTGCTCTGAGAGATGTTGCAGGGGGTGCGGCTTGACAGGCTCACTAGTGTACCTACTTTTGCATTGTCCCAAACTGACGCACTTCTGGAAGCTAGTCTTACTTGATATAGATAAAGCTTTTGATACCACACTTCCACGCTTCCCAGCGTACAACATTTTTGGTTTGCCGAATCCTCTGACTTTTCCTTTGTGCGCCCTAAAGGGCAGACAGATCAGATTAGCACTATTATCAGTGCGGCAAGTGGTCCTGGGTCAATGGGGCACTCAGAATATCCCAGACCACACAGCATGGATGCAAAGACTTTGGCTAATATTTGCAATGAAATGAATGTCCTTAGTAGCAGATCACAAGGGAGAGACATATGCTGAATTTTGGGGCCCTTTCCTGCAGATCCTCTCCAAAGAACTATGTGAGATCACATGTCCCAAATACTTGCAAATATTGTGATTACTCCTGGATTGCATGGCATAACCCACATCATTTCATCAGGAGGTTGATGTGCAGTAACACGGGCTCCAACTAGCCCTCTTAGTTCTTAAGGGCCTAGATAGATAGGTGACTGGTGTGGGATCGGGGTGGGAGGCAGGGCCGGACTGGCCCTAGTGGGCACCGGGTGTTTCCCCGGTGGGCCGCCAGGGTGGGGGACGGTTTTTGGCCCATGGGGGGCCGTTTTTGTTGCCGGGGTTCGGTAATATCGGCCCCCGGTAACAAAATCGGCCGAAACCGGCCCCAACAAACAGCTCGGCCGCACCCCCCTCCCCTCCCAGGTGGGCCGTCCGAGCAGTTTGCCAGGGCCGGTTTCTGTTCTCAGTCCGGCCCTGGTGGGAGGGTGCGTGGGGGGCCTTGAGTTCTATCCCTTTGTTCTCCTAGATATGTACTGTTTTGCTTTTGTATAAAATGATCCAAACGTCGATGCCAGCCTCCGGGTTGTAGGCGCACAGCTGCGTAGACACTCACGTTTAGCTATATGCTGCCGGCCATTGGTTGTAGGCACTCAGCTGTGTTGATAATGCCTTTATTCGCTACAATAAAAAGAATGGTTCCATAAAAAGCTTTAAAAAAACGGATTTTGTAGCTTCTTCCTAGCTAGATTTCACTACTGCATCAAACGTTTTCCGATGAAACAGCCAACCCTGCTGCAGTGAAAATAAGTTTTAGGGCCTTTCCACTAGAAGGGCGTGTTTAACATAACGCTTTTCCATGTCCTGATTTTAAATACCATGTTCCCTTACTTATGGTCAGTAAGGCCAACTTAAGAATGACTTATTAATTTTTAAAAGGAAGTTTATTTTGACAGGTCCGACGTGCGGTCTAAAACTGCATACCCAGGCAACATATGGCAGAAATGCAGGCATGTTTATACTATCACTGTATTGTGTGGCACAATTGGGTGCTGCAGTCCACTTGTGACATTTAACTTGCAGGTCCTGGGTACACATTTATGGCAGACCTATAAGTAATTTAAATATGCTAATCAGGGGTATGCTATTTTCATTAAGTTGAAAGGGGGAGCACATGCAATTTACCCCCAGTTAGCAAGGGTAAAGTGCATGGAGTTCCACAGACAGCTATAACAGTAAGGACAGAAATCTAGGGTAATAGCAAGCACAATATGGTCATTTTCAACAGCAGTTTCTTAAGCAATTCCAAAGTTGTTTGATGAAATTTCTTATAGACATCACAGGAAACAACACTATCCTATGAATTTGCAACTCTCATCATAAATATTCTGGCAGAAAGAAGAGTCATAGCCATCAAATGTTTTGTGGTATATCATCTTCCTCAGGACTGTCAACGACAAAAACACCAATGAATGTATGACCCCTATATATATAGAGTGTATTGGAAAAATGATCATAAATGTAATAATCAATTTAAAATCATAGGGCCCGATTCACAAAAGTAATCTGAGACAAAATCCTAACTTTAAGACTTTTAGTATTCACAAAGGGCATTTAGGAGTAGTAAAGTTAGGATTTTGTCTCAGTTAAACTTAAGTTTTGGTCTTAAGTTTAACTTAAGTTAAACTTAAGTTTAAATGAGATAAAATCCTAACTTTACTACTCCTAAATGCCCTTTGTGAATACTGAAAGTCGTAAAGTTAGTATTTTGTATTAGATTAGTTTTGTGAATCGGGCCCATAGTCATTCCTACTGATTTTGCCTTAAACAATTCAAAATGTGTTTCTGTACTTCTATTCAAATTTAAAATGTCAAAATCTAGTCAGAGGTCTCACAGTTTCAATAATTAAAAAAACAGGTGAAGAGGTTTTTATTTTTCATTCAAACCTGAAACATGGTGGGATGGTTGTGTCAAGTGACTTCTTAAGTTTGGTTTTTCCTGCATCCCGGTTGTGTCTGAATTTCCAGCACATGTCTGCAGGTTACTGTATAGATGGTGAGAGTACTGCCACAAATTTGACTTGTTATTCTCAAAGACCCTTTGAGGTGTCTGTTGATGGATGGGTGGAACAGAAATGGAAATGGGGAGCCTGAAGCTTGCACCAGACCAAATCATATGCATGCAGTTAACACTCATTTGGGTCCAGAAAAAAAAGAGTATGGATGGGCAAACTAATATTGACACAACTCATGAGTAGGCTAAGGTGGCTTAAGCTGCCTTAGCTTATTACCAGACTGCTGGGTATCTTGTACAATTTGCTTGATGTATAGTGAAGAATGGGTAGATCAATCTTGTGACATTACTCTACATACAATTTCAGGTTTTTGATAATCTCACATGTGGAAACGGCGCTGAAATAGTTGCTCGCCTAACGAAATCTGACTATGAAGAGATATTTGATGCAGTGCATTTTACAGACAAGACACGGTAAGATAAAAAAAGCAATATTGGAGAATCAGGAACACTACTTTGTAGTTAACAAATATTTGCTCATGGAGTTATAGCCACAATTTGCCTTCCCACTCAGGGATCTGTAGTCATCATGCTGCCAATTTGGTACAATGATATTGCACATCTGGCCATTAGGGAATGACAGTTAAACAATCAAGCCAACAAAATTGTGCAATGGAGTTCCCCAGTGATTCATGGTGATATTAAGAGACAAAAATCTATATGCTGAGATCTCCCCACAAGTACATTTGCACATATTCCTAGGTGAAAAAAACACCGGGATGGTATTCACAATTCTGAGCAGAGATATCTGCCAGTAAGTGGAAAACAGTAGCTCCCTTACATGAGGACAGTATATTCATGTAATATTGAAATTTTGACCGTAGTAATTTTATGAATGGTTTTCTGGTTTTTACCTCTAAGCGAAGTTCTCCATAATCGAGGTAGTGTTCTCTGTCTTTGCTATGTAAAACTAGGAATGGCAGAGACTGGGCCTAGGACAAGGGAATTAACATTCAAATGAGGAAAATCAGTGCAAAGCAATGTACTGTGTGAAATGAGGTTTGTGAAATTGAGTGACCATTCAACATTTACAGATACATATAATAACCCCAAAGTTGATAGAGAGACAGACCAGGATCTTGGAGAACACAGAGACAGCAATGGATGAAACACCACAACAAAATATAACCCACAAAATATTGAGGACATATAAATTGACTTTACATACTTCATGTATTAACTACAAAGCCACAATATCATCATAAAAAGGCATGTATATTGAACTGTAACTATTATACATTATGCTAACTTAGAAATATAGGATAACTTTCAAAATGATATCACATTAAAAAAATATTCAATTATAATATCAAAATATATATTAAAACTATATTACTTACAATAAAAAAATACATATACAATAAAATATTTGTAAAAAATAATAAACATACTATTTTAAAATAATAAGAAAATATTAAACATAAATACAAAGAAAAATAGCAAATGGCAAAAATGATTTCTATTTAAAACACTAGATATTATTATTTATTCAAAACACATGCATTAAAAAATAAAAATAAAAATACATTCACAATATAAATACCAAAAAACTGTATAATTAAAAATATATTGAACTGGATTTTAAAATGGAATGAAAAATACATATTAAAATAATTTACAAAAAATAAAATAAAAAAACAGGGTAGACTGAGAGGGATTACATTCACTACTTTGACTGCAACCTAAAAAACTGTAGGGAAAGCATTGGACTCCTGCATGACTACCATTGTAACTTCAAATCACGCTGCAGCACATAAATCACTAACTGCTAGATCGTAGACAGGGCCCTTTTGGCCACAGATGAAGATGACCACTAGCTTTTGATATTGCTGGACCTTCCAGCAGCCTTTAACACAGTTCACCAATGCACAACTCATATACATCCTGGATTCTTGAATGAGAATCCCTGCAGTGTCCTTAATTGGTTCTTGTTTTACCTTTCCAAAAATCACCTGCTTGTTTAGAATGACACTTCAAGGTTACAAAAGGTCACTAGCACCTAAGATATACGTCAGGGTTCCATAGTGTCTCCTGTCATCTTCAACTTTTACGTTGACTACTCCCAGATAAAAAGGCATCAAGATTCACCCATATGCCAATGATACACAACTCTACATGAAATTCTCCTCAGCCTCGGCCAACAAATGCTTCAGAAACTGTAATGCAAATCATCTGGACCGGGATATCCGGCACCTACCCGAAGCATAATGCATACAAGATAGGATTCCTGTAATTTGCTAAGAACAACAAACAGGATATAGAACAAATCTGGCTGAGTGAAAAGAACAGTATTGGCTTTGAACCCCAACTTTTACTCAATGCCCAATTCACTTGGTTTGTCATGGATACCAACCAAAACTTCATAACTGCTGTTGAAGCCCTCATGCTCTCACTTCTGGATGATGGTAGCACCCTATAGCATGAACTCTCAGGGTCCAAATTGGTGCACCTTAGTGGAATCCTACACACTGCAGCCCATCTCATCCTCGACCTGAAGAAATATGATTCAAGAGTTCAGATGCACCTGCAGACAGCTCGAGAAAAGATGGAGGAGCAGCAATATCGTGGCAGACCACACAGCCTTCAAAACTGCCATCCCTGCACATCACCACCTCATCAGAACAATAATAATAATAATAATTCCTTCTTTGTTTGGAAGCAAATGCCACCTTAAAAGATACAATCATACAATAAAAAGACATAAAAAAAAACAACATAAGTTGATATAATAGATAAGACTATTACACAACCCGTAAAAAAGTGAAGAGTAAATCAAGAAAACCCTCACAAATTCATAAACAGTACATACTATAGATATAAAAAGAACTACATAGGCACAAACCAAACACGATTCAATTGGGTCTAGAAAGTCTAGATCTATAAGCGTCTTGCAAAAAGCTTGTCACTGCACATAAGGTAAAAGCATTTGGCAACAGCTGTAAAAACAGGAGTGCCGCCCTGGCATGCCTAAACTTCAAACTCCTTAAAAGGGGATGAAGATGTTGTCTTCTTGGCAATAGAGAACAAAGAAACCAGACTTCCAGGAATGTATCAACTTCAATTCACACAACAGCAAAGAAGTCTTCGCCATGGTCGACGAATTCGCCAGACCCAGCACAGAGACAACAGACTTTCCCCCCTCTCAAGACCACTGCAACAACCTTGCCACCTATTTCTACGGCAAAATCAAGGAGTTCTATGACAGCTTTACAACCCAAGACCCACACACCCCACTGCTACCACCACACCCAAATGTTCCAGACCCCAGCAGTCCTTGACCAACTGGACCACCCTCACCTCAGACGACACCCTCAGAATCATGAAGAGCATCCACTCCAGAGCCCCTCAGACCCCTGCCCTCACCACATCTTTAACAGAGCCGGCACCTCCATCACACCCGAACTCTGCCACATCATCCTCTGCTCCATCGAGACTGCCACCTTCCCGGAAGACTATAAGCATGCAGAGAAATCAACCCCCTGCTGAAGAAACCCTTTGCTGACCCGATGGACCTCAAGAAGTACAGACCCATCTCTCTGCTCCCCTACCCAGCCAAAGTCATCGAGAAAGCCAGCAACGCCCAACTCTCCGAGTTCATCAAAACAAACTACATCCTGACCTCTCCCAGTTGGACTTCATCAGCAACCACAGCACCAAGACCACTCTCCTCACTGCTACAGACGACATCCGCACCCTCCTCGACCGAGGCAAAATGGCTAACCTCATCCTACTGGACCTCTCTGCTGTCTTTGATTCTGTCTCCCACCCACACCCTCTATGATGCCGACATCTGTGACAAAGCCCTTGAATGGATTTTCTCCTTCCTCACCGGCCAAACACAGAGAGTCAGATTTCCACTGTTCAACTCAGAACCCACAGAAATCTGCTGCCGAGTGCCTCAGGGATCTTCCCTGAGCCCCACCCTCTTCAACATCTGCATGGCCCCCCTGGCAGCCATCATCAGAAGCCACAGACTAAACATTGTCTCCTATGCCGATGATCCCCAGCTAATCCTCCTCCTCACAGACAAACCCACAGCCACCAAGAACAACTTCTGCAATGGAATGAAGGCAGTCACCACCTGGATGAAGGACAGCTGCATCAAGCTCAACTCAGACAAGACTGTAGTCCTCATCCTGGATTCTACCCCCTCTGCCTGGGATGACTCCTGGTGGCCCCCAGCTCTTGGAAGTCCTCTCACACCCATGGACATGCACAAAACCTCAGCATCATCCTGAGCTCCTCACTGTCAATGAACCACCAATTCAATGCTGTTTCATCCTCCTACTTCCACACACTCCGTCTGCTTTGTAAGATCTTCGAGTGGATCCCCACCGAGTCCAGGAAAATGGTCACTCATGTGCTCGTCAAGAGCAGACTCGAATACGGTAATGCTCTCTACGCCGGCACCACCCAGAAGCTGCAAAAGAAACATCCAGAACGCCTCTGTTAGACTCATCCTGAACATGCCACATCACAGCCACATCACCGGTCACCTGAGAGACCTTCACTGGCTACCTATCAACAAAAGAACCACATTCAAGCTCTTAACACATCCCTACAAGCCTTCACAACACCAAACATGCATACCTCGACCACCCCCTGTCCTTCTACACGAATAGGCCACGTTACAATGCATGCGAAACATCACATGCCATTACAACGCGGTCATTACAATGACAGCGTTGTTACATCGCATACTATTACAACGCAAGTCGTTACAACAACTTGCTGTAGGAGGGGTGCTGGATTTTGGAATAGTATAATTTACTATTCCAACTCCAGTCTGTGCAACTGTAGGAAAGGTGTTGGATTTTAAATACAACACCTTCTGCCCCCTACAGCAAGTCGTTGTAATGTCTTGCGGTGTAATGGTATGCGATGTAACAACCACTAGACATCTCTGTTCTGCCCAACTGGCCCTGCCACCATCTGCAGGATCCACAAGACCACGGCTGGAGGAAGATCCTTCTCCTACCTCGTTGCAAAGACCTGGAACTCCCTGCCTTTGCACCTCAGGCAACCACCACCGCTGCCACAATTCAGGAAGGACCTCAAGACCTGGCTCTTCCACTGAACTGCAGACCTCCCCACTCAGCGTCTTGAGACCCTCACAGGTGAGTAGTCACGCTTTATAAGAATCCTGATTGATTGATTGATTGATTGACCTAATCAAACCCCATTAGCTCCCCTTGTTGGCCAGTACCAGCTTCAAAACCTTCTGCATTCTTTGCATAGCCATTACAAACAGCACACCCACTCATCTTGCAGACAAATTCACCAGTTTTGATGATGCTCTGCACACCCTCTACCAGTATACCATCAGGCTGCAAACTAAGAGGAAAAGAAAAACACAAGACATCCCAATGCTTTCCTAATATAGGAAGGAGTTGAAAACTTACCTCTTTAAAGACCAATGCATTATGTGTCCTCAGCCCAACTCCCTCTGCCATTTTTTGTTGATTGTATGCTTGTCTCTGACCATGTACAACTCTCTACTACCTTTTGGCTAGTTTTGTGCTTTGGAAATACCATATACATACATACCTACACACAAACACACCTTGGAGGGGTTAAATGTATTATTCCCACTTCAACCTGAGCAACAGTAGACAATGTGTTAGACTTTGGAGATGTCATATTTAATATTTTCACTCCAAATTAAGCAACACTAGGAAAAGTGTTGAACTTTGGATGGGTCTGATTTACTTTCACCACCACAACATTAGAAACAGTAGGGAAAGTTTTGGAATTTGGATGGGTCAAATTTACTATTCCCACTCAAACATAAGCAACAGTTGGAAGTGTTGGACTTTGTAGGCATCAGATTTACAATTCCTGCTCCAACAAAAGCCATAGTAGGGAAAGTGTTGGACTTTGGAGGGGTTGAAATCACTATTCCCATTCTAGATTAAACAACAGTAGGACAAATGTTAAATATTGGAATGGTCAGATTTGCATTTTTCAGTCCTAAAAAAATACAGCATATGATTTCACAAACATATAATAAATAATATCTTTAACATGATAAAATGCATATCAACATTTTAAAAATGAAGGGGCATATTTACAAAGAATTGGCATAGGGCAGTACCGCAAGTGATTTTTATGTGCTGCCTTATGCCAATTTGAAAGGCAGGAATGCACCGTATTTACAAGATACAGTGCATTCCTGTCCTTTCAGTCAGCGACGGCGCACAATTTGCAGCTGTGTGCCAAAGCAGGCACCCTTGCACTATGGTGCAAGGGTGTATGTATTGTTGTAATACACACAGAGGAGTAGCGAAAAGTGGTCAAAAGGTGGCACATGGTATGTGGAGAAATACTGCCCTTACTCACAAAATGGTGACATGCTTCATAATTGGGATTGCTTGCAATACACCCCTGTGCAGAACAATGCCTGGGGTGGAGCAAAAGGAAGGGGAAGACAATACAAACATAAAAAAAGACACTAAAGGAAATGCTCCCATTCATTCTGCAGGATTTACATAAAAGTGTAGTTTCCACCCTCATTATTTCTAGATTAGATTACTGCAACACATTGTTCATTAACATCAAGAAAAGATGTCTACAAAAAATGCTGATTCTTCGGAACTCTCGGCACGACTTCTCCTGGGAATTTCTGAGTTTCAATCTGTCTTCGAGGGTGTTGTCCAGTTACACTGGCTGCCTAAAAAAAAACCATAGATTTCAAAGCCCTCTGCATCGCCTTTAAGGCACTGCACATGATGCAGGGCCCAAATATCTGAAACATCGTTTCCGATGGTACACTCCCAGTAGGTCACTTAGTTCATTGCCAGCTTGTAACCTAGTGGTACCCAAATGTAAAAAATCTATTTGGGTCGGCAGGAGCTTTATCATGTGTACCGCTGAGTTCTGGAACTCAATGCACCTCCATCTCAAGAAAAAAAAAGGATTGTTCTCCTTCTGGAAAGCTCTTAATACATGGCTTTTCAACAGTTAGAACATTTGTTCTAGGACTACTAAAATAGTTGTCTGTTTGGATTGTGATCTATCTGCAGAGTTATAGTGCCTAGTCACCTCAGTGTAGCAGCTGCTCTACAAGTCTAATTTTCATTTCATGTTATTTACAAATTATTCAAAAATTTACAAAGTTTTGACTTGCCAAGGCCTGCTTGCGGTTGATTAAACACATTTTTGACAAAGCTTTTTATATGCTTTAAAAATTCATATTCCAGGAATCCTCTGGTGGATTTTGGTTGTCAATGACTCCAAAAATTCATAATAATATGCTTTATTTTTATAAATTGTTGTTGTGTCTCTTTCTTGTTGTGTGACTTTCTTATTCCATTGTTTGGTGCTGTTAAATGCTTTAGACATTGTTCCTATGTTAAGCCTTACTGCTCAAAGCCACATCTACCCAGGGTTGAGCTTAAGGTTTTCAAATGAGCCTGACTGGACCTAAGAAAGGTTTTTTGAGTGTATTGAACAATGACGCCTCACAGCCATATCATATAATACACCCAGACCCTTACATTGGGGCTTAGCGGTCGGATCCAGAACTTGTGTTTAGCTGTACAAGACAATTAATAAATTGCAACTGACAGAAAGTCTATACTGTTTTAGAGTCAAGCAACAGCCTCAATAAGTTGCCAAAATTTCTGCAGGCACTAGGCTCAATTATTTCTCAAGCAAAAGAGAGGTTGTCCACTGGTTCTTCTTAAGTACTTTGCTAGCTTTAAAGATAGAGAATGGAGCAGGTGTCCAATTAATAATTAAAGAGGGATGTGCAGGAGGAGAGGAACTGGACTAGACCTGTCTGTCAAGAAAGAAGAGTTGGAGAAAGCTGTAAAGCCTAGAAGGAGACAAGGGAACTCCAGGCCCAAGTTCAGTTGGCAGAGAAAGTCACCCAAGAGAGTGGTGATGAAGAATATTTCAACAGCAGTCCCTTTTAGACTGAAGGGGACAACAGCAGTGTGTCACCTATAGCAAGATCAAGACATGGGCTTGCAGCTGGGAGCCAGAGGAATTTCACTCCAGTAGGAAGACCCAAGTACTTGTATATCCGGCTCAAGCTTGTGGAGCTTGTGGAGAGAAGGCTGGAGATCCAGGAGAAAATGTTGGCACTTGACCAGAGAAGAGCCAGGATGGGTTTGAATCCCCAAGGTAATGGTGGCAGCAGTACTTATTCAGAGATGCACAAAGGTGCACTCATGATCCCAGGTTGCTCAAGGGGATAGTTCCTAAATTCACTGAAGGTGGCGATATAGATATGTGGCTGGCATCCTCTGAGAGAGCTCTACGGATGAGAAAGATGGGTGCCCAGCATTGCTGAGTCTTGTTGTGGGAGTTGTTGCCTACAGTAGAGAGGGTACACTTCTTACAGTCTAGGATGAGGTAGCAGAATCCTCCATCCACATGAGACAGGCACTCATTGTGCTATTTGGCCTCACATCAGAGGAGTACAGAGTTACGATGAGAAGCACTGCAAATAAGTCAACACAAACATGGGTAGACTTTGTGGATGCATCTTTCAAGTCAGTGGAGGGCTGACTAAAAGGAAACCAGGGTGCTTATTTACAAGCCCCTTACGCCACTTTTGCGTCACTTTTAACATGGGAAAAGTGATGCAAGAGTGGCGCAAGGGGCTTGTAAATCTGCCCCCAGGTTGATA
The DNA here is from genome assembly GCA_963921515.1 of Calotriton arnoldi. Taxonomy (NCBI): domain Eukaryota; kingdom Metazoa; phylum Chordata; class Amphibia; order Caudata; family Salamandridae; genus Calotriton; species Calotriton arnoldi. The sequence goes on along the minus strand of CAWUFW010009820.1, from coordinate 680,176 downwards.
ACTGTGAGGGGAGACTCTAAGAAGGGTGGGATTGTGCCCAGAGAAGGGATATGAGGGAGGTGGTAAATCCACCAAAGAAAATTCCTCAGAGTCCCCGAACCCTAAAGGGGAGGAGAGTAAATCCCACCCCAACTCTAACAGTAAGCAGAGTAGGTGGGACCCTAAGCTGAAAACGTTCATAGAAGGTAGATCCTGCTTTGAGTGTTAGCAGGTTGGGAACTACAGAGGGGGGATCCAGTTTGTCCCAAGAAAAAGGCCACTGGAGTTGTCAATGTAGCCTTAAATGATTATTCCTCAAATAAGGATATCCTAGTTTTAACTGGGAAAAGGGCCTAGAGACTGATTTGGTGATTGCTGAGAGTAGTAAGCACTTTCACCCCAAAATGGTCAATGGAACCTAAGTTACTGCCTTGAGAGATACCTGTGCCAGTCACACCATTGCACATGATAGGCTGGTACCTCCAGACCAGTATTTGCCAGGAAAGACTAAAAGAGTAAGGCGAAATGAAGTGAAGTGTTAGGCCTGTGGTTTAGTGACTTTAGAAGTACAGGATTACTTTACCTGGCATACGGTGGCAGTCAGTTCAGACCTCCTCCTTGATTGTTGCGTTCATAATGACCTCACAGAAGTTGGTCCGAGCCCAGAGAGTGCAGTTGTCCAGGACACTGTCTCACCCAAGGTTTCTGGAGGTGCTGTCGGTGGAGTTAGGAAAAGTAGGCCCCAGAAGAAAGGCAAAAGAAAGTAAGGTAGCTATGGGAGGCAACTTTTAGAAAGAATTCCAGTTATCCACGGTGTTTCCATCAAAGTAGGGGAAAACTCCAAAGTTGGCACAGGCAAGACCTTCCCTGTTCCCCAAGAAGTCCTGGAAAGTCAGGCCACTGTTCAGCCCAAGGTTGTGACACCTGACCTAACAGAAGAGAAGTGGAAAAAGGGGGTTTGCCACAAGATGGAGTAGTCCCCCACTCATAAAAAGCAAAAGGGCCCACTGAACCCAAAGAAACCTATTGCATAGCCTCTCCCCGGTCAGTGGAGAGCTAAAGGTGTGGTTCTGGATATTGGCAGCTGTCAGTAGCCTCTAAAGGGTGTTAGTCTTTATGGCTGCACTGTTATTAGCATGGTGGTCTGACCCTATGTCACGCAGCAAAATAGGCCCCCTAACCCCATTTGTCATGGTGGGGTTACCCCAGTTATGTATAAACTCTGTGAGTAAGCTAGGTGTTGCCCTGGCTAAGATAGGTTTAGCAGAGGTAGGTATCTCTGACCCCATGGAAAATGGAAAGGGTGAAGAAAACAAAGAGTCAGTTTGAGTTCTGTTTAGGATGGGTCCTGTCAGAATTGAGGTTGGTCAAATTCCCAGTGGGAATGACACTATCTGCAGGGTGTAAGGCAGAGCAGGCCCTGCAATATTGACAGCTAGTTTTCTTATGCATCCTTCCTCGCTTAATGCCCATGAAGTCTCACCAGGAGGTCGTTGAGGTCTCCCTGGAGCATTTGATGGGGGGCCTGTGTGAGAAAATAGGCTTTTTGCTGCATTCTGGACTGCTATCTGCTGGTTTTCGACTTTGAGAGTGTACTGAGGACTGCTGTCCAGACCTCAGTGACAGTGTTCTTTCCTAAGGCAAGGAGCTATATATTGTTAGATGTACGTATATTTAAGATATGACTGTATAGCAAAACCCTAAAGTGTTGGTGTTTACTGAGGACAGTTAAGCAGCCTTATAAGGTAATTGCAGGGTTGGCACTCCAATGCATCTAACTCCTGACACAGGCTACCTAACCATGTCATGTAAGGTATCAAATTAGAGGGGACGTTAAGTGCAACTCCATAGTGCAGTTGACATTTATGTAAAATTTTATGCGGGCCACCTTTGTGAAAGTTGTCACTCCTTGACCCAGCTGGTCCAGTGACTGCAGAAGCACTGGGACTGAGACAAGGTTTTGCTCTCCTGGGGAGATGTGTGAACAAAGACTGTTGCAGCGCTATAGGTGCAACCTCCTCCCCAACTATGGGCTGCAAAGGGTGTTAGCCCAAAAGTCAGGCATCAAAGATGATGCTGCCTTTGAAGGGCCGCTGCAACAACACTCCTGCACAGGAAGCCTTGTGTTTCCCCTAAACAAGGTAGACCCACGGCCAAGGAAGGGAACACCAGTTTCCGAACCAGTTTTTTTGTGGGTGTGCAGCGCATGGCACCACACTACCGAGAGTGGGCTACCTAGGTCCTCACACTCGAGGAAGAATTCAGTCATGTTGTTTGTGGCATGCAAGTTGCGCTCTGGAATAGCAGATGCTACACATCACCAAAACTGTGTCATCAGATAGCAGGAGACCTAGTAGCCCATTGGCTAGGGACTGCTTGTTCCATCAGGGCACTTAAGTGGGATATAATAGGGACACCTCGCACCTGAGACTTCAGTACTTGCTGGATTTGGAACAAGCACAAGAAGAAGACCACTTTGCACAAGAAGAGGATGTGACACTGGCACGACTGCACCTTCTGCACTTTGGGCTAGCTCAGTTTGGACCCTGTTTTGTGTGCCTGGCTCGGAGATAAATTGATTCCCTGCCCCAATCCGAAGCAGAGACTCCAAACATCAGTTGGCAGGCCTGTAGAATGTCACTGGGGGCATTAAAGCTGGAAGAGACCAAGCATTTCTAGTGGCTACTGCAGCTGTTTTGCCACTGCCGGATAAATGGCACTACGCAGGGCAATTTGAAGATATCCAAAGGTAACACCCAAATCTGTTGGGCCCATGGGTGTTGGTTCTGACTGGATTCACCCACCCCCACCCCAAGGAACATTAATCCCCACCAAAGATTTGCACCATGACCTCAGTGTTGCAAGAATGAAAGGACTCCATTGGCAGCCCTTTGACCCCTGCAGAGAGGACTTCGTTGGATCCCGGGATCCATGGCCTGAGTTGCTCCCACTCACCTGAGAGCTGAGGACTTATCTTATCTTATCTTATCAAGTATTTATAGAGCGCACGTACACCGATTGGTTTCTTGGCGCTGATTGCTAGGAGATTGGCCAACCCGGGGACAGATCATTCATAAGCCAGGTTTTGAGGCTTTTCCTGAAACTCAGCAAGCTAGCGCTTGACCAGATTTCCAGGGGGATGGAGTTCCATAGACGGGGGGCAAGAGTTGCGAACCTGCAACCCCCTTGGCGCTTTCGCTTAAAGGTAGGGACCGTCAGCAGTTGGAGCTGTGCCGAACGTAGATTGCGTGAAGGGGTGTAACGGGAGATAAGATTATTTATGAATTTGGGGCTCTGGCCGTTCAGAGATTTGAACACCAGACATCCCACTTTAAACATGCAACGCTGGGGAATGGGGAGCCAATGCAGTTTCCTAAGAAGGGGGATGCATGTTGCCATCTGGGTTGTTTATAAATCAGTCTGGCTGCTTGGTTCTGAACCATTTGCAACCGTTTCGTAAGGCCAAGTGGAAGACCAAGGTAAGTTGCATTGGCATAGTCTAAGCGTGATATTACCAACGCCATCAGCACCTGTACCAGAGCTGCCTGAGTCAAAAGCCTACTTATCTTCCTAATTTTGCGTAACTGAAGGAAACAAGTGGAAATAACGGTGCCTACATGCGATTTTAAGGAGAGGTCATTACCAATGGTGACTCCTAGACTTTTCACTGAGGATGAGGGGACTGGGAGAGGACCTAATTCATTGGGCCAGTACTGTGGGCCCCAGGACTGGACTGGACTTCCCCCCTATGGACCGCAGAGCATCTGGAGTATCCATTGAGGATCTTTAAGCCTGAGTCCCTCAGCATCAGGACCACTCCATACAAGTCAATGGAACTTGCTCTTAAAACGCTCTGGTGGCCCCATAACTGTCCAAAGATTCAGTTTTGTCATCCTAGACCTCTATCCTGCTGAGTTTGATCACCCAACCTCACTTGAATTCGTTGAACTCAGTAGTATAAACTCTTACAAACTTTTCAAAAGTTTACAACTTTTTGACTTGCCAATTCTTGTTTGCAGTTGATGTCAAACTGCTTTAAACATTCATATCTCTGGAACCTTCTGGTGGATTTTGGTCATCAAGGACTCTAAAAATTCATTAAAATTTGCTTGATTTTTAGAAATTGTTGTTGTGCCTCATTCCTGTTTTGTGACTTTCTTATTCATGTGTTTGATAGTGTTAAATGCTCTGCACATTGTTCCTTTGTTAAGCCTTGCTGCTCAGAGCCACTGCTACCCAGGGTTGAGCTTAAGGTTTTTAAACGTGCCTGACTGGACCCAAGACAGGTTTTATAAGTGTATTGCATGATGAGGCCTCACAGACATATCATATAATACACCCAGATCCTCAAGCACACTTTACAGAAATAGGATCTTCATTCTCCAACTCAGCGTCTCTTCATAATCTTGATAACTACAAGCAGGTCTTCTAAAAAAAAAATAGGTAAGTTAATCTATAATGAAAGGCAGTATTGTAAAGCCTGTAATGTCTTTTTCTTTTACAGAGTTACTAATATTGAAATGAAATTTGCCATGTCTGTTTCTGCTCTGGTCGGTTTAGTAGAGTCATTTTGCACATTCCAAAACTACTTCTCAAGGAACCCAGAGGCTGGAAAAGAATTCATACAAAAACTGCAAGAAAGGTAAAAAATGTGTTTGCCGTATCACCAGAAAAATGAAAGTCTCTTAAAACATTTAGGAGATCTTGTGAGCGTTCGCTGTGTGGCATTCCCAATACTTGTTCATGTGGGTCTTCTTGGAAACCAAGGCCTGGAAATTATTTCTTGTCAGATATTTTGGCTTTGCAAGTGTTGATACTGTGCTCAACACTTGCATGGTGGGGGTAGGTTGAGGCTCGAGATTTGACTAAAAACATATGTGGGGTGCAGCAGTGGCAGTTAGGAATGTGGTTGGGAGGGACTGGTGGTAAGGGTGAGCGGTGCAAGTAGAAGGAAAAACTATATTTTAAAAAGTAAGCAACGGTCCACTGAAGGACAGTGAACTTGAGATACCAGACAACAAATATGTTGCTAGAATATGAATTTACTTTGAAAAAATGAAAGACAAGAGGCATTTTGCTAAACAGGAATAGTTGGCTTAATTAAACGCAGCAGCCGGGAGAACAGGAAACAGAGTCGGGGGTCTGAAGACTGTCTCAAAGTACATTAGTTTTGGCCTTCATTTTATACATTTCAGAAAGTGTAATAAAACAATTTGTACATTCTTTTTAGAACAGGAATCTGGGCCTAGCTACAGAGTTATAAATCTGGTCATTTGATAAGAAGTGCAGGTGGGTCTCGACCATGCGTGGACACAATGTGGATCTAGTGGGTACGTGTCCAGATATATGACATGGGGAGCATGTGATCACTATGTGTAGTGTGCATTCTGTGTTCTGATTCGCTGAGCGTCCCTAACTTAGCATGGCATTTGACCTTATGGTGTTTTGGGAATGCACGCCCCTGTGGCCAAATGTGTTTTATTGGGGCCTATTTCCTGAGACCATAGTGGTGTTGCTGCCTATCTGTGGGATCAATCTGGATTTTCCTGTTCGCGCACTTGTCTGAGGGTGACATGTCCGCCCCAACCTTTGATTTGTTAATCATTAGCTTCAGGCCTAGGTCACAGGGCCTGCCTGACCATGGATTACTGACTTGGGGTTGAGCGGGAGGTCATATTGGGTGAATTCAACAATGGATATGCAAGCTTGTTAATATACGTACATAAATCATGTACATTGACAGTATTAACAAATGGATTGATGAATTGGGTCAACTGTAGTTTACAAACCTGATGTCACAGATCCAAACTGCAATGTGATAGATTGGTTTCCTACTACACTTGCTGAATGAGGTGGACTTGGAAACCTAAGCCGCTGGTGGGTTGATTAAGGCACACCATGAACAGCCCTGTGAGGAGGTGCCTGTGATGCCATGAGATGTCAAACTGGCCAGAATTCACTTACTTTATATGTGATACATATTGGTTTATAGCACACATAGTGGTTCACATTGCAACTACATTGCTTTATGCATGAAACATATTGAATGTGCCTTTGCGCATAGTGTACTAAGTAGCAATAGTTTGTGTGGACTATGGTTTAGAATAACAACAGTTTGAGGAATAAATAGGTTGATTAATACATAGATAAGTTATCAATACACCAATACAATACCTCGGTTTACATGCTATAGCATACAGTTCAACCTATGCAATTTTTAACCCCTTTGCTGCTAGGCCCACCCCTGGTGCTAAACATTTTTTTATAGCTATTTGGAAGAGTTTGCACTTAGGCAGCCATATTCTTTTGTCCACATACGCTATCCACACTCAATTTGTGTCCTTTTTTACCAACATCCTGGATATTCTAAAAGTACCCAGGGTTTGTGGATTCCCCTTAGATGGGACTGAGAAATTGACCAAAATGTAGCCACATTTTGTTTTTGGGGGAAAAATGGAAAAGAAGTGCAGCAGAAGAAAGTATCAATGAAGACTTTTTAATGCTAAAATCAACATTTTCCAATATTTCAGGAACAGGCATACTTGAATCAGAAAACACAATTTTTTAACACAGTTTGGCATTTTACTGGGAAATAGCATATTTTTCAAGCTTTCAATCTCCTTCCAGTTTGAGGTGGAAATGGGTGTGAAACCCATGGTATAAACCAGCAAGCTATATATTTCAGAAAACTAGACAAACATTTGAATTCAGCAAGGGGTCGTCTGTGTATATCCTTTAATGTTTTCCCATAAAAAGTAATAGTTGAAATAAAAACAATATTGAAATTGAGTCTACAAAAACAGCCATTTGTGTCTACATTTTCATCTGTAACTTCTTGGTATGGCAGATATTTGAAAGCAATACACTTTTACATCTGTTGGTTGTGGGAATATATAGGTCTTGTAGGTTCACAAAGAACCAGAGGTACCCAGAGCCAACAACCAATGGTTTTTCATTGTGTACGGACTATACTGCAATTCATATGGTAAATTATAAAGAATGGAAAAGGGGTATGAAGGAAAACTCTGGGGGCCTCATTTTTACACCATGCCACATATATTTATGTCAGAGGATGTGAAACAAGGATCAGTCAAGTCACCACAAACCACAAACCACTTGAGTAATTGATGATATTGATGGTCCAGCGCCAGGATAACCGTGGGGTGACAGTTCACTCTACAAATAGCCATAACATAACATAACATAGGAGGCTGAGGTGAATAGTTGCAGTTGTGTGCCAAACCTCCTAGTTTGATGTCACCAATTCCAGCGCTACTACCATGTGGGGTTCAAGTTGACCCAAAGCCCATAAATACAGGCTGCCATTTAAGTCCATTGGTTATGGTCATGTATATTGTTGGTGTTGTAGGCACATGAGACTCAATGCAGAATTTGGGTTACATCAGTGTGTTGCAGTCAGTTGTGTGCCTGTCCAAAATTAGAAGTGCTGGAGGAAACATGTTCATGTCCAAGTGAGGGGGCCTGAGTCAAATAATGTATGATACTCTGAAGATAAACTACTCTTCCAATGATGAAATGTGGTGAGCGTCCGTGCTAGCAATCTACACAGTTTCAGTGGGCCCATACCCTCAAAGTTGCTACACTGTGCCTACTGCCCACTATGAACAATGCAGGCTCTGCGGTGAAGCACCTGAGTACATCATCTATTTGTTGTGCATCTGAAAAGCCTCCTTATATGAATGACAGACAATACTATGCAAAGAGTTATTTAAAAGAGGAATAAAACCTGCAGAGAGGCTGCAATCACATGTTTCAATCTGGCCGACCTAGTACTTAATTGTCTGATGGAAGAGAAAAAGTTCAAGGCTATAATACCTAGGAAGTAGTAGGATATTCACTGTAAAGTAGCCAAAAGACTTCAAAGCACTTTTGAAAACTCTAACTCTTAGTGGGACGATGCAAAGAAAGACTTTGTAAAACTCCTTTGGCACTAACGTTTCTTTTTGACTGTTTTAATCTGGCGTCCATTATTGCACCTGGACATATTACGTTTTTTTAAATGCAAGAATCTGAATTTTTACAGACAAAAATCAAAGATGCATTTTAACATGCGCTAATTATTGGTTTTGTAGTGACAAGTAAATTGCATTGCAATTGTCTTAATTAACTACACAAATACAAAAAAATATAGAGTCAAGTGTGTGTGCACTTAAATCACTTCAGTATCCATCACTTCAGAAAACCATCCTAAGAACATGCCCTCACACAATCCTGCTTTGTATCAAGGTTTGAAGCTATGTTGGGGACATGTGTGAAGTACAGACCCCCTGGCCACATGAATTCACAATTTGCATGCAAGACACCACAATAAGCCATAGTGCTGTTGTGTACTGTGAGAAAGGCAGACTGCAGCTTCATAACCAATTAATTTCCCAAGAAACATCAAATCCACAGGAGCGAAGAGCTGAATAATGGTCACAGGGAATGCTGGCTCCCTGGGGATAATGGTCCAATGTGCATAGTTGTGGTGTCAATACGTCGAAATACTTGGAGGTATATTCATAAACCCAGGGCGCCGCTGGAGCTTCACTTATAAAGATGTTGGTGTCACACACTGGCCTTACACATATCTACAAGGCCACATAAATCTACTCTGTGTGGCTCTTCATTGCCTTGTAGCCATGGAGAGCGGCAACACAGCGCAAGTTGCTGATTGCCTCACACTACGATGGGGAGAATTGCCATAGGGCTCATGGTGGGTGTTCCCAGGTGACAGTCATTGGGTAGTCAAGCCCTTTTCTATTTGATGTAGGGCTGCAGGGTAGGATGCTTGCAATGCTGACCTACGCCATAAACTTGTAAATGAGTCTGTGATTGTCAAACTTTTGACTCTTATGAGCAACTGACAAGGATCTCCATCAACATAAATCTTTCCCATTCCGGATGTTGAAACACCTACTCCTGACCAGCTGAATGTCCTGGAAGGTGATTCTTCAGAGGACGACAGACTGACATGGCTTGATCAAGACACCCTCTAGGAAATCCTGTACTCCAGCCAAACACACTCTCCGGTCACGAGAAGGGCCAACAGCAATGCGGGGTCTCTACATGATCTGCTTCTCACACATCAAACACCACCTGCCAGCACACCCCTAGCACAGAACTCTGAGGACCCTCAAACAGTTTTCCAACATCGTGTGGTAGGAGTGCAGCATGAGCAGGTAGATGAGATGCTGGCTGGGATGGAGACCATGGCTATTACACTACAGAGAGTCTGTATGTGCCTCAGCCCCAATAAGAACACCTCGGAGGCTGTAAGAGGCACCTACTCTCTGCTTCATGACTTGAACAGGTCCTTGGCTGACATTGCTGGTGTTATGAGGCAGAGGCATGAGCAAATGTCCTGCCAAAGTGGCACCAGTATGTTTGCCGACAAGCTGAGGGCAATCCAGAACATCTTGGAGTCCATGGAGGAGAAGGAGGACTCCGACATCACAACAATGGCTGCTACCACGAAATGCTGCTGCTGTGCTGGCAAACCAGCAGCTCCTGCTCAGTGCTTTGCTGACATACATTTTGGTGCTGAAAACTGTTGCTGGGGACCAGGGGTCCATATCTTTAGCCCCTGATGTGTATATGCCATCATTGGCTCCTGGAGCTTCAATAATACCCTCCTGTGAGGCACCACACATATCAGAGGACAAAGATGTAGACTGCAGCTATTTGCAAAGGAAAACTGCCCGGTAGCATATCTCTGTGCCACATAGCCAATGTCTGCAATGTCCTGTGCTTAGGCCCATGCCAGTGTGCCTCTCAATGGGTACTGTCCTCCATTTGTTTGCCCACCTATTGATCTCATCCTTTTCTTTCCTAATGGCACTTGGATCTTCCTCCTCACTGGAACATTCCTCTCCTCAACATGCCCAATGACATGTATCCACATTGGACTGTGTCTGGACAAGCAATGGCTCACTAACTATGTTAAGGTTGTTGCTCCCAGGACTACCAGTTGCTCCTTGCACCTTGGTTTATGTGTAAATAAATCAAGTTTCACTTATCAGCTTTTCTGGTCATGAGCTGAGTAAGTAGTCTATGGTAGATGTGCTGAGTCTCAAAGCACTATCTGACATCTTAATTATAACGTGGGTCTGAGATCCAGGGGTAAATATGCACAGTGAATGCTAAACAGTATATGTTATCCCTAGCTACTACAAAACTAGCAAGTCATATTCCAATTGTTGGGACTGTGTACCACCAGCTGTGCTACCATGGCTGGTGAGGCAGAGGAGAGCCCAGGTAGTGGAGCAGAGGAGGGTCCAGGTAGTGGGCTAGTGGATGGTCCAGTTAGTGGGGCAGAGGAGGTTCCTGGTAGTGGCCCAGAGGAGGGTCCTGCGACAAGCCCTGTGATGCCACCATGTCCGTTTCCTGCGGGGCGGCTGGTTCTTGCCCTCTTCGGTGGTTCAGGTCCCCAAGGTAGGAACAACCATCTCCTTGCTGCCATGATTTTGTCATAGGTGCTTCCCTGTAGACCTTTGATACATGTCAGATGTGCCAGTATCTCTCACGCCTGACCCTATATGCCTTTTTCTCTGCCAGGGTCAAGTTGGCTGTTGGAGAGGAAGGTTGCCTGAATCCGACACACTTGACCACATTTACATGCATCATTCACTATTAGCAGCACAAGTGGCATGGCCTGCCTACCACATCTATGTAACGTGGAATGACCAACCATCATGAGAAGCATGTCCTTCTCCTAAGATTACAATGGCAAATACCTCCAGTTGTAGGCAAGTGGGTGCAGGAAAGGCCAGTGACAGGCCTCATTACCATAAAACCCACGTGCGTATAAGGATATATTTTGATATTTGCTGTTATGTACTCATAGAACGGTACACATGGTCTATCTATGTGCTACAGGGGGTATGACATGACACATGCCAGAAGGTGCAATCTGTGGCCAATCAGCTAAGTGAAATGAGTGATGTGTAGCCAGTACACGTATTGTGACCCAACAATGCTTTACTGTTATGAGATATATACAGGTCACACACATAGCAGCATATATATATTCAGTACCAAGCAGTTGAAACACAGACAGAATGTTATGATCTACCTCACATTCAAAAGAGCTTTTTAATATGTTTTATAGAGATTGAAACATGGACATGCCAACACCACCACTATACCATAGACCACTTGCTAAACATTAGAGAAGAACATGTGCTCCATGACATACCCAACCGTCTGTTCCAACCTTCCAGTACAGATTGTTACAGAGAAGCACATCAACTCATACTCAGTCCATGTGATGAGTGTGTAGCACGCTGTAGACTACATATTAGTGAGTCTTTTGAGGTCTGTCTGTCAGGTATATTGCAAGCATGTGTTGAATGAAGAGGAATCCAGGTGATACAATATAGATACCTGCAGCATTTTGAGGAATGTATAAGGACCTGTATGCTGGCCACAAAGTGCATACATGCCTGTGGGACTCTACATATTAGCCTTTTGTCTCACAAAACCCTACAAAGTAATTGAAATGTGTATTGTACAGGAAATTTGATCTCTGGGCCAGGAGTCAGACATGTACAACATTGCCATGTGTGGAATGCTTACATGTCCCACATACACTCATACCAACTAAGGTCCTCGTGTACTACAAATTGCCATAGGGCAGCACCACGAGGCTTCATGCTGCAGTGCCTTACAGCAAAATAAAAGTACAGAAATGCACCCTGGTAATCAGATTCCTGTCCTTTTCTCCTCTGCTGGCACACAATGATCTGTCATGCGTCAATGAAGGCACGCTTGCACCATGGGGCAAAAGTGTGTGTGTTGCAAGGATGATTGTTTTTGCACAGGAAGGGACAACTTCATACACAAAACACAATCTACTTCCTATGTGTGCAGCTGAAGGCAGCACCCATAGGAAGAGGAACAATGACGAGAAATAAATACATCTGTCATCCTAGTGCCTCCCTTACACCACCCCTAAGGAGTCACAGCCGTTTGATGCATTCTCAGGTTAACAAAATCTTGGAAATCCATAAATGTCACATGCCATGTGTAACACCCATGGCACACCTCCCTAATGCAGGGTGCGGCAATGCAGGTACTTGTGCAGCTTTGCCTTACTACATATCTACAAGACCATGAAAACCCAATAAGCATGCTTTTATGTCGCCTTGTGGATTGGCCCTGCAGTATGCAATACTGGACCGTCTCTAAAAGTGATGTCAGGGCAGGGCACAGGGGCTTGTAAATGAGGGTCTCATTCTGCACTAGTGTGGTAATCATCACTGCCTGTGTAGACCTATCACACTTGAGAGTTCCCTAAATGACCATGTGTACACATTTAGTGGCAATGTGAGGTAGACAGGCAGATAGGTTTCATTCCATAAATTCCATGTTAACATTGAGTTGAATCACAACTTCCTTTGTACCACCATGCCATATTGTCTGTCTCTCTTCTGTCACACCATCTCACATGTCACCGATGTGCAGTACTCTGAGGGATGTACTTGTGCCCATGATGCAGAGTGATAGTTGTAATATATCATGATCAACGTTGACTAAGAGGTGAACACAAGTAACTCAATGACATGGATAATGGATTCACTAAAACAAATGGGGATATGTGACTAGACCACTTGTCATGTCATCTGAAATTATTCATGTTACCTATGCCTCCTCACTTATAAATATGATGCATTTATCCTAGGATTGAATCATGTATTGTTACAGGGAACCTGCAAACATGATTAGCCAAGTCCATTACAGTCCATAATTTGGCTAGATGCTATACTACAGGTGCATGTATGGAAGGACAAACAATATGCAGTTTGAGTGGCATGACTGTCTGACACGATTTCCATCATTTAGCTTGTAACTAATGTTGGTAGGGTAGAGGTAAGTAATTGGCAGCCATGTGCTTTGTATGATGTGAATACACAATATGAGAACACATATATTGGCTAGATGACCATTGTGCACAAATGGTGTATTCAGATCAAAAGATCTCTGACAAAGAGCCCCCAGGCCCATCAGGTATTGCAGTGCTGGCCAGACGAGGTGCGCCCAATGATAACAGGTGTGTGAGGGCATTAAGATCTGACCCTTTGTTCTCCCCACAACAGCATTACTAGCCTTGTGGTTTCACCACTTTGTGACCACTTAGCCTATGAGGAACTACTTCTACTTTGATGGTCAATAAGTTTACTTCTGGGAACAGCATAGGCTTAGGACCTCTGTAAATATCAAGCTCTTCATCCCCCTTTGATATAATAGATTTATGTATGGCAGTTGAGCCGTGGGCTCTCAGTACACCTCATTACTCTCGCAGCACCTAGTTACCTTGGTACCTTTCACCCTGGGCCTATAACATTTGATTAGACATATTATAGTTGTTGACACCATCAAGCTTACCTTTCAATCCCCCTTCTTTTAAGAACATGGATACCCAAGGCTTCAGCTTCAATGATGACATGATAGCTGAAATACTACGAGCCCTGTTACTACTGAGCAATGACGGAAATGATCCATCAGGTAGTAGCACTGACGACTGGAACTCGGTATCAGCACAAAAGAAACTACAGACGAAGATCTCACTCAAATGGCGCACTGATGACAGAATACTTACGAGCCAACATAGCCCCTAATGGGCTCCTGGTCAGCACAGCACCGCGTATCTTCGTGGAAGACATTGGTTTCAGACGAGAATGGTCACAGATCGAGTAGAAGTGTACATGTGACTGGCTCATTCTCATCATCAACAAGGCCAAACACCTCTCTGACAACCTATTGATATAGATCTCAGTTGCTGAAAACAATTTGGAAGCAGGCATTAATATTTCCACCTTCAAGAGCCAGCTTGCTGAAATCAACACTGAAATTGAGAAACACAAGGATCATCTGATGCGACAAAAGATCAGTAAACTACAAAAAGACATCAAAAGGTTTGACAAAGAGAAGGTCTACCCATACATCAGAGAAGACTACCAAGCTCCAGGGGGAGACTGCTCCTCTCATGAAGGATCATCGAACAGCCGCCACCGACAGGGTTCATTCAACAGCTGTTCAAGTGCTGAAAGCTAGAATGGTTACAGAAACAACAGAGGACATCCTCCACAACCTATGTATGGGTAAGCAATAGGCCCCTCTTAGGCCACCAACCATCATGGAACCCGATGTTTCAGAAACATCTACCTCTCTTTTACCAGCACAACCCTAACCAACAAGAGGCAAAAGAAGAGGAAGACACAAATGTGGCCAGTGGCAAGATCCACCAGTACTCCAGTCCTTACTATGGATGGAACTAAGGAGCAAGAGCAACCCACAAAGTTAGAAGTGAACCTATCTCCCAAGGTGCTGACCCCCACTGAAAAGAAAGTGCTGGAAAAAGACCTGGGGTTTGTACCTACCCCACCATGAGGACCCTTTCCGCCTTACCAGAGAACTACGTGGTTTCTTTAGCAAACTGAGTCTTAGAGCCTATTTTCAGTACAAAGAACCCACCATTGAAGAAGACACAGGACTTAGAGCCCCCTCCAAATTTACCCATCATGAGGGGACAACACCTCAGGAAATACTGGCTTTTGAACAAGCTGTCTTGAAGGATATCTAATCTTTGGATAACAAAAGGCATTGTCATAATAACACATCCCAGGAGGGAAAAGCCATCAGAGAATTGACTGATGAGGACTCCATCATTATAAAACCAGCCGACAAAGGGGGAACCATTTAGATTCTACAGACAACAGATTACAATACGAATGCCTGCGCCAACTGTCTGAAGAGAGATACTACAGATGCCGAGCGACTTTCAACCAGGATAAAGTCCCTTGTGAATTCAGCCGAATCACAGGGCTGAATATCCCCAAATGAAGCAAGATTCCTTATCAACACGGATCTGAGGGTTCCCTAATTTTACATCTTACCCAAGATCCATAAGGAGAGTCTCCTGCTCGCCCATCGTTTCAGGCATAGGTTCTCTCTTGGAACCTCTGAGCAAATTCTGCGACCACTTTCTTCAACCTCTCGTGAAGAAAATTCCATCTTATCTTCAGGATACAAGAGATGTTCTTAATCTGATCACCGACAGGGACAGGAATGATGAGATAACCCACCTGATGACCTTAGACGTGGAGGCGTTATACACCAAAATCCCTCAGGAGGCCACTTTAACTGTCTCACAAACTCCTGTGACTTTCATCATGGAATGTGCCACCTTAGCCATGCGAGAGAATTTCTTCTTATTTGAGAGTACCCTGTACCACCAGATAAAGGGAACAGTGGAGCGGGAGAAGATGTAGTGTTAAGAAGCACAGTATGAGTGTAGAGGAAGGGTGAATGATATATTGGAAAAGAGAGATGTAAAAGATGATGGCAGAAATTGAAAGTGAAGAGAGGGAAGTTATTAAGGAAGAGAGGAAGGATAGGATGGCAAATTCAATGTTGGGAAGGGGTAAGAGTGTGTCAGGATTTTACTGGTGTGTAACAAGAAATAGCTAATGTTGAGTAGTTTTACACTCTTTACACACATCACTTTTGTAACTTCAGAGCACAATCTTGGTACTAACATCAGTAATTGCAATTTCCAAATTGCAAATCTTACTGAAGCGCTATTTGGAAATTTTAATTCCTAATGTATTAAAGTTTTAAATGCAGTTTAGCGATACCAAGTTTGTCTCAAATTGACTTACCTCCTGAATATTAATGAGATATGTCACAATTTGTGATGCGCTAGGAAATGCAGCCATAACAGGGATGGAGGCATGCTGAAGTCACCAGACCAATATGTCTGTGATTGCTTTTTAATAAAACAGTTTTTTGTAATGCAGGCTGTTTCCCTTAAAGAAAAAGTTTATATTGTGTTTTTTTCCAGCGTTTAAAAAGAAGCAGTTATCCCATGGACCACTACCTCCTCTTAAACAAATATTTTTTTCATTCACATCCAAATTTGGTGTTTGTACATTTAAAAAATATAATTTCGGTCACAAAAAGCCCAATTCTGAGAATCGGACCATTTGCGACCTCAAAAATGTGTTGTACTTCTGGCCCTAATTTCCTTGTAGTTCAGCAATATAGGGATGAATAAGAAATGAGTGGTAATGGAGATTCCTTGAACTCATCCAATTTCCCACACCAAAAGGATAGTATGCCACCAGTTGGTTACATTGCAGTTTTAGCCCATACTGCAAGAGGCAGCAAAAGACCCTTCCCCCTACCTGTCTCACCACTGAAATCATGTAAATGTTTAGACCTGGCCAGAGCCGGGGGCGCGCACCTAGTCTTTCACTTCTTTGTCTGACATCTAGAACGTTGTGGAGTGGATTGTTCATACCCATGGATATGCTGGTACCCCTAATGATCAGAGGGAGGAATCTGTTCGCTGTTGGATCTTTCTCGTTGGTGTTGCAGAAGCTGTGAACGTTAACGGTGTTCCGGTTTAGAGTAACTATCCATCTGTAGAGTGTCTAACTTCGGCGGCAGTGGCTCCATCCCGTGTTTTCGTCTGTGCCTGAGCAAGCAAGCAGGTGTGCAGCAGCAGCGGCGGCAGCGGAGCGGCAGGAGCTTCCCGGTCTCTCGGTCTCCCGGTTGGGTGAGCCGCAACTTCGCCGCAACTGTGGAGTCTTGAAGGCAGCTTGAGCAGGTAGAGCGGGTAGAGCAGGTAGAGCACAAGACAGGTTCCCTGCTCCCTGCTCCCCGCAACCACAACCTCACTTGACATTTGCCCACGATGGGCGGTGTTGCGGAGAGCGTGCCTGGACTTCGGCTTTCGGCTTTCCCCTGGCGTGTCCACCCACTTGCCCGGTCCCGGCCCGGCCCAGTCTGCCAGGTAGCCTTCAGCCACCCTCAGCTGCCACCCGCAGTGCACCAGCAGTCCTCGGAGGCTTCCGACCACCATTGCAGCCCAGTCCAGCCCAGCCGCGGCTGCACACAGCTCACGGAGACGCTGTAAGCGCGGACTGTGCAGCTCCCCCCTACTGTGGGCTTTGTTGCCCCAAACCAGCGAAACTGGTAAACCAGCAAATCAGGGGCAAGAGACAAGGGATAGCAAGCTGATATTGCTATCATCACAAGGCGAGTTTTTAGCGCTGTCAGGCGGCAGCGGTAGAGAGTGCACCCGGAGCACCCGGAGCAACAAGGAGGCGGGCCGGTTTGTTCCGGGAGCAGCCTGCTTTGTCCATGGCCCCCACTTGCCCCTACTCGTCGACTACAAGCAACAAAAAAAAAAAAGGGGTCATAAGAAGCTCGAAGAGACGCAGAGTCTGTGTCAGCAAAGCATTTCAAACCATCAGTACATTCGGATCGGCGGCTCCTCAAAAGTACCCACTATGAGATCAGGGAAATCCAGAGATGGAGAAGAGAAACCCCCGAGAAAAATCAAAAAAGGAAGAGGGGGCCACAAGGCACTGACACGGTCACGAATAGGGGCACGGCCTCCCCTAGCCATCCACCACGGCCAGTGTCCGAAAAGGAGACAGAGACCGAGACAGAGACCGAGCCTGTGACCGGTCCAGTAAAAGATATTTTAACATTTCCAAAACTTTGTAACAAGTCAGAGCAAGGGAAGTCGAGCCCTGACCCCAGCGCAGCTGAGGATTTTCCCGCAGTTGGCATAGAAAGCAGTTTAGTAAAAACTCACGAGGGGACAAAAGTAGCAAACTAAGTGCACCCTCTGCCCACAACTCCGGTCCCAAAGCCAGCAAGCGGGCACTTATAACAGATTTTTTACAAATGTGTCACAGACTCTCTTCAGGAAGTTGTAAGGGCCACACGGAAAGCACAGAAGGAGATGACACCGAGGATCCAAAAACGTACACCCAGCAACAACAAACAAAAAATATTAAGCAAAGACACAGAGTGTTGCAGTAAGATGAGCAACAATTACAACATCGGGAAAATGGTGAGCCCCGGGAGCATCGACATCGGCTCTCCTGGACTAGAAGCTCAAATCAGGCTACCACCACCCAAAGTTTCAGACCCTCCTTTACAACTGTCACTTCCTCAAGCTCAACAAGTCCATCATCCACAACAAGCACTCGCTCTAGTCCGTAGGGAGCCTGATACAAGCTGGGACTCTCTCCTTAACCAACAAACTCATTTGAAACCACCACAAAATATAATTAAAGAAATAGAAGGAGGCTCTCCGCATAATGATAATCATCACCAAGATCAACAGGATCAAACCCCTGGCCCGTTCGCAATGGTCCATTTTCCTTCGTTAATGACAGAACAACATTCATTGGAACAAGAGCGGCGGGCGGAAAAATACAACAACTTTTTCTTGCCATCAGGCTCAATAAACCCCAAAACCCTCCCTCCACGAGAAACTAAAGAAACCGTACATTTTATACAAAGCAGGCGCCCGACACAAGACACCATTGAGTCAAGCATCTTAAAGGCGGGGGTTACACCACTCCAAACCCTACAAAGAAACAAACAACTGAGCGAACATAATGAACAAATGGAGTATCTTGAGTACTCACCCCAACTAAACCAAACATACTTGGAAGCACCGATGAATCCATCAATGGTTTGCGCATGGCCTCAACTATTAAACACAACGGACACGATCGGGAAAGCAATGACACACCATGCAGACAAACTTGACATTCAAGTCGAACTGTTAAACCTCTTAGCTACCCACGTACAAGGGATAGAAGCAAATCTGCAAGACCTGAACTCAATGATTAAGAAGGTACAACAAGACAGGGATACAACATACCATACGTGCCATTGCCCCCAGATAATCGACAAATTGGCAACAGTACCAACCTTGATGTCGCAGATACTAATGGCTGTTAAGCAACCCCCCAAAGAGTCCAACAAAACCCTCAAGCAGGCATCAGCCGAACAACACGGCCAGCAGGGAAATGGCAGCACTGATGGAGTCCTGAGTGAAGAAGAGGGACCGCAAACCCCAGTGCTCCTAAGTGTCCCCACTACAAACGATTTAAGGAGGCCAGATGACTCGATCAAACAAGTGCACTTTGGAGTATAAGAGGCGGCGTCATTCAACCAAGCTTTAGAAATGTCTGAAAATGTAAGCCCCAAACAATCCATCTTGTCAATTCCCCTCACGAAGAGGGAAAGAAAACGCCTGAGAAAAGCAAGAAAGAGTAAATCAAATAATCGAGGGCTGAGTGAAACATCCCCTCAAGACGTCAAGCCCGATATAAAAATTAAGGGTCCGCCAGAGAGAGAATATTCTGAAAGTAATATTAGGCCCATGACTGGGACAAAGATACCCTACAATCCCACCCCAAAGGAGGACAAAACCACAGAATGTATAACTCAACACATCAGCAATAATCAACAAGCAATGAAAATGTACAGTATATTCTATCCTCAGGCAGGGAAAGAAGATATTAGACCGCCCAGCCTGGACTCACATAAAAATCCACCTACATCATTGGGTGGAGCAATCACCAGAGAAGAGACATCAATCAGCAGACAAGTGGAAATAGTGGAGAGCAGCACATGCAAAGGAGGGGGAAACGGGAGCAGTCGACGGGTGAAACCAAGGCTGCCCCAGCCCTGAATCCTAGTGGCATCGCAAGACACTGCTCCCACAACCAATGAAGTCCTGCCCCCCAAGACCAAGATCTAATCCGGGCTGCAATCGTCAAATCAAGTAACGGGGCAAAAACACACCACACAGAATTACCATGGCTAATCACAAGCAAAAAAGTAGAGCTAGTCCCGCAATATAGCTCGAGGGGGCCACATGACATCTTGAATAAGGGATCAATACTAAAATTACTAGAAGAACTACCATCCATGAGTCATATAAAATCCAGTGACTTGGAAAGTATAGAATCTAAACCAAACCCTTACCAAACAGGTCCAGACTCTACAATCCTAACATGGACCGATCATAGCCTCACAGAACTGATCCTGCAGCATAGGGAAGAGTTCTCTAATTGGGGCATCGAATTAAAAAAGGTGGAGCCCTTGCAGTACCCTAGTCCACTACACCAACAAACACAGAAACAGAGCCTTTTAAAAGGTGCAAAAGGCCCGGACCTGACCTGCACCAAGGTAGAAGAGGGTCATCCACTTAGACAAATCACAATCACAATAGCACAAAGAGAAGCAGTGGATCTCGAGGCGCTCCCCCCAAAAATATCGGGACTTAAACAGCGGGGAGAAGTATGAATTAGACCAAGTCAATTTCCAAGGAAAGCAAGGGGTACCAGAATTTGCTCCTGGAATGTTAATGGCCTAAGTGCAAAGATAGAAGAAGAAGATTTTGTGGAATTTATCCAACAACACGACATACTTCTTTTTCAAGAAACCTGGCAGATAAAAAACTCTCCAGTAGTGAGCTACAAAGAGAATTTTATTCCAGAAAAAAAGGAGGCACAGTACGGAAGAGCCAAAAGGGGCTTATCGACCTATATATCCACGGACCTCTCTTGGAGAGACACAAGCATCAACCTCGACTCCACATGGATACAATGTACCAAAGTAGACCTTTCACCCTCAATGGGCCTGCTAATATTGAATCTCTATATTCATCCAGCAGGAAAGCAGAAGGGCCAAAGAATCAAGCAACTAATAGCGGTAATCAAAACGCTGAAAAGCACTTTCCTAAGTACCAATATAATAATAACAGGGGACTTTAACATGAACTTAATTCAAGGACTAGAGTGCAATCTACCGAGTTTCATACAGCCAAGACAGGGCAATCGAAGCAGACAAGACTCTATGGGTAAGAAATATTCAGCAAAATTGGACGACCTCTTCCTACATACGTTAAATGGTAGAGGCCCCTTGGACAGTCCAGCAGCATTTACGAGGGTCACAAGTAAAACAGGTTCAACAATCGATTTCACGCTAGCAAACTCTGCTCTATTCCCTTATATAACAGATTTTCAAATACAGGACCGAGTCGAAAGCGATCATTACCCTCAAACTTTCACATTAACCATCACTCCAATTGGGTTAGAGCAGGCTAAGCCTCTCTCACTAACAACACAACTTTACAACCTAAAATGATTAATCTGGGAAGAAAAAAACATCGCCAAAATAATGGAGACATGCCGGTCATTGTTAACACCTTCAGACGCAGACCATGTTCGAGATATTACGGGGGCCTGGGAGTCTTTTACAATCAACATTAACAATAAATTTCAAACCAACTACAGAGATCATAAAACTCCTAGAACCGGAGGGGGGCCGTGGTACATGTCAAAAATACGGGCAATAAAAACACGTCTGAACAAACAATTAAGGTTGATTCAAACTATGGGTCTCCAACCTTCGCAGCAGACTCTTACAACAATAGAAAAGACGAAAAAGGAACTCAAACACGAAATAAAGGTGGCCAAGCGAACATACAAGGAAAAATTGGAGATCAACATGCTCCACGCAAGCAAACAGAGAAACTCGAAACAGTTTTGGGCAAAAATTAACTTCCTGTTAAATGGCAAACATCCTCAATTCACCTCTGACATAACAGAACAATCTTGGAGCACTCATATTGAAGAAACATATAATTTCACAACTGTACAGACTATGGTCAGCATTGGTGACAATACAAACGAGATCAAAAAGTACTCCAGTCTGGAGATAAAATCAGAAGCCAGGAGTCAGAGTATGGGAAAATGATCATCAGTGGAGGCATTAGCCATCGACTTAAAGAACTCATCTAAACCCAAACTTCATATCGAAAACAGAGAATCACAAAAAGAAAGCAGCGATTTTATCAAGCATGCGCAAAGAGAAAAACCTGTTCAGATAATACAGAAGCAGATCTCAAACATAATTAAACATTTGAGATCGGAAGGAGCACCCGGCCCCAACGGTCTACCAAATGCATTGTTCAGGTACGATCCCGAGTTTTGGTCCTGCCATCTAACCCCCCTGTTCTCCAACAGCTTAGAGACCGGAATTTTTCCAGATTCTTGGAGGGGCAGCATTCTTCAACCCATTTACAAGTCAGGGACATGATCAGACCCCTGCAATTATAGACTGATAGCCCTTATAGACGTAGAGGCAAAGACCTACGCAACAAATCTACTGGCAGACCTGGAGACATGGGTAAGCAGTAAAATCTGATCCCGAAAACGCAGACTGGGTTCCGGGCAGGCCCGGGGACTTTAACAAATATTTCAGCACTCACCCTCTTAGCAAAGAAAGCGATTGTCAATTCAAACATTCTCTACACATGCTTTGTAGATCTCAAAGCAGCCTTTGACAAAGTGCCAAGAGCCAAGCTATGGGCCAAAATGAAAGCATAGGGGATTCCCCCCAAATTACTAGAAGCAATCATCAACCTATACACACAAACTTGGGTTCAAATAAAAAAAGGGGATGGCCGGAGACTAACCAAGAAATTTCCAGCAAAAAACGGGCTAAAGCAAGGGTGCGTTTTGGCGCCCTGCCTTTTTAACATCTATACTGCTGATTTAGAAAGCAACCTTAGTCTCATCCAGGGAGACCCTCCTAAATTGGAAAGACACCAATTGCAAGTTTGCAATATGCGGACGATATTGTGCTACTCTCCCAAACTCCACTTGGTCTGCAGCGCCTGATCTCACAACTTGCACTATACATCTCGAAAGAACAACTGATAATTGATCTAAAAAAATCCAATGTTTTATGTTTTTCCAGCACTCATAAAAAACGCCCCAAATTCATCTGGAGGATAAATTCAAGCATCTTATCGCAGGTGGAAGTACATAAATACCTGGGGGTTCTCTTAGATCGCCATTTAAGTTACAAACAACACCTAGAACACGCTCAAACAAAAATCAAACAATTATTATTTGCTTTTAAAACTCTACAGAAAAGCTTAAGTGGCAGCTCAACAAACCATCTCCTAAAGGTAGTGGCTGCAAACTTTTTGCCAGCAATAACATACAGCTCGGAAATGCTGAATACCAAGGACTCCCAAACGCTTAATCTAGCCCAGTCTAGATTATTTTAAAAACTGTTTATAATCCCACGGCATATCTCTCAAGCGCAGATACGTCTGGAATATGGACTAACTAACCAGATACAGTCCAGACAAGGAGTCCTGGTCAAATATTACTGGCGAATGAGGGCAGCCGAAGACAACACGCTAGCTCACCACTGCTGGGAGGAGGTTGAAACACAATCAAGGCACAATAACTCTATATGCCAAATTTTAAAACAAGTGCTTCTATCACTAAATCTGGAGGAAGTCTGGCAAACACCTGTGTCATACTCTGTCCTCAAAAAAATCACCAATAAATCAATTAAAAAACTATCGTTACAAACTGATAAAGCCTTACTTGCCGGTAAAAGTCATGCATGGTCGGTGATGCCAACTTACAAGCAAATGAAACCACAACCCTACCTGCAAGAAAGCTTCAGAGACTACTACAAGCAGAAATTGACTTTACTGAGACTGGGTTCCTTTTCGAACAAAGAGCTTACTCCAAAATAGCTACAGACTTGGCCATCCTCAGCCTGCCGCCTCTGTGGTAACGGAGCAGAGTCACTATTACATCTATTATGCATCTGCCTGGTATTACATAATTTTAGGACGTCAATCTTAAGGCCAATCTTAAGAGAAACTCAAATCCGGACTTGCAGAGCGGCCGTCATAAAATGCCTCAGTGGTTCCTCAGTCCAACTGTCTTGTAGGACTGTCAAATTCTTATCACTAGTAGCACAAGAACTAGAAAAGAAAGAAACAGCACAAGAACTTGGAAAGAAAGAAACAGTGAAACAGGAATTTGGAAGAAGGGCATAAAGCAGCCGGCCTAAGTCTTTTGTTTTAGATCTTTTTTGCACTCCCTCTCTTGCAAAGCTCCTTTCTATGACAAGTCTTACTCTTTAAACAGGAGGCATAGACACTCTCATACCAACAAATATTCCGGGTTAGAAAGCGATAGAGACTAAAAAAACTGGAAAGAAGGTTACTAGTAGCTGATTTGCACTTTTTTCCTTCCCCATCTTCTGTTGGCATTAGCACTTTATGGACATGTTTATACTGCTCGTATAATAACCTGTTGAACCTTGGAACCATACCATGTTAGGGTCACGACTACCGAAAATGTTTTATTGTAATTTTTATTCTGTATCTGAATTATGTTGCTTATATTATGGTGGTAAGTCCCACTCTTTTTATGATTTTAACAAATCAAATAAAAGTATTATTATCTATCTATCCCTAATATCAGTTGGAAAATCACCACCATTTTTTGGGGCCACTCATAATATGTTTACTGGTATCATGTTAGAAAAGTAATAGGTTAGTTTCCTAGCATTCCAGAAGCTCTGAGACAGTTGTAGTGGAGTTTCTAAACCATTACTCACCACAAAAAGGAGTAAATTCTGATGTTTATCTGTTTAAGTGAACATCACAGCTTTCTTCTATTCACTATACAATATCAAAGTGTTACTCATATGGCATTATAATTCCATACATATGCACCTTGAAACATGATAAGTATCATACTACCTATCAAGCCTCCATCCATTTTTTCTCATCAATGTGGACATGAAAATACCAAGAAAGGTTGGTTTTGTACTGGGACGTTCTTCCCGTAATCATATGCGTGTTCTGTCTAATTTGATACGGAAAGTACAAAATGACTTAGATGATAAACTGTTTCTCTTTTTGGATGCAGAGAAGACTTTTGATCAGATTAAGTGGGGGTTTATTTTCCGTACTTTAAGCAGGGCAGGGATAGAGCCTGACTTTCTGTCCAAACATCGATGACTATACTCTGCCCCTTCTCATCTCATCTCATCTCATCTCATCTATCAAGGCCCTTTCATGTTTCAGGGTGCACAAGACAAGGTTGTCTGCTGTCACTACAGCTGTTCCTTTCAACAATAGAATCACTGTCAGCAGCAATATTTCAGTCTCCCCTTGTGCGAGAATAGAAATGCCTGTTGGTGCTTGCAAAATCTTGTTATACGCAAATGATATCTATTTGGTTCTAAGTGAACCATTCTCTTCTGTTCCCCAACTCAAGCTTTGAATCAATTTTTTTTTGTTTTCTCTGGGTATAACATAGATTGGAGTCAGTGTGAGGCACTGTCACTCATACGTAAAGAAATTAGAACTATTCAAGATTCTTTTGATTTCTTGTGGAAGGACTCTGGTTTTAATGACCTGGGTTTACTGACAAATAGGGGGTTGGACAATATGGGGGCTGATAATATTCATCATTCGATGAAAAGAATGGAACAGGACTTTATCAAATGGTCTGTCCCACAGGTCTCTTTTTGGGGTAGAGTACAGATGATTAAGATGGTGACGGCTCCAATATTTAACTATATTTTTTTATGCTGCACTTGATGATTCCTGCATGTACCCTTCATAACATAAATTGGAGCATAAAGAGGTTTATTTGGACTGGCAGGAATATGCATCTGAAATAATCAAAGTTACTTGCCGATATAATGTCGGGTGGTCTCTGGCTTCCTAACATGCTACTATACTATCTGGATCAACATTTATTGTAATTGTCATATTTATTGGTCCCTGTAGCTGATCAGCCTCACTGGGTATCACAGGAGAGGAACATTGTAGAGCCTCCTGTAGGTTTAGGCAACTTATACAATACTTGTGCTTTGACAGTTCTGTTCTTTCTTACTTAAGGGCTATGTGGGCTGCATGGAAGGAGTCAAACCGACTCTTGAGAGTTGATAAAGCAGTTCATAAAGATGCTTCACTTTGGCATAAAGAGGGGATCACTGTGAACCAACAGCCGATAAAATGGGCTTTCTGGAAAAGCGTGATTTAAATCAATTGGATAACTTATCGATATAAATTCATTATGTTTCTTTAAGATGTTAAAATCAACATTTTTCCTTCCCCAGTCATAGCTCTGGAGGTATTGGTAAGTGCAGAATTGCTTAAGAGTAGTCTTGGGCGTAAATATGATTCTGCTTGTGGATTTGGTGGAATTCATGGACTCCGTGCTACGCATGTAATGCTGATTTCCCGCAAAATTCTGCCATCCGGCGCATGGCAGAATTATATTTTCATTGGCGCATGCAAGACTTGATTTGGCACATGCTAAAGAGCACATGCAAGATTTGCTCCTGCTTCCGGTCGCCACAGAGCCTTCCTGCGCCATTTTCAAGATGCTGGCAAGTGGCCGTGGCTGCATCTTGAGCAGATTCTCAACTTGATAAGCAGCTAAATTTACTTGAAAAGAAGTTTTCTAGTTAATATTCTACTCCGCTTGTTTTTTAGTGCGAGAAGCATTTTTATTATTTTTATTTTTCTCAACAAGAAAGTGCCCCCAGAGACTCCAGCTTCACCTTTCTGTCCAGTCGACTCCTTCCAAGCACTTTGTCCATCTCCTTGTCACATTTTATTTAGATTTTGAGGTGGAAGGATCAGTTTCTTTGTCTGCTGAATATATATCATTGGATTTAAGGACTTTGTTTTTGTGATATCACAAGTCAGTTTAAAAACGTTTGTATGAGGCTGTTTGTTTGATAGAGGGCAGGCCCCAGATTTTATTTGTACTTTTATTCAATTTTTACATTTTGTTCTGGTGGGTGGCCTGGAGTTTCATTAGGGGCCTAGTTATTTTTTTGCATTTAATTAATTATCTTTTATAGGGGGAAATAATTACACATTGCGGTACATTTTCTCCATGTTTGTTAAATTTGCTTTTATTTATTTATTTTACTGTGTGGCCTAATTTGCCCATGCGACATCCAGCCAGTAGGCCCATTATTAGGTGGGTACATGAGGCAACTGTTTCTGTGGTATATGTTGTTTTAAAGCATAATTTAGGGCAGGGATGGCATTGGATTAAATAAAAAATATGTGGATTTGTTTGTATTTCACTTTTTTCTACAAAAAGTGTATTTTGGTGGAGTAATATTTGATTATTTGGGAGGATGTGTGTTATTCTAAACTTTTTATAGCTCAATTAACTTTTTGGGTGGGAATTGCTGAATTAATGGTAGTTTTTTCTTCAGTGTTACCATGCCAAAGGAACATTGTACTATCTATATATATATATGAACAGTGTTTTATATTATATGCATTTTTTGGCATTTATTCTCTGCACCTCCTTACCTCTCAATGGATTTCTTATAGTTACCTAGCACACCAGCTATAATGTATTTTTCATTTTTTCTTTAATTATTTTTACATATTTGTACTTTATGTTTAAAAATATATTTCATTTTTTTTACATTTACCATCCATCCACCCCCTACCTGCCATAGACACCTGCCGCACACCAGCATTAATGTTTTAAGGATTGTCATTGCTCATTTTCCTCTAGACCCCCTGCCTGCCTCAGTCGCCGACAGCATACATTTTTTAATGATTATTCCATTTCCCCATTGACCCCCTTGCCAGCCATAGGTGCACACTTAGATGCACATGAAGCAAACAGTATGTTAATAACCTGATTGAAAAATAAATATTATGTTATGGTAGTGTGGTTTGATTTTGGAATGGGCTCACTGTTGTTAATTATTTAGGAGTATAATTAACCACACTAAATTACATTGTACTAGGAATGATTCAAACTGTAAGTCACTAAATGTTTTTTCTTACTTGTTTGCTTTTAACTGCACCAGATACATCACCCAGAGTACTGTCAGACAGAAGGCTGGCAGATAGTGACATGACCACAACATGTGAGTCATCCAGTCTCATCTGCTTGTGCAGCTAAGCGCCACTGCCAGCTGTCAGAGCTTCAAGACGGGCCGAAAGAAAGGTACTGCCAAGAAAGTGGCCAGTGAGGAAAAGAACCAAATTGCCACCACTGGCAGACCGTCCTCCACCTTTATCAGGAAAACGTGCTGTGCCTGCCACACCTTCCTCTGGAGAGCAAGCTGGTAGTGGCACTCCCACTTCAACTGCACCACCCACCCAGACCATATCTTTCAGAGAGGTAGCCACTGCAATCACAGTGACAACCAGTGAGTCTGAATTGCATTTTTCTCAGCCATAAATGAGTACCCAATCATTGCAGGAAACTGAGCAAAGTAGACAACAGGAGCCACAGCCAGCAATAGTAGATCTTACTGAAGTAGAGAGCAAAATAGGAGGTTGAACTTCCTGCTGAGGAAGATGCTGCTTTTATCGAACCATTGGCCCCAGCAAGAAAAAAGAAGGGCACTCCACCATTTTCTCCAAGCCCCCCTTCTAATGATCTGGACATGAATTGGACCCCAACGGAGTCCGAGACACACCAGGAGAGACAAGGGAAAAGGTAAGTTCCTGAAAGCCTTACAGTTATGGAAGGGGATGAGGAGGATAAGTCAGTCATTGACACAGAATCTGGATCAGAAGAAACTGACACTACCCCTCCTATTCAACCTGCTCTGAGGGATGTTGTACTGGTACCACAACCACCACCATCTCCAGCTTACAAATTTGTAAGGCCCCTGCTGGGACCTACATTCACCACTACCTCAGTCGAAGTAAGCACTGCAGGACGGCAATCGTCAACATACCCACCTACCTTCAGTTCTTTGGGCATTTGCAGTGTCACTAGTGGCCCACTGAAAAAGTTCTCATTCCCAGTTTGGACCTTCGTTACGATTAGCAAGTAGGAGGATAACATTGCAATATGCTCCATTTGCCATGCAAGTATTTGTCAAGGTAAGCCTGGTTCACACTATGGTACTGAAAGCCAAATGAATCATATGAAAAACATCACTCAATCCAGTAGGAGGTGCACCTTTAAAAAATACTGCAGGTAGTGGAGGTTATGAGAGAGCAGAATCAGCTCCAATCAGCATAGGGGAAGAAGAGGGTAGCAGCCCTATGCAAAGCAGTCTTGTCCCCAGCAGTGCACCAGTATCACCCACCTTAGCAACCTCAAAATGGTACAAGAGTGAGACAGAGACACCACTGCATACAGTGAGTGCCTCGAAACGCACATTGACTCTACTACCGACTAGTTCTCTCAGGAAGTTGCCTACCTAAGAGGCACCAGCAATTGAAAAAAAAAAACAACCACCCAATGACACATTTCTACAACAGGAAGCTGGCTAAAATGTTAGTGCTGGACCTCTTCCCTTTTTCTTTTGTGGAAGGAGCAGGATTTTTTAGAATATGTAGAAGCCATCTGCCTGAAATGGATGGTTTTGTAAGATTTGCTATTCCAGCGCTCCATCATATGTGCTACAATTGGCTAGGCAAGCTTTTCAGCAGAGTGCTGTTCATACTTTCCACCTGATAATAGACATGACAGACATGACAGACATGACAGACAACAGTCTAGTCACTCTATCAGTGACTAGACTGCTGTCTAGTCACTGATTACATGTGTATCACTGCACACTAAGGGCCAGATGTAGGAAGCCAAATAGCGAGCGCAAACGCTGAAATTCGCAGAATTTCAGCGTTTGCAATCGCTATTTGGCTGCGAGCAATGTAAGTAAGTTCAAACCTACTCGCAAAATAAGGAATCGCAAACTTGCGATTCCTTATTTTGCGCAAGCATTTAGAGAATCGCAATTTGCGATTCCCTAAATGCTATGCTGGTAGGCATCGCAAATTGCGATTTTGCCTTAAGAAATCGCAAAATACCACCAACTTCAAGTTGGTGGTATTTTGCGATTTCATTGCAAAAACGCACTTTTTGGCTTTTTACAATGTGCCATGTGGCACACATACATGCCCTTAGGGCAATGCGCCACATGTGCACACATGCACATTTCAGGGGTGCAACAGGATGTCCTTTTGGAACCTTTGCACCCTTGAAATTGCGCCCGCAATTTGCGAGTGCCTCTTGGTGACTCGCAAATTGCGGGCGCAAATCCTATTCATCCCTATGGGCCTCTTGGCCTTGATTGCGAATCGCAATTTGCGATTCGCAATTAAGGAATATTAAGGAATCGCAAATATTTTTGCGATTCCTACCTACATTCAATTTTGCGAGTCCTTAATAGCAATTCGGTAAAAATCGCTATTAGGGACTCGCAAAATTGAATTTACCTACATCTGGCCCTAGATCTCTTATATGGTGCTCAGCAACAGGTATCTACTGGTATGAGTGCTGAAGAAATGTTTAAGATCATTTGGCGGCATACAACAGTAGCCATGTTCGCCATGGAGAAATCCCATACAGCTGCAAACTTTTTTTTTCTTCATTCACCTACGAACTTTGAAAACTGTCACTCCAACCTTTAACAGCTGCAAACATCTTGAAAGACTTTAACAGTAAGTTGTCTGAATTGCTGCAACCCAGAGATCTCCGAATATATTTGTTGCCATGGTCAGTGGCAGTAATACAGTTCTGGCTATGGCAGATGGTGGTTCTTTCAAGGCCCTGTGTTTGGCACATTGCATCAACCTGATTGTACAGGACTTTCTCAAAAAAGAAGACAGTCAGCAACATACTGACCACCTGCAGACTTTTTACTCATTTCAGCCGTTTTTTAAAGCCCAGAAACAGTTGAGGATCATTCAGCGTGCTAATAGAGTACCAGTTAAAGCCCTCATACAGGAGGTGTCAACAAATTGAAACTTGACCTATTACATGTTGCAACGTCCGTTTGAGCAGTACAAACCAATCAATGACTACGTCTTTCGAAAGAAAGGGGATGTACGTGGGAAAAGCATGACCATAGCGGTGGACAAATGGGGCCTAGTCAAATGCCTGACACAGATACTACTTCTTTTTGAAGTTTTGACATGGATGTCAGTATGGAGGACAGTACGATGAGCCAGCCATCCAGTTGTCGCATCTGGTACAGGAACAGTCAAAAAAAGGTGTCGCAAAGGTTTGGAGGTGTGAACGGTGAAGTGCATTGGGTTGATTGAGAGCTTAATCCTTCATGTGGCTGTTAATCCAAGGCTGCAAAGAGACATTGTGTCATTCAAAGAGTACATCTGTGCAACACTACCTGATCCACGGTACAACAAAATACTTTTCAGAAATGATTGTTTCACTCTACAAGACATGGATTGTTGAGCAAGCGAGAGACCTGGAAGATGAACTGTTGGAAATTAGAGTAATGGGCAGAAGTTCTGAGGTGCAGCTTTAACTTCCAGAGAGGGCAGTGCTGTTGCCTCACAGCTGATAACACCAAAAAGTACATGGCAACAGCAACAAAAGAAACGTAAGAATTGACTCAACCTCTGCATTGGCTTGGTTTCAAGTGGTAGGGCTTAAGTCAAGTGCAGAGGCAAAGACAAATTAGGTTAAGTGACTAGCATCACTAATGACCATACAGAGTATGTTCCAGCACTATCTGGATGACCCAAAAGAGGTCCTTGTGGATCAAAACCCATTGGTCTATTGGTATTGGAAGATATGCCAATGGCCAGAGCTCAGCAGGCTGGCAATAAAGTATCTGGCTTGTCTGGTGACCCAGTGTGTCTGCTAAGCGTGGGTTCAGTGCAGCTGGTACAGCTGTCACAGTGAGAAGGACTATACTCTAGCCTCAAAACTTGGAAAGATTCAACATGATCAAAATGAACCACCTCTTCATGCCACACAATTACACTGTTCCTAAAATACCAAAGGCGGAGATGCAGGATGAACGTCATTGGTCAGACTCAAGTGTGTTAGCGAACCAACTTCTGGGTAAATCACCTGAGTTTAAGAATTAACTCTACTTCCCTGAATGAGTAGGCCATCATAGAACCTTTAAATTATTTATCGGCAAACTGCTTTGACAAAACACAAAATGGATCTAGCTAGTGCAAACATATATTTTGTTTGATTTATGCTGCCCCACCATATCTAGGCACACGTATGGCCGATTTAGGGTTGGACCAGTGTGCAGTGAAGAAGCCTCCCCATTCCCTTCAAGGAAATTGGAGACAATGCCTGCATCCGTCCCATGCCTATCCTTCTTCTTTCATGCCCTAGTAGGGCTGCTCCAGTTTAAATCGTTTGATTTATAAGACTGAAATGTGTTGCTATCATCAAAGAGCAGATGCAATTATGTCCCACCGTGCTTGGATTGGAACAGGTAACTTTTGCACCAATGAGTGATATATTATTGAGTGATTGTGAGCGATGACTGGTGATTTATGTGGTGGCAGACAATGAGGGAAGGGTGTTCAACTACTTTGTAAACTTGATTTTGATAATTTGCAATATTTGGGGCCTGATGGGTGATTTTTTCTGAAGGTGATTGGCCGTTTCACACTTACAGAGATTTGTTTGCATGGTCCACTACTTGCTGTACTTTTTTTCCTAGTTCCTTAGAGACCAGACCAGTCAGTTTAATTAACAAAGAAAAATCTACAAAAAATACTCAAATTAATTTTCTCTTCTTATTCATCAACACAATGCACTACAGGTTTATCTCTCTCATTTGGGTCGGGACAGAATCAGAATGATTCATTACTCAGAGTCAGGATGGAAGGACTCAGGGCGGGACTACTGCAATAGCGAAAAGAAGGAAGTTCTCAACTTTAAAGGGAACCCAACATGATGATGACTGTAGGAGCCTCCTCAACTCTGTGGACTAGAGACAGGTGCAATGATTTGGGAAATGCTGCTGAGTGTGTGTGCTGGCTTAAATGTGAAACTCCTCTATTATGTGGTTGTGGTCGGGGAGGACTGTTAAAACTGGATATGGATATTTTATGTCACATCATCACATGATGCACACACTCTGCTAAATTTTATGATGACAGTTGTTCAATTTATAAGCCCGATACATGCAGCTATTTGTTTGTGATTGGCCGTAAAATTGCTCTCACTTCTCAGCTAATTGCACATGAGTCATAATGACCCTTTTTCCCCAGGCTGTGTGATGTATTGAGGTGTGATTTAATTTATACAATGAATGGATCATACACTTGGTGTGGCAGATATGGTGAAAGCAATACCAACTCACTGCAAATCTATTACCTGAGTAGTAGCCGACACCAGCCACACTTACCCACTCATGCATACAAAGGATCCATAATTTAGATATATGACATCATTCATCAACATCATAATTCGGCCTTGAGTTGTGTAAATGCTTAACCTTGTCCACTCTTGAGTTTGTTTCTCCTGACTTGCTGATTCTGTACGTTTAGTTTTAATTAAATACTTACTCCCCAATGCTTAAAAAAAATTACTATTGCTAGTTGCTGTTACAATATAAGGCCTCTGTGTCAAGGTGGTAGTCTGGTCTGGGTCTTTGTAATGTTGTGATATGAAAAATAACTCTGTAACTCTGTGTTTTCTTTCAATCTAGCTGTTGTGATGGATCATCCTTCTGATCAATCTTACAATTGGAGTTCACTTAGATGGGAGTGGGACGTCCCGTGTGATGTCTTCTGTGTATGCACAATAGCCTGCTACTAATACCACCACCATTTAGTAGGCACCTTGGGGCGCCCTGCAGTTAGGTTTTGAAAGATTGAGAGAGGTTGAATCCATCACTTCATCTATTCCGGTACTGTATATCAAGATGTTTATAGGTTGTTGGAGGCAATATAGGCAATGACATACCCCAGTAGAGGTCAATATATTTACAGTGGGTGGTAGAACAAGGGTATAACTAATTGGTATACATTTTGATAAGCAGATTAAAAAAAAACAGGCTGCACTAAAAGGCAGCAGTACAAAGTATAACGCCCGCACTGTGCCTATTCCAGGAATGGCACCATACTTATGCATCTGCATTACCAAACACAGCCAACAGTCATTGTATTTTGTGGTCATTGTTGGCCTCAGGTTATTACTTATTACATACCTCATACATATGCAAACTCCCCCAGACACCTTGTTGTGGCCGGGGTCATAAATCATCATCACAAGCCATTGCAAATTGGGCATCATACAGTGTCAGTTGGACATCATAAATCATGGGTCATAAAACATGGGGGTACCAAAAATCATTCTGTCACATTATTGACAATCATTCGGTCATCATTTTGTTGTCAATCTGTATGATCATCATAAATCATCAGCCATAAATCATTTGCTGGTCATAAATCACTTGTTTGTCTTTGCTCATTTGCATATCTTAGGGTCGAAAATCATCCTGACAATTCGTAGATTGTACTTGGTGTTTTCAACACCCATTTGCATGTGGGGGGTAGCCTCTCCCCGGAGTTAGGCCCCAACTCGCTACCTTGCTATTCTCTTTTGTGCCCTGACGTCTGGCGGGCTGGGCTGCGAGCACCGTCTCCGTTTTCTACCCCTTTTTTGTCAGGCCTACTCTTTGTGTACAGCATGCCAAGGACATTTCCCCCTGTATTTTTTACTGAATACTCACACCTTTTACGTGTGGGGTGACCTCCCTGATTCTTGCATGCATAAATTCTATGTCATGCTTCGAACTCTGCATTGCATTTTGGTTTTTTGTCATTCTTTCAATCCTTTCACTTGTATCTCACACATGCTGGTTGCACTCTCTTGGGCTACCAATACCCTACCCTGGTGGTGGCATTGGCTATTTTTCACAGTCATTTCACCTTGATTATGGTATCGTTGTTCCTAAACCTATGGCACCGGAAGGTAACTAATGGTGGTCTTAACGACTTGTGTTATTGGTTGATGTATAATAATGTACGCTTTTGGAATATAACAGCCTTGAAAAAGCCCCGGCTTGCAGGCCAAGGGTGAAACATGTGTTGGCTGACCTATGTTTTCCTGGCTGCTTTATGAATATACACATCCATTAAAAGATTTGTGGAAAGCAAAAGCCAAGATTTGAAAAGCAGTGATATCAAACTTTACTACCTGCATATTGGAATTAACCCCTTATACTCAATCTTTTTACTTGTTGCTCAGAAGCATTTTGGTATATGTATAAATCAATGGGTAAGGGGACTCCCATTGCCTAGAGCAACAAAACCAGATTCAAATACATGAGGATTAAGGGCAACTGCTGGACCCCAATACTCCTTGACTTTCACTGCCATAAATTATTTGCTGGTCATAAATCACTTGTTTGTCTTTGCTCATTTGCATATCCCAGGGTCGTAAATCATCCTGACAGTTTGTAGATTGTTCTTGGTGTTTAGCCTCTCCCCGGAGTTAGGCTCCAACTCGCTACCTTGCTATTTTCTTTTGTGCCCTGACGTCTGGTGGGCTGGGCTGCGAGTGCCGTCCCTGTTTTCTACCCCCTTTTTGTCAGGCCTACTCTTTGTGTACAGCATGCCAAGGACATTGCCCCCCACAGGTTGCTCCAGTAAATGCACATCCCTTCCTCCGATAATTTGACCCCGTTCTGTCCATAGAGCTCTGGGCGGCCTGGCAGGATGAGGCCATGTCTAACACTCTCGAAGCCTTTGGTCTTGCAAAATTTGCTTACTGCGATATTCAGTTTCCTTTTTGAGTTTTCTACCGCCTTATGTGACTCTGCCCCACGCCACACCAGTCTACTAATCACCAAATGATGATGGTGCTCCCGAAGCCCCAAGCTGCCTCTGTTAGGTCCACCTGGATGTCAAGACGTATCTCTTTTCGTCCTAGCTGAGCTAAATCGTTCCCGCCCAGGTAAATAATCAATACGCCCGGATGCCAAGCTGTGTCCCTGCACAGGTCGTCTAGCTCCGCCGGTAGCTGATCCCATCTCATCCCTGGGCGGCTCCACCATCGGACGCATGTGTTGACTGGCCTGCCTCTCTGCCTGTGGCCTGTCTGCTGCCACCATGAGTTCATCCAGGAAACAAAGAGTGAACCACCACCCAAACCAGCCGAGGGCGCCGTCGTCCTGCTGAGGCAATAATCACAGTGTAAAAAGAATGTCAAGTGCCACGTGGCCCTGTGTGTTGTCGTGGGTGTTCACAGCAGCTGGGGTCTCACGTAGCTCCTGTATGCCTTGGACCGCCACCTGCCGATGGCCTTAATCCCTGCCTTGGACATCCTATGTTGGGCTGCTGAGGTCGCCGCCCCAATCCTGAATGAATGCGAGCCAAAGCCCCTGGCGTGAGGCCTTCCCTGCCCAGGGCTCTGAGCATCACTGCTGAGAACTGGAACTTACTCAAGAGACTACCATTCTCGAGTTGGCTGGCTCCGCAAGCATTCCTGGTGTGCGCTGCCAGGGTCGAGAAGATGCCCTGGCAGCCCTGAGACCCCCCCTTGTGGTGTAGAGTTTACCGTGCGAGACCCTGAGCGCCCTGGCCACCCAATAACAATGGCATAAATGACTTCAGGCATTGCTACACAATCGCGCCACCAGCCGCCGATATTCCATTTGGCCACCGGGTTGCTATCTCCTACTGAGATGGTGGACAAGCAGGAATAGCTATATCAAGAAAAGAAACAAAAAGGAAAAATTGTAAATAATGCACAGTGCAAACACTTGTTTATATAGTGGCACAATAACAGTACATTGCTAGACTCCTAGGGCCTTTGGCATTATTTATGTGATCAGTCATAGGGCCAAGTTTTTCTCACACATACCTCACATAAAATCACTGATTGTCTGCATGGAATTAAGCCATAATACTGCTAGATTAAAAACGTTTTTTTTCCTTTTAAAAGATTTCCTAGTAAAACAATTAAACTACCTCTCATTAATGAGTAACGCATTCTGATCTATTGTAGGAAGCTGGCTCTGTATATACTATACCAAAGTAAGGTATAGTGTGCACAGAGTCCAGTGGAACCCCAAAGGTAGGCAGAGGTAAAGTTAGATAGAACCTTGCTCTCTATTTGTGGCAGTGTGGTCGAGCAGTAAGGCAGTATCAGAGGACAGCGTTAAGCATTTGTTGTACACACTCAGTCAGCAAATGAATTCACACACTCAAAGACTGAAATTCAGACCAATTGTTTTTGTATAAAAATATTCTTTTAGTTATTTTATTTTCTAGAACCAAGCAAGCCTGGCACAGGTAAGTTGATAAATACTTTGCAGTAAATATACAGTTTGAAATGCAATTGTAAATGTACTTTGAAATGGTTACAGTTTGAATTACTGGTAATGCAATACTGTGAAATGCTGTACATATACTTTGTATCGACTTTGCAATGAAAATTACAGGTAAGTTACTTTTACGTTACATTTGAGATTACTTTTTCTACTCAGTGTGATATGCCTAGATATCACACTGGGACATTTCCTAGAGAAAAGGTAAGTAAAATCAGTTTTGCACAATTGTTATTTTTCAGGTTTCCATACAAATCAACTCCGCACTTAGAACATTTTTCAGAGAAAAACAGTCATAGGTTCCTATGGAGAGAAATGAAGTTAACGGTTACCAGGTAAGTAATCGGTCTTTGGTGTTGAGCTTCTGGGGTTAGAACAAGGGTTCTCCCAGGGTCAAGGATGCACTCTCGTTACACCTTCAGCGGCACTAGGGCGGCCGGGTGCAGAGTGCTGTGGCCCAATGTTATCCAATGGGGGATGGGGGCCTCCGATTGGTGGCTGCTGGCTGGCAGGCCACAAGGTTGTGGGAGCCAAGCTCCTGGTGTTAGGCTCAGGGCAAAGGGGGATCCGGTTTAGCACACAAAGTGCACCCGCAGTGGCGGCTGGGTGCACAGTGCTGTTTTGGCATCGGTTACCCTGTTGTTTTCAATGGGGATTTTCGGTTTTGTTTTTTAGCTGCAGGCTCGATCCAGGAAGACTTCTGGGAGGAACCAACAGCTGGGCAGGTAAGTTGGAGGGCTCGGGACGTAGGTGCACCTCGGGTTCCTTTCTCCAGGGTGCAGGGCGGCTGGATGCAGGGGTGTCTTTTGAGGTTGGATTTCACCTTACCGGGCCACTCACGGTTTGGGGGGTCTCCGTGCAGAGGCTGCAGGCGAACGTCGGGGAGTCCTGGAGCGGTCAACCCATGGTGGACTCGGACTCTGGAGCGCTGGGGGACCTCGCTGGGACTGGTGGGCCACCTGAACTCGGGCTGTAGGCGACGGGTGCAGTGGTGGTTCCAGGCGTCGGGTTTCTTTTTCTCAGCAGGTTCGGAGTCTTTGTTTGGTGTCTCTTTTGAACAGAGCTGCTGTTCACAGGAGATCCTGTCTTTGTTCAAGGCAGTCAGTCCTCCCCGGGGATCTGGAGGTCGCTGGCTGCAGGACAAGACAATTTTTGGCACAGTATCTCCGGAAACTGCAGACGGGCCGGTAGGGCTGGGGCCAAGTCAGTTGTTCTCTGCAGTCTCCTCTGCTGGGCGTCTTCTTTCATCCTTTTTCTTCTTAGGTTGCAGGAATCTGCTTTCTTGGTTCAGTGCTGCCCCCTAAATACTGTATCTAGGGGCGTTTAGATGGTAACTACACCCTTGGAGTGAGCACAATCCCTAATCCTGATTGGGGAGTGCTTGCCATCTGCAAGATGGTGGGCACTGAAGAGAGTGCTTCACCTCGCCTCCCCCACCTGAGGGGTCGAGTTGGCAGAGGTGGGCACACCTTCTGGGCTGGCTAGTGTTTCCTGCCTGTCTTCCCACTGAAAAGGATGGGAGACAGGAAGGGTGCCTGCTCCTGATAGCAGGAGAGGCTGGGGGTCGCATTACAAGGGCTGCCAGGCCTTTGAAGCTCTCCTGCCACAGATGGCTCTTCCTGGCCTGGGGGAGTTGTGCACACCTCCGCCCAGGAAAGGCTTTGTTTCTGGGCTCAGGGAGCGAAGGCTCTCACCCTAGGGGTCCAGAAACATGTCTTGTGGTGGCAGGCTGGTGTGTACCAGTCAGGAAACCCACCTGAGACTGGTCGGTTTTCAGGGGGCATCTCTAAGATGCCCTCTGTGTGCATTTTTCATTAAATCCCACACTGGCATCAGTGTGGGTTTAATGTGATGAGAAGTTGATACCAAACTTCCCAGTTTTCAATGTAGCCATTATGGTGCTGTGGAGTTCGTAATGACAAGCTCCCAGCACCATATACTCTTAATGGCAGCACTGCACTTACAATGTCTAAGAATGGACTTAGACACTGTAGGGGTACAGGGCTCATGCACCTGTATCCTCACCACTGGTATAAGGCACCCAGCTAGAGGGTGACTGATCTATGCCAGGGCAGTGGGTTGTAGGTATGGCACACAGGGATGTGTGCCATGTCGACTCTTCACTTTGTTCTGCACCAAAACACGCAGCCTGCAAAGGCAGTGTGTGTGTGTGTAAAGGTACAGGGCCTCTAAGGGTGGCACAATAGGTGCTGCAGCCCTTAGAGGTCTTCCCTAGTCACAGTGCCCTGGGTACCTGTGGTATCATTTACCAGGGGCTGACCTGTGGCCAGAAAAGCCAATTGGGTTAGTTTTGGGGAAAGAACACATGCCCTGGGAACCTGATTGGCAGGGACCCAGGGCACATCAAGTCAAAGTGCATCAGTAGTCTGGCAAAAAGTGGGGGGGTTACTGCAACAGAAACCCACTTTCCTACAGCTATGCAGCACAATTAAAAGTATTCTTGTTGTGCTAAATTAATGGAGGTATGCTGTTGAGTCAAGTACTTTGCAACTCTCTACAGTCTGCAGCTGGGGCAGCTGTAATTGCCAATGTATTATCTTACTTTAATTCCAGTGGCCCGCCTCTTCTCCAACTGCCTTTCTTTCAATTGTACCCTGACTCCACATAGGCAGAGGAATAATAATAATACTACATCACACACATCAAGCACAAAATGTGGATATCCTGTCTGCCATAAGTAGGCAGTGGAAAAAATGATGCACTGCAGTACAGGGAAAGGAACAGGACATAGATAATGTTTAGCACATAATGCACAGAGTATCCCATACACCAAACTCTAAACTCTAAATCAGGCACTTTGTCCTACTTTGCTCCTCCTCGCCCTCCACCACAAATTATTTTCAACAATACCTTTGCCTGGCAATAAGGAAACTTACCCTACTGCAGGGTAAGTTAGAGGGATTAGGGTAGGTAGCGCTTTTGCTATAAAAGAGTGGGATGTCACTGATCATCATGAGCTTTGGCTTAGTCAGCATAGCTGCTGTACAAAAAAACAAAAGAGACAAATTTGAAGAGGCGTAAATCGGTTATGGACATGTAGCCATGAAATATATGCACATATATCAAAATCAATTAGTAAGAAAAATTTAGCACATGCCAAGAATGGATTTTTTAATTTGTTTGGTAGGCAGAACTTAGGAAAGAATAAAAGAGTGAAGTACTGGTAGGAGTTGACTGAATGGGCACTGGGAAATACACCTTGTTTTCATTTTGGAATGCATTGAAAACTTTGTAAATGCTGCATTAACTGAAGCAGATGCACATTGCACAGCCAACACTGTAGTTCTGAATTGAACCATTGAACCATTCTGCAGTTACGTCACAGGTGGTGAAATGCCCTGGTCATGGAGTTGATGAATGATGATGGAGTTGATGAATGATGATGGGTGGGATATCTACCTGTCTTAACAAATACAGTGAGTGTACTTAATTTGTCAATGAGCAAGCAAAATACAACAGCAATATGTCACTACAGTTCGGTTAGCACTGTCTTCTATCAAAACTATCACTTTGG
The DNA here is from genome assembly GCA_963921515.1 of Calotriton arnoldi. Lineage (NCBI taxonomy): Eukaryota > Metazoa > Chordata > Amphibia > Caudata > Salamandridae > Calotriton > Calotriton arnoldi. Next base: position 639,951 of record CAWUFW010009820.1, on the reverse strand, counting down.
TTGGGTTGTTGGTTGACAATGCTATAAATCCAGGAAGTCAAGCCAACGAAAACCTTTTCATAATAGAGGGGCAGAGAATTATGACTAACCCTGGGCGTAGTTCGCGTAGTCGCGCTACATGTAGCTACGCGAACTGCACTTCGCACTACGCAAGCTATGCATAGCTACGTGAACTGCGTAGTGCGGTAGGGAAAATGCTGTTCGCACTGATTGCACAGTGCCGGATGCTTGTCCGCACTGTGCAATCATTGCAAACGGAATCTTGCACAGTGCAAGCGGTCGTTTTCTGCAGCTCGAGTAGATTTGTACTCGAGCAGCAGTTTTCTCAACGCGGACTGGTAGTTTCTCATCGCGAGCGGTCGCGAGCATATACTCGACCACTCGCAATGAGAAACCTGACCTCCCCGCGTTGAGAATCTCACCGGGAGGTTTATTTTCCACGCTCGCGATCGGCAACTTGATGTTGCTGATCGCGAATGAGGAAAAAGTCTCGACGGAATGTCATTTTGCTCGCTCGCGGTCGCCAACTTGACGTTGAGGACCGCGAGCAAGCAAAAAATGCCCGCTACGCTACGCGTTTTTGCACTGTGTAGTTGCGCAAACTACGCGAGCGTAGCGTAGTCCTACGCCCAGGGTTAATTATGACTCTGAGCCATTGAAGCACATTGAATGGGTGGAATAATGGTCAATGAAGGACATATGGTCATAGCTGCTAAATGCAATGGAACCTCATACTTTCCTTCCATGCTGCACTGTCATGGAACCCGCTGGCATACTTTATATATTAATGATAACACAATATTGAGGGAGTCCACCATGACCATGGTCAGTCTCTCATTTTGACTGTTTGAGCATGAGCAAGACAAAGAAAGCCTTTTCAACAAACATGTGTGGTGAATAATAGATTAATTGGACCTGCAATCTTCGCAGTAGAGTATCAAAAATCTGTTCTAAGTCTTACAATACTACAAGATATATAAGGGGAGAGGGAAAGCTTAATAACAAAGCAGAAGAAAGATACAGACTAGTAAAGACAGGAGTAAGTCAGCTATATCAACATGAAATATAGAAAAAATTGATAATGCAGGGATAACAAGAATTTAGCAAACATTAAATAGAGTACTTGAAAAAAAAGAGACAGTATAAAAAAATGTATTCTAATCATAGGGAGAGGTAAAAGTTGGGCAAATATTAATAATAAGAACAGGACTTACTAGGGCCAGCAGAACCATCAGCCGCAGAGCTGTTGGTGGTGGTGGTTTCATCCGCCGCAGCACTGGTCGTGGCAGCCCCTTCACCTACCATAAATGCCCTCTTGCCCTTAGGTGCTGATGTAAGAAATAAAGAAGATAAACAAAAAAATAGATGAGTGGTACAGTTAATCTCCCCCAAAATATTTTGACAGGCAAACACAGTAGCATTGTACATTTCTAAAATAGATTGCCTATAGTACTAGCATTGAGATGACCTATTCCCAGTTTCCTAAACCTAAGCCCTATTCCTAATTTCCTAAACTACATTTGGAACTGCTAATGCATTGCAACAAATAATGTTAGCTTCTCAACCCCCTTTGATAGGCCAACTCAGTTTCCCTTTTTAATGCATAGATGCATACTACACATCACTGGAAGATTAGGACTGAATGAGCCATATATAAAGAAAAGCACAAAGAATACTAACTCACTTATATTACTACCACTATCTTAGACAGTAGAGTCTACATGAATTCTTGAATAATCAGATTAAGCAAGCACCAGAGAGTACAATTTGGTAACGCTGAGCACCTGGCTAGCTCATGCTTGATCACATAATATTTGTAACATTAACGTAAGTGTGAGCAACATGCTATTTGGAAAAAAATATTAGCATTTTAGAAAGCAAAAAATAACATAATTTCTCACTAAGCCCCACAACTTAGACACCCAGCAGATCAAGCTGGTCCTGTTCCCTGCCCAGCAGGTCGACCCAGCCGGTCAGCCCATCAGTGCGTCTGCTGCTGCAACACTGAACCCCCCGCACACACCGGCAAACTCTCCCCCATTGTAGCCGACGGTGTCGCAGGGCAGACCCTCTCACAGGCCTGCCAACATCATGGATAGGAAGTTACGCTGCACATAAAAACAAGTAGAGCAATTTATGGGGCGGGGCTGCACCCCTACACCCAGCTCATGACCACAAGGTGTGCACTGCGCCGCCGCATGCTGCCTGTTGCTCACATATGGCACAGGGGTGATAGAAAAAGAAGTAGAAAAAAGAAACAGAAACAGACAAGAACTAAAGAGGGTAGGAAAAAAAAACAAGAAATACAAAAAGTCATGGTAAAAGTAAAAAGAAATGCAAAAACGTAAAATACACAAAGTCACACACGATAAAAAGGTAAATGAGGGGTGGATGAGAGGGATTGGGGGAGGTTTAGAATACATTTAGTAGGATTGAAAAATTATGCCCAGCACCATGCACAGAACAGAAACCAACTAAAACAAAATGGCCAAGTCCATGCAGACCTTGTTATGCTGTTGCTGGCCTCATAAAGCAGAACGAATAGGGGGGCAAACATTACTACACCCATTTGCAGAGCTCCAAGTAATCCGGTGAATTCATCTCTTGGCCTAACCAATTCAAATCTACCGCAAGTTGTGGGGCTTTACCACGGAAGGGGAGTTGAATATGTACCAAATACTCATTGCAGTCTCCATCACATGATACTTGCTTTGTGGCTCAATACCATTGGCAGAAGCAGCTGGGAAAAGAGTACTTGGGTGGGGACTTGAAAGATAACCTGGAGTATTATGAAAACTTGTCCAGAGAAGCGCACCTAAAGTACACCTTTTTCAAAAACCTCCATAACTGGTATTGGTCTCCTTTCAAATTATATAAGGCTTGTCTGGATCCTTGTGTGGTATGTTGAAGGTGTACAGATGTTGCATGTGATTTGTAGAACATACTTTGGTCAGGCCCAGTATTGGAGATATATTGGCGCTATGGGAGAAGCTACACTCTACTAGTTTTGTTCCTTTTCGTAGAGACGGACAAGCTTGTCTTGTTACATGATTTTGTAGCTTCACAATGGCAGAGATGGATGTCGACGACCCTTATGGTGACTGAGATTTGCATATTACGGCATTGGCATACAGCACAGGTTGCCATGCATCAAGAATGGATAGCTAAGTATCAATGCTTGATTTATAAGGTTCAAGAGCAGGTCCAGGTATTTAATGAGAATTGGGGTTCATTTTTGAACATACATGAATTTTAACTATCTTCCGCTTGCGTGTGGTACACTTCTTTTATCCACTCAACTGTGAAGGTGATTGGAGTGTTACATCTATGATATGATTTTGGAATGAAATGTGTGAGGTTGGTGGCTTAATTCATTTGTTTGTTGGGTGCTTATTATGTGTGGTAATAGGTTATCTTAGGCATTGCTTAAACTGTATTTCTTAAGTGAGATAGTTCTTTTTTTACCTATTCGATTTTTATTTATATATTTTTATTTCATTCTTACCTATGTTCTTTTTTGTTCCTTCTTGGGGCTTTACTTAGTATAATATTTATGTTGGAGTGGAGTACTTTGAGGAGTACTTTGTATTTTTATTATGGTGTATCTCACGTAAAATAAAAATTTCAATAAAGAAATGTACACAAAGATATGTAAATACAATCATTAAATGCTGATTTGTATGCATGATATACAGGTTCTAATGTATAACTTGTTAGGTTGCATGTTTCCTGTTCTGATAATACTAGTAGACATGCATAGTTGTATGAATGACACATTGGTTTTAACGTACATGCAAATAGACCAGAGGTAGGTGGGAGATTTTTTTAACCAAACATTTCTTGATTTTTCCAGTCCCCACCAAATATGTCCTCTGCCTCAATGAACCTCAATAAGGAAAATAAAGTCCCCTACTTTTTTCAAAATGTCCCTCTTTCTAGTCCTAAAATGTATTTGTATAAACAATGTACTGTTTTCTACACTCTTGCTACTTATTTGTGTGTACCACATACAAACACAATTTGGGCATGCTCATTGCATAATATTTGTTTTTTTAGACAATCACTTGTTATTAAAGAGCAAAAGTAGGTTAGCTTGGATTTCACTATAGTTTGACTCAGCATAATTGGAGATCGGGAGAACAATCAATAGTTCACAAGGTCTCTGGAAAATGAAAGCTTATGTTTTCCAGCTATGGGTAAAAGCCAATCTTGTGATGGTGTGAAGAACTTGCAGTTAGCCTACAGAGAGAAACACATTAGATCTAACACCTGTTAGATATTCACAACCCCAAGGTTATGTATTTAAATGTAATGTTTTATGTTTTGGATTTGCACATTTTGAGTATGATTTAGCAGATTGTTTACCATTTGGAATTTAAACATTGCTTTAAACAATTTGATGTATGTTTCCAACATCTGTAGTGGTGTTTATTGTGTCTGATGGGCATTGCTTATAAAGGAGCTCTATATAGCTTACACTTTTAAAATGTTTATACAGAGAAGAAATTGCACTGCTTCTAAATGTTCCTTCACAGTTTGGCCAGTGGCGGCTTCTCCACTAAGGCGGAGCAGTGTCATCCCACTGCTGTAAAGCAGTGAAAGAAAGAACAAATGCAATGATAATAACTCAAGGTTATTATCATTGTATTTGTTCCTGCTGCGCAACTTTGCAGGTCGGGTGATGTTGCTCTGCTCCCAGAGCAGGGGAGAAGTGGTTTTTCCACTCCAAGTGCGCAGTGACTGTTTGGCCAGCCCTCTTGAGCCGGTCAAACAGTCATGCGCACTTTGCATGTTCTCCATGCAGGCTGCATTACATCCTGCATGGAGAACATGCCCAGTCCCCCATTCCGTGGCTGAGCGCCGATCCATGGCGTTCAGACCAATCACAATGCTGCATGCAGCATAGTGACTGGCTTAGGAGAAGGAGCCTGGCTGCTTCTTGTTCCGTCCACAGAGTGACTGAGACGGCATGGGATAGAGTGGGAGAGCGGTGAGGTAAGCTTTTTTCTTTTTTTTTACATGGATATGGGGATATTGTTTCAGATCCTAAGTGCATAGATAGAAAAGGCCTTTTTCCTTGTTTGTTCCTTTAACACTTCTAAATCTGCAGTCTAATGGTTTTCTGGCTGTGGGGTTTCAAAATACATATAGATGGTGAGATTGTCTGCAAGATAGGTGTTTATTGGTGATCATGAATGCTTTGAAAATAATTAAGCTTGTTTTGAAGATGGTGCAGGACAGCAAGTGGAGCCATTGGAGTTCCATCAGGATGGATGTGATGTGATTATATTTATTCTGGCCTTGAAAGAGAAATTCTGTGCCTTGTAGAATGCCCTTATACTGGTGCCAGTGTGGAGGCTGGGAAACCGTAGAGTAGGACATTGCACCATCCAGATACAAGAGTCTGAGATTTCGAACAGATGTTCTGGAGTTGATTTCTGGAATAAACAGTTTAACTTTATTTAAAAGAGAGAGCTCTTACTGGCCATCCTTGTTTTGGCAGTGTGTTCCCGTTAGGGGTCCAGGGTGAATACAAGTGATGTGACATTCAGTGAAAGTTGTAGTTTGAAGCTATCATGGTTCATGGGATTGAGCACCTTTTGTACTGTTTCTTGTTATTTGATCATAGTAAATAACCTGAATTCTGTCTTGCATGGGTTGAGCTTCATGCAGGCACTGGAAAACCAGGTATGGGTGATATGCAGGCTAACTGGTATTGCTGGGAAAGGTAGGAGACGTAACAGTGATGGACATTGCCGGTGAATCCCTTTTAAGACTCTATGGCTCATATGAGAGTGGGATGGATTGAATGAATGAATGAAATTGGATTTCTATAGCGCGTTACTACCCTAAGGCCTCGTAGCGCTTAAGACCGGACAGACAAATACATGGCAGGTTAGAGTGTAGTGCTGAAAAGATAAGTTTTAAGAAGTTTACGGAAAGTCTGTAAGTTAGGTTCCATGCGAAGAGTAGAGGGAAGGGAATTCCATAGATTGGTAGCGTTCAGGGAAAATGAACGACCGCCCCATCTAGATCTACGTACTTTCCTTGTGGTAGCCAGGAAAGCGGAGCTGGAACGAAGACTCCTTGAAGGTTGGTAGGGAGTGACCAGGGGGTGGATAATGGCAGGGCCAGTTTTCCAGAAGGCTCTGTGGGCCAGGCACATGGCCTTAAATCGTATTCGGGACCTGATTGGGAGCCAGTGAAGTGTTCTAATTGCGGGTTTTGCTGATTGTCTCCGAGGAACTTGGAGGAGTAGACGAGCCGCACAATTCTGGATCACTTGTCATTTTCGTGTAGTGGCCTGAGGGGCGCCCAAATACAAGGCGTTCCCATAATCCAAACGGGATAAGATGAGGGCTTGCACCATGATCCTTCGCGCCTGGAAGGGGAGTAAATGGAGAATTTTCCTTAACATCCTCATCAGGCCAAAACATGTAGCTGAGAGCTTGGTGGCTTGATGATTGAAGCTTAAGGAGCTATCAAGTCATATGCCTAGGCTCTTAATCTGGTGCTTTGGGGCAGGCATAGTGCCGAGACACTTCGGCCATAGAAATGCCGAGGAAGGTGATGGAGCTTTGCCCAGGAACATCATTTCAGTCTTGTCCCCATTTAGCTTAAGGTGAGATAGTTCCATCCATTCGGCTACTGCCTCTAGGCAGTTGCCCAGAGCGCATGATGAACCCTCCGGGTGGTTTAATGCCACAACCAGATGGGTATCATCAGCGTAGGTGATAATTTTTATGCCGAATGGATGTACTATCTCTGCCAGATTCGCCATATAGGTGTTAAAAAGCGTGGGGCTCAAGGAGGAACCCTGGGGAACCCCACAGCTGAGAGGCCATTGGTTGGATCTAAAAGTACCCTCAAAGACCTGAAAGACTCGGTCCTTTAGAAAGGACTGAATCCATGTTAGAGCCTGGTGAGTTACTCCAAGATTTTTAATCGCTCCAGCAGGATGTTATGATCTACAGTGTCGAAAGCGGCACTGAGGTCTAATAAGATAATTGCTGCTGAGCCTCCCTGATCCAGAAGTCTCCTTGCTTCCTCTGTCACTGCCAGAAGGGCCGTCTCTGTCCCACGCCTGGGACGAAATCCTGTCTGGGAGTCGTGGAGCAAGTTGTTAGACTCCAGATAGTGAGCTAGTGTAGAGTTTATATGTCTCTCAATCAGCTTGCTCAACCAGGGAAGGAGAGAGATAGGTCGATAGTTGGCCATGTTGGAGTTGTCTAGATTTGTTTTTTTTAAAAGGGCTCTAACCTGAGCGCATTTCCAATCTGGGGGTACCGTGCTCGAAGTAATGGAGGCAGTTAGGGTGTTCAGAATTACTGGGCGAATGACGTTGGCAACTAAATTAAGATACCGCGGCGGAGCGGGGTCCAAGGGAGAGCCCGAGGTCACCGTAGAGATAAGTGTATCCAAGGTGACCTCGTCTATCAGGGGGAGCTCCGCTAAAGAACACTGTGATTCAGGAAGGGAACTTTTGGTGCTGGACACTGTTGACTCACTTTGGTGGGAAGGGAAGGATTGGCATATCAGATGAATTTTTTGGTGAAAGTATTCTGCTAAGTTGTTACAGCGAGCTAGTGCATCCTCTGTGTTATGGGATTTTTGCGGTATGGTGGTAAGAGATTTAGCAATACGGAAAATCTCTTTAGGAGAATTAGCCGCTGCATTAATCCTCTCCTCATAGAATGAAGATTGGGCAGTTTTGATTTCTGCCTTATAATTTCTGATTGCCTCTCTATAGATATTTTTCCTCTCATCTGCTAGATTCTGTCTCCATCTCCTTTCCAATTTTCTGCAGATTTGTTTAAGTTCCCTTAATTTGGGGGGAAACCATGGAGCCGCTTTATGTTTGGGCCTCTTGTAGGAAGGGTTTATTGGAAGTAGAGTGTCCAATGAGTTTTGGATCCACAGGTTAAAGTTGTTATTAGCCCTCTCAGGATCAGAAACAGGGCAGCTGTGTTGAACACAACTGAGAGATCCAGCAATATCAGGAGGTGGGGTCATCTCCGTCTGTCCTGGAGGTCATCCTCTGCATGTTAGTGGCTTACATACTGCAGAGTAGTGGGAGCATGGCCTGCCGCCAATATGATAAGACTGGAACTTTGGCACTCCCAGCTGGCTGGCTACTATCAAGGGGCATCCTGCCGAGATCCAGAGTTGAGGGGGCTGTCAGTGGGTGCGTGGGATCTTTGCTCCCCCTTTAAGAAAGTAAGACTCGGCTGTGGCATGGAACATGAAGTGACCGCACTCCCAAGACAAAAAGAACAATTGATGGACAGAATGCAGAATAATGTCATACATTCACCCCAGTACAGAGATCTGGGCCTAAATACATCGTTTTTTTGCTCACCATGCCATTCCAGTTTGGACCCAGCCATATGCAAATCAGTCTTGACCCTGCGCCCAATGGGAACAGTCCAGCCCGAACTGCCAGGCCTGGTCCTCCCTGGACTGGAAACAAGCATCCTAAGACCGGTTTCGGGGTTTCACCCCTCATCAGCCAGGATAGCTTGACTCCAGTGGCATGGAGAGCACGGGACCCACCTCTGGGCATACCCGTCCTATTCTGGGTGACAAATGCAAAAAAATGCAACTGGAATGGCATGGTGAGCAAAAAAACGATGGATTTAGGCCCAGATCTCTGTACTGGGGTGAATGTATGACATTGTTCTGCATTCTGTCCATCAATTCTTCTCATTGTTCTTTTTGCATTTGTCACCCAGAATGGGACGGGTATGCCCAGACGTCGGTCCCGTGTTCTCCATGCCACTGGAGTCAAGCTATCCTGGCTGAAGAGGGGTGAAACCCCGAAACCAGTCCTAGGATGCTTGTTTCCGGTCCAGGGAGGACCTGGCTTGGCAGTTCGGGCTGGACTGTTCCCATGTGGCACAGAGTCAAGACTGATTTGCGTATGGCCAGGTCTAAACTGGGGTGGCATGGTGAGCAAAAGAATGATGGATTTAACCCAGATCTCTTGACTGGGGGTGAATGTTTTGATTTGTTCTGCATTCCGTCCATCAATTGTGTGTCTTTTGCACTCCCAAGATGGCGTCAGTGCAGAGATGAAGAAGCCCTGAGAGTGGGTAGAGGAATCACCAGATGAGGTGTCCTCTGGCGCAGATGATGCTGAGGTGAAGGCCAGGACTCTGGTAATGGCTAAGGGTGTGTGGTAAACACTGCTCCAGGGGCAGAGTTTTGCCATTCCATGCTCCGCTTTGATTGCAGAGTTCAGCAAAAACTCCAACTCTGCCATTATCCAGAGCTGCAGAGCCACAGAGTCTTATGCGGCCGCTCCTGATCTCCACTCCTTGGCTCTGAGTTCTCTGCTGCTCTCCAAGGCTGGATGGTTTGCGCTTCCTCACAGATCAACACAGCACCTCTAGACTGCCATCTGTGGAGTCACCCACTGCCAAGGGCATTGAACTCTGAGGTACACCCCCAAACAATAACCAGTTGTAAACATTCCCCCTGCCAATTCTAGGTCTCTATGCAGGCCTCTTGAGCCTACAGCCAATACAAAATTGGAGAAAAGCCCCAATAGAAAACTTTAGTGTATATTTGTAGGCTTAGATAGCCAATCAGCTAGAAAGAAGCTTACTGCTGCCTTCACCAATTCCAGCAGTCCCACAATCACCCCACTGACAGAAACTGGCCCTGGACTGGAGCAGCCCCTAAATGACTGGAGCGAGGTGTGAATCCCTTTAATCATCGGGATGTGTGCCTGGGGTGGGAGTGCTGACTTCACAAAGCAAATTGTTTTCGGCTGATAAGAGGGCAGAAGAGTAGCCCCGGGTGTGAGGTACGTGCTGCAGCATCACACAATAGCAGGATTGAATATGCTCGGCTGACGGAAGTGCTGCTCATAAGAAAAGAAGCCAGTCACTTTTTTCTTAAACACTCTAATGTGAATACAGATCTGTACATGCACTCTTGAGCTCTGTTAATGTAGCGATGTACATGAACTCTGCGGTCTGTCCTAGCACTGTACATACATTCTGAGGCCCATCATTGTAGTACTATGCATGCGCTCTGTGCTACATCATTAGCGCATTGCAGGAGTTTTATCTGCTGGAAATTTTTCTGTGCATGCTCAGTGCTTTGTTACTATAGTGCAGTCCATGCTGTATTGATGAACACAGTGATACACATTCACGCATTGATGTATTTGAAAGGTGATGCATATATGCTCATTTGTTGTATTTACAACATGTTGTGGTGCAGTTTACCCTCTGTTTGCAGATGCCGCTCACACTTATCCATGCCCGGACACACCAGTGCCCTCTCCCTCCTCTGGGTCACCTAACCTGCTTCTGTTACAACGTGCTCCCCGATCTCCCTTCTGGGGGTCACTGTATCTGTAGCTCTCTATCACGGTGCCCTGGTGGAGAGTTCCCTGTCATAGCCCTCTGATCTCCACATCTTATTGCTGATCCTGTCTGGCTGCTCTCCAAATTCACTTCACTTGATTGATTAACCATGTACACCTTGCTGCTGCTCTGTCACCTCCTCTCAACAACTGCACCCAGGCGTGGAACTCCATGGAATTTGGTAGAGTTTTTGGTAACTCCAGGAAATGCCACAGAGTTAAACTCCGCAAGCTTCACCCATGCCTAGAGATGGCTAAACTTTGCATGGAGATCTCTTCAGAGGCAGGAGAGAGGCAGCAGTATGAGGTGTGGTTGCAGAGCTACGAGAGCGCTGGGATGTGGCAGCCCTTGCCCTTGTTGGTCAACCCACTGGCTTGCTCAGACAATGAGAGCTGAGCTAAGGTGGAGCCCTAGAAGTTGGCTACAGTGAAGCGCATCAGTGGGGCTTCTTTGGGACTCTGTGCAGATTGTGGGCACCAGTGACTAGGCAACTTGGTGCAGGTGACGATTGGCTGCAGCTTGGCATTCGCCCTTTGTTTGAGCCTTGCAGAGGTGACCCGGCTCTGTAGATGCCCTGATTTTCTATTAAAAAAAAAGATAGGGGAAGGGGTCCAGAAGGGATCCTGCCTATCTGGAGGGAGGTGGAGACTTTGTTGTGAGACAAAGATTCAAAAGATACACTCACAATAAATGAGTAATACAACAATAAAATGGAGTATCCCGTGTCCTACAAGAGAAAAACTCCTATCCCACACAGGGACCCGTTCAGTGTTCAATGAAGCAGGGTGAAATTCTTTCTTTTTCTATTATGACCCTCATACACTCTAATAATGCCATAATTCATTGGAGAACCTGGTTGACTGAATGAAAGAACCAAGCCTACTGACACCGCCGGGCACTGATGCTCTGGTAAAAGACAGAACTTGAGCGGGGTGGACCTGCTACATAACTTTGGCATGGGTTGATACCTTATTTGTCCAGGTGAATGAGGGGTTTTCCCACTGAAGAAATCTCTTAATGTCAGGACTTAATGCTAAAAGACATGTTCCAATTATGTACAGCATGGCTTTGGTTGGGGAGGGTCAGGGTCATAATGGTCTACTTATATGTTGGTTTGTTGGTGATAGGATTGGATAGGTGGACAGGTGGAGGGGGATCTGTAACCCTCATATGTTTGATGTCATGTTTTTTTTGTTGAAAGATAATAACATTTTGTAGCAAAAAATACCTACTGCAGAGTGATCTGAAGCCGGACTGGTAGTCGTGCAAGAGATGATTACCATTATTATGATCTTGGAGTTGAATATAGACTGCTTATTTCATGATCTTGTAGGTGAATGGTGGGTAAGTAACACAGGCCAGTATTTGGCAAGATGATCAGGGTCAAGTGTAGGTACCTTATGAGTAAAAGGATGTAGCCTGTTTTGTGAGCTTCTGGGAATATTGCCTTGTGTGAGGAAGGTAATGACAATGTTGAGAAGAGAAGAACATCCCCAGAGAGAGCTTTGATGAAGAATGAAGAAAAGAAATCATCTTCTTAAGAAATGGCTTTTAAGGAGTTGAGTTTGTCTCTGTAAGATTTGGGCCTTTTAAGAATGACCTTTGTGACTTTCCACAAGAAGGGGTGGAAGTAAGAGATGAAGCAGGCTTGAAGCTGTCTATGTGCTGTCAGATCTTCTGTATTTTTTCTTTGCAAAAGTGTTTCATTATGTTGCGCTTTTCTGAGGAGAAAGGGAATATATGAGTCTGGCAGGGTGTTGATACAGTGCTTTATTATCTTGAAATGCTTCTGCTTCTCTAGTCGGTAATATTTATGGTGTTGGGACAGTACTTTGCTTTGGCTGATGTGATGAGCTTTTTTGCATGTTGCATGGAGGAGCTACAGTATCATAAGATCATCCGGAATTCAATTTTTTTCCATTTTCTGTGGAGCAGGCTTAGAGTTGTAGATGTCGTGTCAGAGTTTCTGTACTTTTTTCACTGAAGAAGAGGCTAATAGCACTTTTCAATGGAAACAGGGTGCTGATGGTTTTAATTCGGGTTTGGGTTCCATAGTGTTCCAAAAGTTGTTAAGAACGGTTATGGCACTGGTTGTGGAGATGATATGGTGAGAAATGAGTGCAAGCATTAGATTATCTCAAGAAATCCTTGAAGTATCTGAAGGTTTGGTCATGTCTTTTGGGTTGACCTTGGCTTTTTGATAAGACTCTCAGGGGCATATTCTCAAGGACTCATCGCTGAGTTAACGGCACTTTAGCGCAGCAAAAGTGGCGAAAGAATTATCGCCCCATTTACAAGCTGGTGCAAACTCCCCACATCGCCAGTATACCAGCGATAGCTGCCGCAAAAAACATTGCCACGGATGAGAGAGACAACTAACTCTAATGATATGCAGAGTAGGCGTTCCCGTGCACAAACACACGAAAACACCACTTCGCGATATTCTCAACGACCAGCCAGATCCCCGATGCGACCCAAAAACAGGCGATAAGCTGCGTTAGCAGCAGGGATTTAACACCTGCCTTCTGCTGGTGCTAAGCAGGACGACTACCTGCAGTATGAAAGGGAGCCCAGCCCAGAGCCACATCTGAAGACCCACAGATGCCATGGAGACAATGAACATGCAGCCCGGAGACCCAAGAGGGCCACAACACCCACCGCCACCACCCCCAGGACCACCCCCCCCCCTCTGGGCCCCCCGTACTACCACCGAGGCAGCGTAGGACAAGACAGCGGACCTTCCGAAAACGGCATGGCCCCTCAGCCACACAAGTACAGAATGTGGAGAGAGGTGGGAACCAAGTATGTGTGAAGGAGGCAACTCACCCATGAAGAAGAATGTACACAATGCCAAGTGTGGCGGTGATGTGCTGGACAGACCACAGAATGCAGAGCACAGACATGTCCATGTGGACACATACTGCTGGGGTATGTAGTGTTGTGGACAGTGGACGCAAACATGTCACCTCAGGCAGTGGGGAAGACCTTGGACATGTAGCTATGCCGTCCCCCCTGTAAGCGTAAGCGCAGTGGGCTGGGCCGGCGTACGACACTCCAGCGTAGGAGTGCTGATAAAACGGCCAGGGCTCTGGGCGTGGTTCTCTTCCGTGATGGGCAACGCATCTGCCAGGGCGGCGCACCTAACCCTGCCACAAGTCCGCCGCCGTGACCTCCAGACTCCGCGCACAGGCCCCCAGCGCATCCAGCGGCACAGCAACACGGAGTCATGTGTGTGCCGGATACTGCCTTAGTCCTACACTGCGGTCAGCAGGTCCCACAATTCAAATTGTGCCACATTTCTGTCAATGGAGGAAACCACTAGTCAACAGACATTGCCCCCAGTGCGCCCCCCCGGACGACGCATCGTCGTTGGCTGTGCACCTGCTGAGCGCTCCAGGTGCACTGACCCTGTGCAACACACGTCGACGCCACGTGGCAATATTGAGGCAGAATTCAGTAGGCGAAAAACATTGCACCCAGTGCGGCCCGCACGGACAACGCATCGTCATTGGCTGTGCACCTGCTGAGCGCTCCAGGTGCCACTGACCCTGTGCAACACAAGTCGACGCCACGTGGCTGTGTGCCCTTGCTGACCTCTGCCTCCGGCCTACACTGTGGTCAGCAGAGCTCGCAAATCAAATTGAGTCTTGATTAATTTATGGCAGAGTCCAGTAGGCAACAGACATTGCTTCCAGGGCGGGCTGCCCGGACGACGCATCAGCGCAGGCCGCGCACCCGCCCAGCGCTCCAGGTGCCATTAACTCAGGGCACCACAAGTCATCGTCACGTGGCTGTGTGCCCTTTCTGACTGCTGCCTACGGCCTACACTGCGGTCAGCAGGGCTCGCAAACCAAATCCAATCCTGACCTGCAAGGACATGCCATCATCGCTGGCTGCACACCCGCCACCACTGCCAGGACCACCTCCAACCAACAACTGCCATTGTTGGAGGAGTCTCACAGCCAGCCTATCTAAGTTGCTCACACCTGTCTTGGATGCCATCATCAGCTTGATACCGTGCTCAGCTCTTCAGGTGCCACTAACTCAGTGCACCACAACACATGGACCCTTCATGATTGAGTTTTGTACTGTGGACAGCGGACGCAACAATGTCACCTCAGGCAGTGGGGAAGACCTGGGACGATGATGATGAAGATGAGGCAGGTGTACCACACCCCACTGCAGCTGCAGCATGAATATCCTGAAGGGACCAAATCATTAACAATTCCTTCACATGAGCACGCTCAGCTCTGGTGCCCCGACCTCAGTGCACTGCAAGTCATGGACCCTTTATGATTGAATCTGTGTGTGTGATCCGATGATCACTGTTCTAGTTGTTGCCAGCACCAACCACTCCCTGAGGGCTGGCTCACACTCACCCCACACCCATCCAGCACAGGCGTCACTGGACATGTGACCCTGGTAATAAAAAGTGGCCGGGCGCGCGTGCCCGTAGCCAGTTCAGCTATCTATCTAAGTGTGTCCGCGTGGTCATTATGTATGCATGATGGGCCAGGGCCCTACCACATTACATTGTGCTGTGGACAGCGGACGCAACCATGTCACCTCAGGCAGTGGGTACGACCTTGGACGCGTAGCTTTGTCATCCCCCCCTGTAAGCGTAAGCGGAGTGGGCGGAGTCGGCGTACGCCAAGCCAGCGTAGGGGTGTGAAGGATTTCCCCGGGGCTCTGGGCGTGGTTCAGTTCTGGCCTGGACAAGGATGTAACTAATGAGTGTGTCACTGTTGTAGTGTCGGCACCACCCAGTCCGCAATCGACAATGTTGCAATGTAGCATGCACACGGAGGGCGGGCTCGCACGAACAGGGAAATGAAGGAGCGCAAGACTGCTTGGGGTCTTGGCTCATACATGCCAAGTGTTGTGTGTATCTGTATTGCCACAGCATGAGCCAAATGCCTAGCCTTAATCGCGGCGCAAGTTCAGCCAGGCATGAATTCTACGTCTGTGTCCACCCTATCCTTCCCACAGGCCTACACTCACGTGGCCGCCCACCTCCAACGGCCAACATCACAGTGTCGTTATCAGGCTTGTGGACATGCACAGACAGGCATGACAATGGTGTGCTGTAGGAGTGCCAGTGATGCAACCGCGCAGCGCACAACACAAGTAAATAGGCTCGGGGGGAGGGAGGAGCAGCTGTGAGGCAACGTTGCACACAGTGATGCTGCTCATTTGCCACATGCAAGACATGTCGAACATGAATCCCAAAGTTGCACACATCCCACCCCACCCCCAACAAGCCACTTCACAGTTCCTGAATGCAAGCAGATGAGAAACTAACATTAGGGATGAATGCTCCTTTGTCTGAGCTATCAGGCGGAAGCACATCTGCACCTCCGACCTCGGACTTGCATGTGCCCGGCACCCCCTGACAGATACTATAGCAGCTGATGATGACTCCCACACTACGCACAGCCCGACGAAAGACCAACGTATACACACCCCACACACAAAAGTCCTTGCTCAAAGTTATCTTGCATGGAATGGCCTTCACACTTACTCCCACATTATCCTAGGCATACAACCGTTGCACACTAAAACAACTCATTGCTCCGAGCTGTGGCATTTCATCCACAGAACTGGCACAGGTCAGAACAGTGCCGCTTCAACCAGAGCCACCAACGCATTGGCAGACCATCCCGGACACTTGCACAACCCCTGTCACGTGGAACTGTACCATGCACGTATGCTGCATTTACTGGGGGCACTGCCATTGATAGTGCTGCAGATCAGTTACCGGCTAAGCTTCCACCTTGCCAACATCACCTGCGTGCAGCCTGTGTTGCATTGTCACTCGTGCATATTTGAGTGGTCCATGGATGTCTGCCTATCCAACAGGACGGTAGCCGAACTGGATTTCGACCTGTGTGTGCGCCCCCTGTTGGCCCACGACCATGAGTGTCACCGTGACACCTGTCTATGGGATGCCTGGATACTTGGCATACATGCTGGCAGCTGGACCTGGGAGACTGCAGAACTCCTCGTGTACAGTGAGCAAATTGAGCCGCTCACCTATTGGGCTGTAGTGCTAATTGGTGAAAGGGGGTGGACGCAGCACATCTGTCCGGACCTGCTAATGGTTAGCCTCGCCGTCCTGTTCGATGAAGTCGATGACGACCTCATGTTGGAAATGATTGCCTACGAAGCTGCACTAGCTTTCATGGACGTGTAACTACGTACCTGCAGACACAACAGTTTGGAACACATTGCACATGTCCCGACACCTTGTTGGAACTTGGGGTTCTGGTCACATCTCCCACGACGACAGTGGACATGGCTGCATTCGCCTGGACTCCGAATACATGAGCGGACAACAACGCGGGTAAACACACACCTGTGAATGGTGCGGCACTCCCCCGGAGTGGACAGCGGCGCTTGGCAACGCTCCGCGTTCTGACATACTGCTACATTGGTCTGCATGTTGTGGCACTTATCTTGGCCGTACTGACACGCATATGCCAATAAAGTCTACGCACCTTCACTTGTATTCAACTGTGATGAGTGTTGATTTGTATGACAATGTGTGTCTCACTGCCTAACTGGGTCACGGCCATACATGCATTACTACACCATCAGGGATGTGGGGTTGTACTAGAACATTATCATCTCACAGTTTCCTGCTATGCCACATGCGAATGGCCATTTTCCACACACAAGCGGCAGCAGTTGTGTCCTCTGTTCTGTTGTGCTGGTGTTGCTGTTCATTCGACATTGTTGTAAATGTTGAGGTGCTCTGATTTGTATGTGTGTGTGCTGCATTGTAGGTGAGTTGCCCCTTCAGCTCTGATTTGGCTGGCCCTTATCCCTTTCAGACGGTGTGGCTTTCACTTCTGTGCTTATGCAGTGCTGTGATGTTGCAGACTTGGGTAACTTGGGCTCTTGGTTGGTGTTGTGACTCTTAGCCATGGTTTGACCGCAGATGTGCTCTACTTAATTGTGCATGTGTGCCATTGTGCTCCTCTCCCCCCGTCACCCCAGTCCCTGGTGGTTACTCACCCTGTTGCTGTTGTGTCGGGTCATGTTGAGCAGTGTCCGGTCCCCCAACTCCTGCCACCGTCTCCACACTGATGACTGTGGTCACCATTTCCTCCATCTCATCCAGCTCCTCCTGTGGCGCTGGACTCCCACCCCCAGTCTGCATTGCTGCCTTCTGGTTGTCTGCGAGTTTCTGCTTGGTCTTGCGCTTCACATCATTCCTGTGCCTCTTGATCTCGTCCATTGTCCTCCTCAGCACTCCGACTGCATTCGCCTTGTCCAGGATGGACTGCCATATTGTATTTTTTGTTGCCAATGACACAGTGGAGGTGACGTACAGTTGTTGATGGTGTTCTATCACCTCCGTGATCAGGATCCTGTTTTCCTGCGGACTGAACCGCATCTTCCTCTTCTTCTTCTCCTTGCCCTTCCCTGACCCCGAGGTCCCAGGCTGGTCCTCCGTGGGGCTTGTGGGGTTCTGGTTGTCCTCTGTGCTTGCTCCGGCTACCTCGATGGTGCTTCGCAGTTGTTTGTGTTTTGTTTGTGTTTTGTGTTGCTGCTTTTATTGTGCTTTTTGCAGCCTGACTTGTGGGACTTGCAGGCCTGGCGCTGCTTCTCGCTGGATTTTTTATCGCGGTTGGGCACATCGCAACTTTTTTCATGTTCGGGTTGAGATTTTTATTGCCGTCCCGGTAGTGTTATCACGGACATTTGCCGCGTTATCGGGGTACTATTGCATGTTACCGCCGTGTTGTGAATGCCACGTTAACACGGGCTTATTTTCCCGCGATAGACGGTGATATGAAAACTTGCGTTAACCTATTTTGGCGATGATTATCGCACGTTCTTGAGAATATCCCCCTCATATGGAACAACACAGTGTTGCTGATTTTGATTTGCCCTAGGAAGAATTTTGATTACCAATAATTATGCATTTACTCCTCCTTAAATAATTAAGCGTTATTTGGGGGGGAGAACCTACAGCAAGAGCATATTTAGCGTGCAGTGGAGGCAATTTCCTCCCTTTATGTGTGCTCCTGAATGCAGCACACATAGAAAAAGGAGGAGACATAAAGTTATTTCTCTACATTGCACCTCCCCTACGGCTTTTGAGGCATTCCCAGGTTTACAGAAAGCTGTAAACCTGGAAATATGTCAAATGCGATGGAGATATGGCACTGCAATGTGCACCACCCAAACGTCAATAAAAGTGATGTTCTGGTGGCACGTAGGGCTTGAAAATAACGCCCATAGACTGGATGTGGAGGAGGGAAACATTGAGAGCATTGGTGGGTTTTTGCCACCAAAGGTGGGCTAAATGCAAAGAAGAAGGACAGGGCAAGGTTTGATAAGAATGATATACACAAGAGGTAGGTGATTTTTTCAGTATCCAAGAAAAACGATTCACTTTGTTACTCAGCTTGATTTTTGTAAATCTTTAGGTCCTGATTTACAACAAAATGAAGGATTCTGACATATTCCTAGTTTTCCGAAACATTGTAAATTTGGGAATGCAGCAGAAGCCATGGGTGTTGTGTGGAAACACCCACAGCAACACCCCTACCACACCTCTTTCACTCAAAGTGATGTGTGAAAAGGGGCTGCATATACAATTATGACTATGGTTCAAACCACCCTTGGTATGAAATAGTTCATCATTTCTGATGCATAATCACAATGACCCCAGTAATTTTGATTGCTTAGTTGTAGAAATTAAGAGTGAAAAGGGCCGTTTCTTTTAATTTAAGGACAAAAACTGTGGTCTTGAGTATTAACATCATACAGCTAATCAACATTCACTGCCCTGGATAAAGACTGTTAGGAGCCACTTTACTTAACTTGATAAAGGTGCATCGATTAAGGGAACTCTTGAGATCATTGACAGGGCAAGAGTTAGGTTATACATATTATTCTGCGGTCATTACTAGAATTCCTGAATTGATAAGCCCATTAATCACAATAACTGCCTGCAGATTAATTGCCTCCATATTAATCGAGGAATGAATCAAACGTCCCCCATTTCAAATAAGGTGATTCCAATTTACTTGAAGCAATACATTCAATATAGACTTAAGAATCAGTTCATTATCACATTCATAATGCGGTTGGGTTATTGCGATTTAATTCCCATTCATAGTGCTGAATAATTTAGTCAAGACAGCAACAGACACTGGATATATATTGAATGTTTCTAAAACCCAAATTATTCAATTATTCTGAACAATAAAAATGTTGCATCTGACTATCACATTGTTCCTGATGCCTTTTTTGTTGGCGACAGACTGTGTGCAGATGTTGTGGTATGAGCTGGGTCTTTTCAGACAGTTCATTGGAGTTCCAAAACTTAATTTCCCTTTATTCAACCAAACATCATGAGGTCCAGTTGACACCTTGTATAGCACGCAACAGTCTTTGGTACTAAATTGGTTTACTGACTTGAGGGAACTGATTGATACCTGAGGACACAACCACATTTAAGGGTAATACGTAAAATGTGTTTGGTATGTACTCATGTTTTTTTAAAAGATGTTCTTTTACATAAGGAATGTACATTAATTTGGTTTCTTCTTTACCAGGTTCCCTTTTGTAGGATATGGGGCAGGTAGGGTTATCTGGATCTAAACAGTGAATGTTGTGGATCCTTAGCTCTCTGATATCTTGGAGGTTATCCTACTATTGCTCTGCTAACAGAACTGAGGTGCTGATTACGACTTTGGCACAGTTGAGCCATGTCTCCGCTGACACAGCTGTGCCAAAGCTGTGTGTACGGTCCTTTGCCTTTCCCATGGTGGTGCCTGGAAAACAGACACCGCAATGGGAATGGCAAAAAAGTTCCACCATGGCATGGACAGTGACAGAACTTTGGGGGAATACATACAGGAATGTATCCCCATGGTGGGGGAACATGGGGGCCCTGTAGGGCCCCTTTGTTCCTCCACCGCTAGCCTTTTCATGGTGGGGCTCCTGCTATGAAATGGCCGGCAGTGGCAGAACTCGTAATATGCGGAGCGGGACTGTGCCACTCCCACTCAGAATGTTACATTGTGCAAGGGAACAGTCAGCAGGTGGTCCTCAGCTGGCAGCAACTTTTGAAGTTGTAATGCGCCAGACAGACCAGCGCTGCCGCGAGTCTGACTCGTAATCAGGCCCTAAGTGATGTGAATTTATTTCTGCCTTTAAAGTGACTTATTGTAGAGGTTCTGCATCTCAGGACTCAGTAATCTGACACATTTTCATTTAAATTAATATGCATGAATGGAAGAATAGAAAGGGATACTAAATAGAAATTAAATTATATCACTGTGTCGTGCACTGTTAAATGTGTCTTGACCTCTGCTTAGTATTTATTCTTGCTCCTGATTTCTTCTGATTTTGCTTATAATAACTCTTTTTGGAATTGGTATTTGCCTCTTTAATGTTCATAATCACATATCCACTCTAATGCCCTTCTCCCAAGTCTCTCTCAGTCATCCTCAGTTTATAATCACCTGCAGTGGAATAGTGAAGTTGAGTTTCATACTTCTCACTGCACTCATCCCTAAATCTCCCTTCTGGGAGGTGGTATACTAAGAGACAACTTTGTCTGTCAAGTGTGTTTATGTTACTGGAGTGTTTCCTTACCAATTTCAGATGTTGTATCCTACCTTTAGTGGGGTATCTAGAGCTCCTGCATTAGTATGAGAGTTAGATTCCCATTTGCATGCATGATCTACATGTACACAGGCAATTTCAGCAATGCCATTCTCTTTTGTCCATGTGGAGTAAAGCCCTTGGCTCATCACATCAAGGCTTAGACCACTAATGTTCCCTGGTGGTAAAACCCTGGACATGTGTATATCTTGTTATTTGACATTACCAGGTCAGGTAGGGTCTTACTAATCTCAGTGTGAGTAGTTTTTCTTCTCTACATTAACTACAAAGTAAATATTATATATCTATCAAACACCAGGCTAAACAGGTTACTCTACATAGTCATCTTGCTCTAGAGGTCCTATAGTTGTCTAAAACTTGGTGTACCTCAGTCCTCCTGAACACACACACACACACACCCTACAAAGTTTCCAGGTTAATTTTCTCAAACAGCAGTGATTCAGTCTTCAATTTGAACAATAGCACATATAGAGCTATTACAGTCGGAGTTGTCAGGTTAACACAAGATCTGGTCGAACAAAAATCCTTTACAGTCATTACATCATTGCATCATCAGTGGGTTCTGAATTAGAACCATAACTGTCAGATCTTATTTATAAACAGACTGAATGCATGAAGCCATGGTGTTCTTCCCATCCTCCACTATTGTTAAAAGAGGCAGAACAGCTTTTATCAGCACAACTGAACCCTTAAATCTAATAAATTCCCAGCAACAATATTATAAGTAATACAGTTTTACAGTCTGGATTACTTATATATATATATATATATATATATATATATATATATATATATATATATATATATATATATATATATATGCACAACCCCTATTTCAAAAGGAAAAGAGCATGCACATGAAGATTGAATGAATATGGCTTCTTTTGATTAAATGGGCCTCACACGACCCAGCAGCCAAGAGAGACGCGTTTCGGCTGTACCAACAGCCTTTGTCAATCTGAGGGACACCATGATTTACATTTGATATATAGTACCAAGTTCATGGAAATAGTAAAAATACTGAAAATACTTCATGTTAAAACACAAACAAAATAGACTGCCTAATACATAAAAAATACATTGCCGAGTATTTACTGACATGAGGTCAAAAATACACAGTATAACATGTTTGATAAACTAAATCCACTTCTGTTAATTAATAAATGGCACCAACCACCTCACGTGGCACTAACATGTCAATTGGGCTGTTATATATATACATAAAATACTGCACATATAAACACACAGTGACCAAGATTTAAAAGTTTTTTGTTTTTTGTTGAATACGTTTCAATGATATGGAGATGGAAAGCACATGGGGGCAATCGCTCCTCCAACGGTCCACCATAAGAGTAATGTTATTAATTCCAACGTGGCCGATCACTTCGATGAGAATTCTAAAACAGGCCCTGCTCCGCTCTATAATCTGCTGCACATGGGGTCAGCATCCAGTGCCAGTTTTCAAACACTCAATGAAGTGATTGGCCACGTTGGAATTAATAACATTACTATTATGGGGGACTGTTGGAGAAGCGATTGCCCCCGTGTGCTTTTTAGCTCCATATCATTGAAACGTATTAAACGGACCAGACTACATCTAACAGCCCTCAAATCAATCATATATAGTCACCTGCGTAGCTTTCCCAGGGTCATTCAACATATGAAAATACCATCCTGGAGATGGTCTAGCAGATGCCTTCACTACATAGACCGAAACTGCACTCATTTTCTTTCTGATTTTCCTCACTATAGGAATTGTTTTCTGTATAATTAGTTACAATTTCTTTATGTACATAGTATATGGAATGGGTGACCACACAAGTGTCAATGAGATAAGAGCAGCAACAAAAAACTTTTAAATCTCGGTCACTGTGTGTTTATATGTGCAGTATTTTTTGTACCCTTCAATATGTTTATTTTCTCAACATAAATTTGTATTTCAAGAAGTATACACCCATTTTGTGTTTTATTCCTTTCCAGTCTTTCAAAGTTCTGTTCATGTTAAAATAACTCAATGTAAGCTATTGCTCAGAGCTTATTACAGATGACTTCATAACATATGAGAGCTAGTAGAAGAAAGAATCCATTGTAGGCACTTTTACCTGTTGATAGTATAGATGAGGGCGCAGAGACAAAGTAGCTGTCAGGAGGTGCACTGAAAGTGCACCATCTAAAAGGTGGTGCACTGTCAGTGCGCCCCTTGATGGCAACCCTCTAGAGGGGATGAAGGGGGTCACTGCACCCGCCTACAAGGGGATTGCTAATCCCACGCCTGCACAGTGAAACACGGAGCGGCTTCAAAGCAGCACCTCCATTTTTCACATGAATGCACTGCCCGGGGAGAAGCACATTCCATGTAAAAGGGTGCACTTTCCCTGTTTGTGCCTGGCGCATCTGTTTTAAGGTGTACTGGGCGCAAACAGGGAAAGTGCGCCATTTACATAATAGGGCCCCAAGTGTTAGTACTCATAGTATATGAACGTAGCACTCACACTCAAAGTGACATACAAAAAAGGGAGTGCTTGAGAAGTCCAGAGAAATTCACTTGAATGGTTCTGATTAAGCTTAGTGATAACATGTTTCTTGAGAGCCTTATCACATGATGTATATAGTCTTTCTTAGAAATCCGATAATGCAGGTATCAATCCAAAATGTTTTCTTTATTCTTTTAACAATCATCCAACATCCAACATCAGCCCAGCCAAAGCATTTTGTCCCTAAAATGGGACTTCATCAGGCTTTTATTCAGTTAATTGATGATTCATCGTCATTAGTATACGTAAAAATATGATCTTGTGGAGGGCCTTGTAGGCATGTGTCAGCATTTTGAAGCGGCATCTTTTCTGGATGGGGAGCCGGTGGAGGTTCCTGATGTCGGGGGTGTTGTGGGTCCACTAGGGCAGGTCAAGGATGAGTCTAGTGGCTTCTTTCTGAATGGCATGGAGTCTCTTCAGGAGTTAGGTGGTGATTCCTGCATAGAATGCATTGCCATAGTCTAGCCAGTTTGTAACTAGGGCTTGATTGATGGTTTTCCAGGTGCTGACAGGGAGTCATTTTAAGATCTTTCAGAGCATGCAGAGGGTGTGGAAGCAGGCAGAGGAGACTGCATTGATCTGACATTTTATGGTAAATGTGCTTTCCATGATGATGCCAAGGTTGTGGGCATGGTCTGTGTAGGTTTGTGTCCGAATTCGGAGTGCCGCCAGGTGTCATTCCAGGGAGATGTGTTGTTACCAAAGAGCAGCACTTCGGTCTTATCTGTTTACAGCTTCAGGCAGTTGGTCTTCATCCAGTCAGTGACACTCGTCATGCAGTTGTGGAAGTTGGTCCTAGTGGTAGAGGGGTATTCTGAGAGCAAGAGGATGAGCTGAGTGTCATCTGCATTGGATATGATGTTCAAGCTATGGGTTCTGACGATATTGTCTAGTGGCGTCATTTAAGTTTTGAACAGGATGGGGCTGAGTGATGACCCTTGGGGGATGCAGCAGATGGTGCTCTTGGGTTCCGAGGTGAAGGTTGGTAGGCAGATTCTCTGGGTTCATCCAATGAGGAATGATGCAATCCATTTTAGGGCATATTCTTGGATCTGGATCTGGTGGAGTCTCTTAGAGAGTGTGTCATGGGATACAGTGTTGAACGTTGCTGAGACCCAGGAGGATCAAAGCCACTGATCCTCTACACTCAAGGATAGTTCTGATGTCATCAGTGGCAGCAATTAGGGCAGTCTCACTGCTGTCGTTGACACAGAAGCCGGATTGGGAAGTATCCAGCAAGTTGTTTCTCTTCACGTGTTCCAGTAGATGGTCTTCTTGAGGACATTGGTGGGGAAAGGGAAAAGAGAGATGGAGCAGTAAATTTTGAGCTCACTGAGGTCAGCGATAGGGCTGGGCAGAACTCGCAGAGCTTTACTACGTAAAATTCCATGGAGTTGAATAAAAACTCAGTGAAGTTCCACTCCGCTCTGCCCGTTGAGACTGTGGCAGAGCTTGGCCAAGTTCAACTCACCGGAATTGCCCCGCTTCCTTCTCTCTCTACCCCCTTCCTCTACAACCTACTATATAATTATTATGAACTGTCTGCTCACATTGATCTGTGGATGGGAAACCTGGGGGGGGCAAACCCACCACCAACCACAACAAACACTCTCTGACATGCATATGTAAGGCCACAAAATATACTGCTCACAAGACATTGCACCACACATGCATGACACATTACACTACCGGTGTATGGCTACATAGTGGGTCATCTCGCAACTCCCACACAGAAAATGCTACACACAAACATCTCTATAACACGCACCCATGCAGACAACACCACTTCATAGGCACAGGTCACAAACACTGACACAACTCAAGCCATTGTTACCTCACACTTACATGAAACATCAGAACACGGGCACATCTCTACAAAACAGTCAACTCACACAGCTCTCTCACACATACAATACTTCTCACAAAGCATCTGTACCACCCACAACACACGTACATGCATGATGTAACACCATTTTGTAGGCACAGGTCACAAACACTCTGGCACACCTCAGGACATCCTCACCTCGCACAGCTCAATCACAACTCACAACACAGATTCAAATGAACAAGGCATTGCCACAGCAACAAAAGCACAGCAAATTCCCCACAACACATGCACATCCCCCACAGCAGACCAACGATACACAAGTGCACTAAGAGACATTGGCCACACACAAAGGACACACATTCCACAGCAGATTCATACCAAGCAGAAACTCAGTTGCTGCAAACATACTCCTACAACATGTTGCTCATGCTTTCCAGGAGGTTGGTGGAGTTTTCATTGTAGAGGTGGAAGTTGAGGTCACCAAGGAAGATGTAGTCTTGGTGTCAATAGCAAGTAGGCTGATGAATTTTGGAATGGCATTACTGAAACCGGGGTGTGGTACTACCGGTCTATAGGAGATGGTGCCTCTGATGATAGTTTTGCCTTTAGTTTGGAGTTGGAAGTTGAGGTGCTCCGTGATCGGTGTGGTGTTGTCTATGGTGGTAGTGCAGCAAATGGTTTCTTTGTGGATGATGGCGATGCCTCCTCCGTTTTTGATGGGGCAGTCCCAGGGAATCATCTTGTAGCCATTGAGCATTTTGGTGGCAATGTTGGCAGTGGAGGAGGGGTTGAGCCAAGTCATCAGAGGGTGGTGATGGTGTCTCAGATTTTGGTGTTGTGCTTGCAGAGTGATTAGACATTGAGCAGGAGGCAATAGAGTGATATGGGGTGGTTGTTTTTGGTGCGGTGGGTGAGGCATGGATTTTTGTGAGGGCGGCAGGAAAAAGGGCCTACTGTTGATCGAGGAGAAGCGATGCAGCAATTGTTATTGCAGAGGCTGGAGTCCAGGGATCAGAGCTCTGTAGCAGTATCTGTGGGTGGTAGGAGGGCCATGGTTCCTGGTGCTGGGAGCTGTCTAGGGTAGATGGACACAGACAGACTTTCCTTGGGCACTCCAGTGGCATACCCACTGCACTTGTCCACTGCATCTTTGTGCTGCAAACTCCATTATGTAATTCCTGGGAGGTGGGAGGGTCACTGGGAGGCGGTGGGCTGGGCTGGCGGAGGTGAGAGGAAAGAAAAAAAAAGCTGGAAGCGAGCAGGTGGCAGGTGAAACAAAGACCAAATAAGCAACAATCAGGCAATGTATAGTCAGCAAAACAGAGCGCAATCTGGTCATTACAAACAATAAAGCAGAAGGAAAATCAACTGCAGGCAAAGCGAAAGGAGGTAGCAGGGAGAGCAGACATGCTTAATGGGGCATCTAGCCAAGGGTGTGCCAAAAATGCTGTGAATAGAATTCTGTAGTCAAACTTGTTTTCCATGGAGGATTTTCTCTGTGTTTGCACATAATATAGAATTTTGTGTCAAGAATATTGTGAGGTCAAACATATTGTGGACAACTACACCAAAGGAATGAATACAATAGTGTTGTTTTTAATCTTATCATAAAAAATTGTTTTTAAAATTTGTTGTATAAAATATCATTTTAATAGTTATTTTATTATTTAGTATTCCATTAGTCTTGTATTTTTTATATT
Organism: Calotriton arnoldi; assembly: GCA_963921515.1. Classification (NCBI taxonomy): domain Eukaryota; kingdom Metazoa; phylum Chordata; class Amphibia; order Caudata; family Salamandridae; genus Calotriton; species Calotriton arnoldi. The sequence goes on along the minus strand of CAWUFW010009820.1, from coordinate 612,866 downwards.
TTTTATTTCTAATTTATTTATTGCAATTTGTACATATACTTTTTAAAGTTTTAATAAAAGAGTTTTGTATTTTTATAGAAACAGAATGTTGCGTTTATAAAGGAAGGAGTGAATTTTTAATATAGGTTTGTTGTAATTCATGTGTAAAATTTGGTGCATCAGTTTCAATTTGCTTTTTCAAATAAAAACAAATGTTACATTTAATATATTTTATTTTATGAAAAAAATATTTTAATGTTTGTTTTTTATTTCATAAACTTAGTTGAAATTTTTTATTTTTTTAAAATTTGCAATTGAAAAATGTTAAATTGTAAGGTAATTTTAGCAAATCATTTTTATGATGACTTTATATTAGATTTTGGTAGACTTTGACTTTTTATTAGTATTCTTAAAGTGCTGTAAACATTATTATTAATATGCACATTATTTATTTATCATTGTATATTTGTTGTTGATTATTTATATTTTGTATATTATATTAACCCTTTCGCTGCTAGGCCTTTCCTCCTGTGCTAAGCCTTTGTTTGGCTTTTTGGGGCAGCTTGCGCTTAGGCCCCTGTAACTTTTTGTCCACATAAGGTATCCACACCAAATTTGCGCCCTTTTCTTCCAACATCAGGGGAATTTTCAAGGTACTCAAGGGTTTGTGGATTGCCCTGGAGAGGACCCAGAAATTAGCCAAAATACGGCTAAATTTAGTTTTTTGGGGGGAGAAATGGGGAAAAAGTGTTGCAGAAGAAAACATCTGGTTTTTCCCCTGCAAATGGTATCAACAAAGGGTTTGCGGTGCTGAAATAATCAGCTTCCCAGCTTTTAGGGACAAGCAGACTTTTGTCAGAAAACCAAACTTTTTTACACAGTTTTGGCATTTTACTGGGACATAGCCTATTTTTGCTACTTTTTGTGCTTTCAATCTTCTTCCAGTTAGTGGTAGAAATGGGTGTGAGAGCAATAATGGATCCTGTAAAGCTATACATTTCTGAAAATTAGAACAAATTCTGAATTCAGCACGGGGTCATTTGTGTACATCCTTCAAGGTTTTGTTATAGAAACTAACAGTTGAAAATAAAAAAAATGAAAATGAGTTGAAAAACACAGGCATTTGCGCTAACGTTTTCACCTGTAACTTTTTCTAAGTATGACAGATGTTTGAAAGCAATATACCATTACATCTGCTGGATTGTTCTGGTTGTGGGGATATATAGGACTTGTAGGTTCACCAAGAACCCGAGGAACCCAGATCCAATAACTAAGCAGCATCTTGCAGTTGTTTTTCATTGTGTACCGGGTATATAGCAATTAATTTGGTAAAATATAAAGAGTGAAAAGATAGGTATCAAAGACACCTATGTATTTCTGAAATGGGAACAAAATATAGAGGTTTAGAAACAGTAGCTATTGGCACATCTCCAAAATGTGGTTACCCATACTAGCCTGTGAATTGTAGGACATTTTTCAAAGTGACTTTTTTTTTTACACATTGTCTTACATTAGGAAGGCATAAATGCATAGAAAGTCAATAGGTAATAACAGTTGCTTTACAATTCTGGGTTCCCCTAAGTCTCCCAATAAAAATGGTACCTCACTTATGTGGGTAGGCCTAGTGCCCGCGACATGAAACGACCCACAACGCAATCTGGACACACCACATTTTTACAGTGAAAACAGACCCTTTTTTGCACAGTGCCTTGCTGTGGATTTTGAACCGTAGCTCAGTCGGCACCCAGGGAAACCTAGCAAGCCTATACATTTTTAAAAACTAGACACCCAGAGCAATCCAGGATGGGGTGACTTGAGTGGCTCTCATCGGGTTCTGTTACTCAGAATCCTTTGCAAACCTCAAACTTTGTAAAAAAAAACACATTTTCCTCACATTCCTGTGATGGAAAGTTCTAGAATCTGCATGGATCCACACAATTCCACCCACCCTGTGTTCCCCAAAGTAATCCGATAAAAATGGTACCTCACTTGTGTGGGTAGGCCTAGTGCCCATGGCAGGAAATGTTCCAAAACACAACACAGACACACCACATTTTTACAGTGAAAACTGACACTTTTTTCGCAAAGTGCCTAGCTGTGGACTTTGAACCCTAGCTCTGCAGGCACAAAGGGAAACCTAGCAAACCTATACATTTTTTAAATCTAGACACCCAGAGGAATCCAGGAGGGGGTGACTTGTGTGGCTCTCACCAGGTTCTGTTACCCAGAATATCTTGCAAACCTCAAACTTTGTCAAAAAAACACATTTTCCTCACATTTTGTCAAAAAAACACATTTTCCTCACATTTCTGTGATGAAAAGTTCTAGAATCTGCGTGAGTCAACAAAATTCCAGTCACCCCGTATTCCCCCAAGTCTACTGATAAAAATAGTACCTCACTTGTGTGGGTAGGCCTTGTGCCCGCGGCAGGAAACGACCCAAAATGCAACATAGTCACACCACATATTTACAGTGAAAACTGACCCCTTTTTCACAAAATGCTTAGCTGTGGATTTTGAACGCTAGCTCTGCCGGCACCTAGGGAAATCTAGCAAACCTATACATTTTTTAAAACAAGACACCCAGAGAAATCCAGGAGGGAGTGACTAGTGTGGCTCTCACCTGGTTCTGTTACCCAGAATGCCTTTCAAACCTCAAACATTGTAAACAGAACCACATTTTCCTCACATTTCTGTGATGGAAAGTTCTGGAATCTGCGTGGATCATCAAAATTCCACCCACCCTGCATTCCTCAAAGTCTTCCAATAAAAATGGTACCTCACTTGTGTGGGTAGGCCTAGTGCCCGCAGCAGGAAACAGCCTAAAATCCAATGTGGACACACCACATTTTTGCAGTGAAAACTGACACTTTTTTTGCAAAATGCCTAGCTTTAGATTTTGAACCCTAGCTCTACCGGCACCTAGGGAAACCTAGCAAACCTAAGCATTTTTTTAAAACTAGACACCCAGGGGTATCCAGGAGGGAGTGACTTGTGTGGCTTTCACCAGGTTCTGTTACCCAGTATCCCCTGCAAACCTCAAACTTTGTTAAAAGAAACATATTTTCCTCACATTTCTTTGATGGAATGTTCTTGAATCTGCGTGAATCCACAAAATTCCACCCACCCCCAATCCCCAAATTCTTCCGATAAAAATGGTACCTCCCTCGCGTGAGTGTTCCAAGTACCCGCGACAGGCAAGGGCCCAAAACATATTGAGGAGACATCAAAATTACCTATCACAAAACAACCTGGTTTTGCAAGGGGGGGTCACCTGGGTTTTTGGGCCCGGGCTCAGCGGCCATCTAGGGAAACTTACCAAACCTACACATTTTTGAAAACTAGACACCTGGGGGAGTCCAGGGAGGTATGGCCTGAGTGGATCCCCCAATGTTTTTCTACCCAGAATCCCCTGCAAACCTCAGATTTAGCTGAAGAATTTAGCATGTCACACATTCTACTAGTTTATTTACTTACTTTAGGTTTCATTTGGGTTACTGATTGCTCTATTCTTAGTTGTTTTTAGCTTTGTACTTTTTGGTGGGCTTCTATGAGTTGGTAGACTGTAGGTTCAGTTCTCCCTGGTGAGGGTTGGAAGGGTTTGTAACATTTTTCTACTGGTATTTGTAATGTTTGTTGGTTTGTGTCTGGAGCTGTGCGTTCTGCCCCCAAGTGTCTTTAAAGTAGTACATTAGGAGACATAGGGGGTGATTAGGATGGCGGGCGGACTTTAGTCCACCCGCCACCCTAACGCATTTCGCATTCTTGACATTGCGGCGGGAGCTGCTGTAAGCAGCACCCGCCGCAATGCCAAAATGCCATGTTGTGCATTGCCATGTACAACGTGGCAGGCACCATGCGGTGTCTGCCACCTTGTGCATGGCAATGAAGGGGGGTACCATAGGTACCCCCCAAGTGCAGCCCCCGACCCCTAGGGGCCCGCAACGGGCTCCCAAAGCAATTCCCCACCAGCCTTTCCATGGCAGCAAAGCCGCCATGGAAAGGCCTGTGGAACCCAGCATCCTAATATGGATGGCGGTGCCTGCTAGGCATCACCACCATATTAAGGCCCCAGTCCGCCCGGCCAGCAATGGGAACGATTGCCGACCGGCAGAAAAGCGGCGGACGCACTTTGCATCCGCCGCGATACCCCCCGCCATTGTAATATGGCGGGGGTAAATCAGGTTGGGATGGCGGGCGGATCGCCACCGCCGGGCCGGTGGTGGCGATCCGCCCGCCATCCTAATCACCCCCTTAGTTTCTGTTCATTTAGTTGGTAAAATGGGCTTTCCTTAAGTAAGCTGTAGTGATTAGCTTCCTCTGTTACAAATAGGCTAGTGGTATTAGTCTTTTTTAGTATATTTCAAAGGCAAGCTGGCTGTTCGTTGCATATTCTACAATAAGTGCAGATTATTTAAGACTTCTTCAAATGCTTTGATTAAAGTTGTAATAGCCACCTTGAATCGCTGCGTGTGGGTAGAGTTTAAGTATTGTGTGTATCATGGCATGATTATTGTTTTATGCGAGGAGTAGTTGTTTGCTCTTTAATGTAGTAGGTTGTAGTAAGTTCTACTTTTGTTGGTTAGGTAGCAAGGTACATATGAGTTTTATATTGTTGTATTAGTGTTTTCATATTAACCATTTGTGGTGTATTTCCGAGTGAATGGCTTAGGGTGAATTTTGAATGTTCCATCTATCATCCATGTTTGATATTGGCTTAGTATTAATATATTATCTGCTACAGCAAATATAATAATACATGTTTCATTATTTAGATCGTCATGTAGACGGAAGTATTCATTATTATGTGTGGTGGTTAAGTTCTCAGGTATTTGGATGTCTTTGTATCGTCTAGGGGCAGCAGGAGTTTCTTTTTTCGTTTGTGCCATTAAAGTGGGTAAAGCTGGTAGCTGCACTGTGATCAGTTCTTTAGGGAGTATATCTCTTAGAATTTTAGTGATAGACTCTTGGGAACTAATGCCTGCCTCTTTTAAATCTTGAGGTACATGCGTTACTTCGATTTCAGTGACATTTGGGCGTGGTTGTGTTATCTAACATTAATAACAACATAATTGTTTGTATCAGCCCTCCCATGACATGCATTAGGTTAGCAGTAGCAGTGTTTTTGCTTTCTTGGCTGTACGTGTTGCCCTTGTGATAGAGACATTTTTTCTCTCTCTGTGAGATGATATATCTTGCTTTTTCTGTCTTTCTGTTTGGAAATATTTTAATAATATATTTAAATACATTGGTTTTTTTTTAAATTTTTCATTACTAATGTACATGAAATATTACACAAATGGATTCTGATTTTATACTTGCATATCTGTTGTTGATTGTAATTGCAGTTTTTTTTAAAGATTTCCATTGAAGGTCTTGTAGTATGGATCAGGGGCTTTATTTTATGTTGGGAGAAATAAAGTTGCATTACTTATATTTTAAACAGTTATTTGTGGGTACTATGTAGGGGTTGAAGGTGTTTAGTAAGTGGTTTATTCTTATGTGTTTTCTCTGTGTCTTTTTCGAGGTCAGTTTGTAGGTTGTAGATGGTTCTGTACTTCTTCTGTAGTACCTAAAGTTTTGAAGTTTGGTTAGTTATTTTTATTTTAGCATTTCATTTTTGTAAATAAGTTAATTTCAACTATGCTAAAAACAAATGATTTACTTAGTTGTGAAGGTAGTTTTTCTTCGCTGGTTTTCTCTTGTCAATCTGGCATGGTACCATTCTCTTGCAGCTTTAGGCCTGAGGTGAATTCAACACTATGCAGCGTTGGTGTTTGCTGTGCCAATTTTTAATACTACTGCTGAAACAGAGCTTTGTGCACTTGCACTCATTCTTTTACAAATTAAGCACTGCTAGGTGCACGGCCTTAAGTGCGACGAGTATGCCCAGACGTTCGATATTGTACTCACTGTGCCACTTGAGCTATAGTTCACTGACTAGCCACAACCAGAGCAAAACCAGTCTGGAATTGCTTGTGTCTGCTTCAGAGGGGATTTGGGATGGCAGTTTGGGCAGGACAGTTCCTACTGGAGTATGACCAAGGCTGATTTGCATGTGGCTGGGTACTGTCTTGTGGTGATCTGGTGTACAAAGGAAACAATGGGGGGGTCTGGCCTGAGTATTTCCCAAGTGAAGATTAATTCAAGGGTGCCCGCTGCAAGCCACATTGACACAGAGACCGTCCGGGGGAGGACTTCAACTCCCAGACACTCCTGTCCCCTGCTGTGCCATTTTCATGCCCGGAGGCGCTTATTAGCATCACAGCAGCCCCGCAAGCCGCATCAACATGGAGACCGGGCCGGGGGAGGACTTTAACTCCCAGACTCCCCAGTCCCCGCCAGTGCCATTTTCGAGCCTGGAGGTGTTTTGTAGCATCACTGTAGCCCTGCAGCGCGGAATGCTTGCGGGCCGCACCTGGGCCAAGGGCGGGCCCATCCACGCCCGGAGGAGGCTAGGCTGGGCCCCCCTCAAATGCGGTACTCCTCAGCCGTCCAGGTGTAACAGAATGGGGAAACGGAAATCTAATCCAGCAACACACGGAGGTGAGTTCATTAATACTCTGGACTCTTTCCTCCTAAGGGCTTCTGATGAACTGGATAAAGAAATCCAAATTTCCGAGCATAGGCTCTCTGTGGGGGAAACCGGCCTGACAAAAGAGCATCTAAACATCGAGTCTTCATCTGTGCCTGCTAACGATCCCCCAAATCCCAAGCCCGTAATTACTTGCTCTAAATGCCAGATTCCACAGAGACTGGGTAGAACTGTTCTCTCCCCTAGAGAAACCCCCACAAGAAAAAAAAGGAGGGGGGAGACTAAGTAAGTCAACTTCTGCTCGCCACGGTTCTATTGCGGCTACTCCCCTTGTTCTGGAGGCATTATTCTCCAGAATTGAACAGTCAATCACTAAATTTTTACAACCCCTTTTGGAGAGATTAATCAACATTAGGCTAATATTGCGCTACTATTACAAATTAACCCGATTTTTTGGGTACCTATTTTCTTATAATGATCCGACAGTACCACCTTTGTGTTCCCCCAATAATCACAATGATAATCAGGTTTCAATGAGTGGTGGAAATGGCAGTGAGTCCAAAGGCCATCTAACAGGTCGTACTCCCCACACGGCGCCAAGGGACTTCACAAGCCCAGTCCATCACCCATTCCAACCAACCAATTGTCTGCCCCCTCAAACTGTTCCCATTCATCCCAACACCCCCACAGTCAGAGAAGACACCCAAGGAATTGGCCTTGGACTTACCAACCCCATCAATGAGGCTAGAAGGAGAGTACCCAGCTGAAAGAAGGGGCCAATCAGATACTCATACAAGACTGGCCCTTCCACCAGCAGCTTGTTCCTACGTGATTATTTTGGCAAATGTCCCAGAGTTAAATAGAAACCAAAAGGAAACAACGTACCAACTGATAACTAAAGCATGCCACTGGATCAGCAAACATGCGGGGGGAGATTCTCTCTCAAATTATAATGGCAATAAGGATGGGTTGGGTGGGAAACTCTAAGAAAACCTTATGGGAGGAATATGTGGTAGTACATTTTAACTCAAATTTTATGGTTCAGCAATTGCTAAGATCATTACCTACAGGGCCATCATCGAACTTCCAGATGTTTGCCTTACCGTTAGGCTTTTTTCTATAAACCAGTTAGGGCCAACTTTTGGGGACAAGGCTTTGCGGCTTTCTAAAGTCTTCCTCACCCAGAGATTCGATCCCTTCCTCCGAGGCAAGCTATTAACCCCCTCCCAATTCACAATCGATTCACTGCTTTGGCAGACTTCGAAGCCTGCGACTGACGGGAGGACTTCCATCCTTGTACCTAGCTGTGACATAATAGGGCTAGAGAATCCCTAGCAAACCATGGAAACAAATGATCAGATTAAGCTAATTGTTTGAAATATTGCAGGATTGAGTTCCAAACTGTCCGATCAAGAATGGTTACACATCGTCACTACTTATGATCTGATATGTTTACAAGTAACATGGGAAACCGGCCCCATTTACCTAGATGATTACAGCTCATTTTATACTCCTGCCCTCCCATCGTGCCAGGGGAGGGATTTTGACACTGCTGAAAAAAATTTGGAAGTGATGTCCTCCCATTATGATGACCCTTACAATAACCGTTTACATTTAAAAGGCCCAGGAGGTAACACCGTACTCATAAGTAACTTTTACAACAATAACTTTGCGGGCAATATAGAGAAGGTTGTTGACCAACTGGAAGGGAAAATTAACACACTTTTTAATACTTTTAAACAGATACCTAATATCCTACGACTGGGTAATTTCAACATGCATGTTTGTTGTTTTTTAAATAAAACAGTATGTGGCCTAACTGATGAGGCAGGCAAGTCTATCCCTCATTTCATGCACAATTCTTATGGAGATGCACTGAACAGACTCCTTATCATTAATGAATTAGAAATACGGAACCCTATTGATAAAAGCACAGTTATGTTTCAAAAAACATTTGGTAATCCCAGCCAGGGTTGAACTATCAACTATATGATACTTTCAGTTCCTCTTAAAAAAGCTTATCTTTAACGTCCAAATAAAGTTTTTTAACTATAGTGATCATGCTGCCATCACTGGTCAATTGGCATCGGAAGGTATTTATACCAAGCAGATGAGGCATGCTAAACCCAATATAATAAGGAAAAATTGGATTATCTTTAAATGGGCCACAATTGATAAAGCTAAAACTGTCCCTATGGTGGTTGCAAACAGACAATTATGACCTATCTAGAATCGGATTGCGACCCAATTGAGGTAATGACTGCATTTGAGCTAATATTAGTCGAGGTAAAACATATCCTAACTAAGAAAACCCCCACTGCCAACCATGTAGCCCCTAAGTGGTTTGACCAAGCTTGTACAATGTCCTTATCAAACCTACATCAGGTGTTTAGGATCATCCCAAGAAGCTCAAACCAAGGAAAGTTCTTGCATCACCAGTACAAAGATTCTAGGAAGACCAGATTAAAAATCTTGAAGCAAGACACTTGGGAACGAGCTTCACCAGGCTGCCATTGCAAATAACTCTAGAGATTTCTGGATGGTAATCAACGCTCTCATTTTAAAAGCATCTACAGACCCATGTTTAGATTGCCATGTGGACAAAGAATCTTGGGTTGCCCACTTTTCCAAAATATTTGACTCCACTGGTGAGGGAGGGAATCCACTGTAGCAAGCCAATATGGAGAAGGGAATCCGTTAACCTTACTCAGAAGTTTATTGAAGACTGTCTTTCCTTGGAACATTCACATAGGATCTCTTGGATCATGTATGTCAAAAACAGTTTAAAATGCTCTGTAAAATCCTATCTAGAGGGACCGATTAACCATGAAGGGACAGCCCCATACTTACTTTCTGTGATAAACCAACGCCATATTAATTTACCTAGGTTTCGCCTAAATCTTATCCACTGTATGCTGGCCTATCCATCAGGAATTTTTGCCTTACATGAGCTTCCGCCCAGCCCATGTGATGGGGTGTCTACACAATCTAATTCTGTAAGTTTTATGTCGTCCACCCTAAAAGATTTATAATGCCAATCATGTGCAAATACAATTTTAGGCAATGGCGCCCAGGAATGTTTTTTTCACAATCATTGTCTGATCTCTTCTTATGCTACTGTGTTGCGCCTTTTTTATCTCTTTCCCGGAAGACCAGGAGATCGCATAATAAACTAGAATGAATTGTAAGTTTTTATTCTGTTTATAATGGATAGTTTTTAACAGAATATTTTAACACTTTGTATAATGATGAATGTTTTTTATGCTTTGTGCTTTTATGATCTTATCAAATAAGGATCGAATAAAGTGATTTGACTGTCTGACTGATTAATTCAGGCCTTCCAACTATAATTTTTGGGGGGGCGTTGGATAACCTGATCGCAAGATGGCTGCGATTGAGTGAGGCTCTGCAAGCTGGAGCTGTTCATCCGACAACAAATCCCCTAAACAGTGGCATCGGGTCTGTTGGGGGGGCTGCCTGTGTGTGCCTTGCAAAGGTGTTTCTGATAATTCTTGCGGCATTCTAGATTTTGTGGGGCTGATTAGTGCTGGTGTCCACGCAAAGGCCTGTACTGCTCTCGCTGTTTTAAAGTGGACTGCTGCTGCAGGTGCCCCTGTGGTGGGGGATAAGGCCCTGAAGATGACCTCAGTGGCACTGATGGGTGCTGGGATGACTGTTTGAGACCATGAGCCTGGTGGCGGAGCTGCAGCTCCTGAGGTCTGCCCGGGGTACCGGGACGCTCAGCTATCTGAGGGGCGCTGCCGAGGGCACATTGTCAGTGAGGAGACAGGGTTGCACCGGCTTCCGGTGAAGTGTATCGCAGTCCTCTGGCTCGGCTGGAGCTCCGGAAGTGGTAGGCACGGTGCAGGGAAGCTGACCATGGGCCTGGCGCATCCTCCCCTGCGGACTGCCTGAGGGCATTGCCACGCCTGACATCTGTGCTGTGGCCGGGACCTAAGAGGGCGCATTATCGACCCTGAAGATCCATATAGGAGGCTGGTGCCTGCTGATTTCCTCCCCGTGCGATCCTTGACAGAGGTCCGAGTCCCAAGAGGTGGTCCCCTGACTGGGAGGTGCGAGACCTTCTTTTCTGACTGCCTTCAGCGGTGCCTAGCTCAGAGCCCTGCAGATCTATTGTCTCAACCACTCCTACTGTACCAATTGTGAATAGTGCTAGGGGGATCCATATAATTGAAGGAGGTTTGACTGCTACAAGTGGGACCCCTGCACTGGCTGGCCTGCACTTGCCCCCTGTGGTGCACTCGCGGGGTCCTCGTCAAAATCGTGTGTGCATCCCTCTGAGTCACTGCAAGCCTGTTGTGCCCTCCCCCAGGCTATGACACCACATCACCTAGTGGCCCAGCGATTGGCCTCTGTTGGATGAAATCTACTCTCCCCCCCCTACCCAATTACATCTGGGGGGGGGAGAGGTTCCGGGATATGGGACGCTCGCTGGTGGTGCATGATCTGGAGGTCCCTTTTGTCACTACATAGCACATTGACTGTGTTTTCAGGAAGCCTGTCGACAGGTCTGCAGCTGGAACATTGCACTTCAGAGGTGGAGGATGGCCACCAGACAGATTGGTGAGAGACTGATGGAAAAATTCCTGGAAGTGATACGCAATAAAAATGCAGATTTGGAGGCATGGTCCAGATTGAATAATATACGAATTGCAGATGTACCAGTGTCGACGGCGATGGGACGTATGGAGATCTATGGTGAGGCCATGCTGTGGGAGCTGTTTGAAGATGCCCTCTCCTCTGTACTCATTGTCGAGCGCCCCCAACGCTCCCTTGGACAGAGGCTGCCCCCTGGAGCGCCTGCTAGACCAATCATTGTGCGCCTTCTCAATTATCGATATAAAGCTACAAATGGTTCCATTGGGTAAGTACCGTGGGGTACTGGTTCAGAACTTGATTATTTCTTTCGACAATCAATAGTGATCTTGTACTAGACTTTTATGAATGTACCACACCTCAGTAAGTTTTTATCAAAAATATATATATTTATTAAATTCTTTGTTTTGTTTCTCTATTTTTCTCACTAATTGTGTAAACAATTTTATACAAAAAGATAATACCAATGCGTGCTGACTGACAAAGAGAACACAATAACAAATACACAGACAATTCAATGGGTGACTGTGGTGACATATAGTGCAAATGGGTGACCTGTTCCATCATATGGAGTGTAAGGGCTCAATAATGTGGCAAATGACTACTCATGCCCAAAATGGAACAAAACACTCACTAGAGAGATGCGTAACACCCGCTCGTGGTTGTGCAAGTTGAGAAGAACATAAAGGATTTTGCAAACGTAAATGAAAAACGTGGCAGCTTAGCTTCTTGAAATAATTGTATGTCCATATTGCCTCCAGTATTTAAGGAGGTTTGGGAAGCAAGCAATGATGGACTTTGGCATCAATACATGACGATCTCTAAGGACTGACTACTACTAACATTTTGAACCCACTACCCCCTGGAGGCCAACACGCACATCCAGATGGGTGAGTGTTTAAGACTGTACATTGAGGGGTCATCTTTGGGAGTCCATGTGTGGACTTGTTTTATTAAAGGGAGAGGAGTACACTTAGGGGCATATTAACAAGGCGGCGTTAATGAATTATCGCCGCTTTAGCGTCCGTTTTCGGACGAAAAGCGGCGATAATTTTATCGCCGAATTAACAAGGACACGCTAGCGCGTGATTCCTGACTTAGCGTCCGTTTTTTGCACGCCTCCCATCGCATCGCTAATGAGATGCAAAGGGGGCGTGCCTGTGAAAACAACAGGGGGAAATATCGCTAACCCAGGTATCGCCATATTAGCAACGTGGGTTAGCGATATTTTAAATTGCGTTAAGTATGCCTTAACGCAGGAATTTAACGTCTGCTAAATTCCTGACTAAGGCATACCTAACATGGGGGGTGGATTGTGTGGCTAAGACCACAGGCCCTATCGCCAAGTATATCGCCGTTTTCCATGGGACATCGCTGGAAAACCAGCGATGTTCCATGTAAAACATCGCTATCACTGGAAAATTATCGCCTTTGCGCTAAGCGTTGTTAATACAGCGCTAGCATGGCGATAATTTCCAGCGATAGCCGGCGATAGGATTCCTCACGCTAACAGCGGCCAGCGATAATTATCGCTGCCGCTTGATAATATGCCCCTAAGTCTTTCCCTCTTATTACAGGTACACAGCTAAAGTTTGAAAAGCTGGTGGATTGGTAAGTACATGTTACGGATGCAGCAACTGCATAGAGTAGTAGCTATACACATGTAGGGATGCACACAGTAACTGGCAATCTCATCATTTTGCACATGATCCTTGAATAAAAACTCCTTCCGGGCT
>CAWUFW010009819.1:600000-751337 GCA_963921515.1 Calotriton arnoldi | reverse complement strand
CTGCCTTTTCTTGAATAATGGACATGCCAAATGTTCTCAATACATTGTAGCCTTTTTGTGCTTTAACACCTTGTTTCCCCAATTTTGGGACAGCAGCACACTTGTTAGATGACAGCTTCCACAACCAACGTAGCTACTATGGCTATTCGGGCGGGGAATTTTTTGCTTAACTGAAGCAACCTGTAACATGCCCTCGGTACCAGAGTGCACATACTTTTCTGAATTTGCCCAGACATTTACACAGACCTTTTTGATTGCGAAACCATGGCGAACACATTAATGATGTCAAATCTGGTTTGAGGGAATGTTTGTATTGTGCACACTAATGCAGTCACTGCACCCTTTTTGGAGTGACAACTTACGCAGCCCACCAGGCTTGCTTAACTGCAGTCCGATCACAGATACACACTACCTGCTAACCAGCTGTGACCATTGGTGCTTAATCCAGCTATAGACCTAGTTCACTTCGTTATCCCAGGAATTGATTGCCCTCCACAGATTCAAAGCCGAGTTCAGCTTACCTTCTAGTCACCGTGTAATTCATGCTGGAACATTTTTACCCCACATAGCCAGAGAGTCTTGCGTATCATTAAACCAATGATAATGTCGGAATCTAAGATTCCCAGTTTCATGTTCCGCTGGGACCCCTCTGCCTCACCGCAAGTAACCTCGCTACTTAATACAGCTCCCTTAATGCACTTGCCTGTCACTCAAAGACACCTGGCAACAACATGACCAACTGCAGCTTTGTGAACAGGGTTTTTGAGCCAAATGTACCCCAGTCCGTGTTTTCAGCATTTATCCTTTATAGAGGCTCCAGTTCGTGTGTGTCAATGTCCTGGCAAGGCATACCTAATAGCCTGTCCCACGTTGGTGACTATCCTACTATGATGTGTAAAGACTCAACTATCCGGTGAGCTTAGAAATATGTGACATTAAGCAAGGGTGTCCTCATGTACTTGCCATGTATCCCTCCTTTCTTACCGTAATTTTGCCTGTTCAGTTTAATCTGTGGTGTTTGCCCCCAGACATCCCAGGCTGCTTAACGGCTAGCAATGTGAGCAGTTGCTGACATTAATGGGGGAATCTCCTGGTTGCAACTTGACATTTTACACCGCCCAATGTGAGCAGTTGCTGACATTAATGAGGGAATCTCCTGGTCGTAACTTGACATTTTACACCGCCCACCTTAATGTGCTACGTTGTAAGCAATTAGGTACCTAACATATATCTCTTCCCCTTGAAAAGATACAACAAACCGCTTAATAAGCGCAAAATGTACCATGGACATACCTCTAAATGTCTCAGAGGTGGGGCGGCCGAAGAACACAAGACACGGGCAGTGTGCCAAATGAGAATGGCTCTACACAGCTATAAGACCAGAGATACACATACATAAAACCCACCCGATACACCTTTGAGGTATGCTAACCTGCCCCAAAATCTGCTTCCCCCTGCTCCTGAACTGGGAACATATTGCATGGGGGTACAACCCCTCAGCCTCTGAAACTCTCAATGATATCAGCTGGCTGAAGCTGCGAATAAATGCCTTACATTTGTTTGCCCAGGCCTGTTGAAAGTAAATGTTATTCCATTATTCCGAGTCTGGGTGATCTTGAGGTGGGTGGGGGGACTAATACCTGCCTTCGAAGAACCAGACTTATTGTTTTAACCAATTTTATGGGACACATGCTGCAGAAAATGGCCCTTCAGATCTCTGATTCTAGCCATTTGAAGCATAAACCTGTGGCATTTGCCTGAGAAACCTCCAGATTTAAAGCATCAAGCCATATAGCGCCTTTACGGGTACCTGGAAGAGTAGGAAAATGGAGGACCCATGTGCCTCTACTATGCCCATAGGGACTTTTGCATTCTAGGCCAACGCGATACACCCTGTTATGGAGCCCCCCAAAAGAACAGCCAGCTGTAGCTCAACAGACAGGTGAAATTGTATCCCAAGCCTGCTGCATGGAATGTGGGTGAATGTGCTGCAGTCAGGTGATCAATGAAAGGTGCCCTTGCCCTTACTTCTGAGGCTTGAACCCTTGACTTGGACAGGGCCCCTGACACCAGGTGCGAAAGACCTTGCCTCAGAGCTGCAGGTCATGGATGCAGCCCAGTTACTACCCATGCTAGAGGCGGACTGGTGGATTGCTGTGGACCTACTGCCAATTAATCACCCATGCGCCCTCTGGGTTTCCTAAGCACCAGTTTCACACGCCTCGTAATACCCATGTGAATTTAACAGAAATGACCCACCACTGATAGGTTCAGCTCCACTTTTCCCATCCACTGCAGTCCTTTTGCCTATGCGAGAAAAGGAGTTGTTAACTTCGACGCTCCTTAATATCACTCAACCATGGTGTTACTTGAAATTCAAGTAAACGTCTGGAACCAGTCCTTCCACCTGTCATGATCACAAAACCTGACCCAGACTGTGAGAACTCTTTAAGCCTTTCACGCTGGGCCCACCTGGCCACAATGATGTTGCTCTGTTATCTACATTAAGGAACAAGTCCGTCCAGCTGTTTTATTAACGATGTTGCCATAGGCGAGCGGAACCACAAAACGTGCAAGCTTGCAACAAACATCTAGAAAGGCATGCCAACAAACTGACCATCTCCATCACCCTAGAGTCACGCAGCCACTCCTTGGCCTGATTACTCAACCCGGTTAAGTTTATGGTGTTGCATAGTATTGAAAAACCCATCTCTCGGTGCACGCCTGCAACAATTCCATTGCATCACCCTAGTCAGTTAAATCAAACGCAGGGTAGCATGCAAGGCTAAGCCTGCGAGGAAATCACCTGCCCATGCGAGCAAGCCAAGCATCCCTTGCTCCACGAGCCATCCGAACTGTCAATGCTACATAACAGCTATTGGGTAACTCGCCCCCACCCAACTTAGACAAGCTGGACCTAAACAAATTACAAGTCAAAGAATAATTGTCAGGGGGCATATCTGAATTAGACAAATCATCCTTTCTAACTGAACAAAGCATTGATTAACCAAGCCTGTTCGTCTATTGTACAAATTGTCCCCATTTGACTGGCACAAAGTAGACCTTAAGGAATATTTAGCATGCACCCTTTTCAAATGTGCCATCCGCACGTTCAAAAGTACTTTGTCATGCCACCAGGGGGCCTGATGATTCCGGCCCAAACACTTGAGGATCTCTCTTCGGCTTTGGATTAAAACATTTTAGCCTACAAATTTAGCTTGGCCTAGACTGCCGCATCGTTCTGCCTCTTCTGCCCTTGTATCCATATATTTACTCAACACGTAACTTTACACCTACAGCAATTCAGGACTATTGACTTTGTCAATGGTTGGTAGTTGCATAAGGTACATAAGCAACAACTCATGGCTTCGCTGTAAGAATATTGTCCAGTTATACCATACAAAATTAACCTTACACCTACCCGCCAGTACTATTTGCTTTGTCAATACCTGCTAGTTGCATAGGATAACTAATCCCCAATTATGGCTTCATTGCATAGCTCACTTGCATCACCATTAAAAGACATCCAACCTGTGTACTCCCATGTCTCATAGGAACCATCCGCAAAGAAGCGTGTCCACTCCATGCCAGTGGAAGTCATTATATGAAAGGATCAATATTGGCGAATAAATATCATTAAAATCTTCTCAAATACTCTAAATTCATAATATCCAACTTTCCTCGTTTGAATGAATACATTTGGAGCTATATAATACTCAACGCGTTTTGGGGGAACCATTTTAAGGAGAGAACTCATAAGCCATTGTTTCTTTAAAATTAATTATTTTCAAATTTGTCTAAATTTCATCATTGGACTGAACAGCCCTTGCACTGCTGTTCTGGAGTTCAACTCATGTTCTGAGCTCTCACCTCACCTCCGGGAGTCCAGCCGCACCCAGTCCCCCTGACTGACTGCTTGTCCTGCCAAACCCAGGCAGTACTAGTCAAGTGTGTCCTCTCTAGACCTCTCCCCTGCCCCGCTCTACAAACATTGCGAGGCCGCGCAGGGAGCTGCACCAGCCCCAACCGCTCTGGTGACATTAGTTATATGTTTCCTGCAAGGGTCTGTCGTCTTCAGCGGCCTGATGGAGATTGGGGTTTGGGCAAATGTCTGCTGTCTTGGTGCCTAGGGCAGTAGGCTGACATGTCGAAACCTTTTTTTTGACTCTGCTCGTGCTCTTAGAGCCAAGCCAGAGAGACCCTTGGCTTGGCTTGTCCCACAACTGTCAGGCTTCAGGCTCTCCCACCTAAAATGCATGCGCTGTGCATGGCAGACACACGTAACCTCATATTTGGTACCTCTCTGTGGAGGCACATGTAGGTCAGAGAGAAAAACTAGGCGTATACATGGAACAAATGTGAGGCACAGTGAAACGCCAAGACAGTTGAAGTCGCGATGCTGTCTGGAGATGATGACCGAACACACTATGCTGACTATGCGGACAGATGCCTGGAGCTTACATCGCTGCATTCCCGCAGCCACGGCCCAGCCTCAGCAGCCCATTTTCGTCCCTCTATCCCCACCGTCCAGCAGCCGAAGCCATCAGGCGCGTGGTTGTCAGTCAGGGCCCTGGCACGGCACCAGCCCGAACCACGCCCAGCCCGAGCTCGTCGCCCAGCCCGCCAGGTATTAACCCGATTGACGGTGGCAATAGTTAGGGCGGGTGGGCGGGGGTTTATTAATGCCCGCTGGATCAGTCCAAAGTGCCCAGCGGGGCATGGGGCACCCAACGCCGAGAGAAGCTCCGGTGTGAGCAGATGAATGATGCTTGGCAGCACTACACTTATGACACAACCTCGCACACACAACTATCAAGCTCCGGTCCAGGCTTAAATACAAACTATGGCCACATACTTCATTGGTGATACCGAGGAGAGAGGGAGCGGCTAACCCGGAGTACTCCGGTGGACCCCGACACCCGATGCTGCCTCCCAGCTCAACGCGCCATGCCACACAACGGCGGGGAAACAACCACGCAAACCAAGGGACCACGACAGCATCCGCAACCTGACTGGGCGGTGGGCCAGGAGGGCCGAAACCACTCGGAGACCATGCCTGTTAACTGCCCAGAGCGGCCCTACTCCCGAGACGGTTTGCTGACGGCAGGGCCGGTTACCCTTGCACCCGTCGGCAATGTCGCCTCTGCCCCCGGCTGGTGGCCGCACTTGCCACGCTATCCTACATCGGCACATTGCCCCTCCTCGCCCCCAGTAACCTTATTTGAGAAAGAGGAGGGCTGCAGCAGTGAGCTCTGAATATACACTCCTATAGGCAGGGGCATCCAGCCCCAAGAGAGCATCTCCCGGGGACCACACAAACTGCCCCAAGAGCCCAACTCCCCCCTGCAAACGACCGACTATGCCGATTTGACGCAATGCGACGCGGAACCTGGGGCCTCCTTTCAGCCTGTAGCATTACTGGCTTTTTATATCTAACTCCGCATGTGCACATTAATATGTTCAATTCCCGTCTGGGCCTGGGCAACCATGCCACGGGCCTTCCACATGCGTTGCTCTTTTTGTCCCCCGCCACCGGACAAAGCAGTTCAATATGCGGTGGCCGTAGCCACCCGCTCTGCCCTCACTCGGCCTGAAAAACATACCCCAGTCGCATCACAGTCGGGATCCGGGCATGCAGGACATCCCCAAGCCCCTCCCCGGGCAACCACCGGATCTGGAGGATTTGTGGAATGTGATGCGCTTGTTGAGGTTACCTGCCCCATGTTTTGTAGGGCTTGAAGGTGTGCGTTAGGAGTTTAAACATAGCTCGTTTGTACATTGGTAGCCAGTGGAGCTCCCTGAGGTGTGGAGTGATGTGCGAATAGCATGGTAAGTTGAGTGTGATCCTGGCAGAGGAGTTCTGTTTCATGTGGTGTTGTCTGGATAGTTGTGTTCTGAATGTGTTCCTGGAGTCCTGTTTGCTTGTGATGAGAGCTTGGGTGGTGGTTCTGTGGGTGTTGGAAGTAGGAAGCGATGCCAGCATTTACTTGGGCAGTCATGGTGAGTTGATATTCTATGATAATTCTGAGGTTCTCGGTGTGGGTCGTAGAGGTGGGTGTGGGTCTGAGTTCTGCCTTTCACCAGGTGGATTCCCACGGTGACGACTTCTTGCCGAAGATGACAACTTCTGTCTTGTTGGTGTTCTGTTTGAGACAGTTGCTCTTCATCCCATTCAGTCATGCAATCAACAAACGTGGGCTGGGTGTTGGGTATTTTGTCTGAGAGGGAGAGTATCAACTGTGTGTTGTTGGTGTAGGATAGGACATTGATTTCATGGGTGCAGACAATGCTGGCGAACAGGATCATCTAGGTTTTCAAGAGGGCAGGGCTGAGGTATGATGCTTGTGGTACCCTACAGTTGAAGTTGCATGTGTCCAAACAGTAGAGGGCCAGGCCCACTCACTGGTTCTTTCCAGTCAGAAAGGATCATATCCAGCGTAGTGCAGGTCCTTGTATGCCAGCTTCATGTAATTGTTGGATGGGGTGGGATACTGTGTTGAAGGCCACAGAAAGGTCCAGGAGGACAAGGGTTGCGGTGTCTCCTCTGTTCATCATCATACAGATGTTATCTGTTGTGGCGATGACAGCTGTTTCCATGCTGTGACTGGTCTGAAGTTGGATTGAGTGGCGTCAAGAAGAAGGTGTTTGTTGAGGTGGTTGGCTAGGCACTTGCTGATTAGCTACTCCATTACTTTGGCTGAGTGCAGTAGCAGGGGGATGGATTTGTAATTGGCTAGCATTGTCAGGCCCGCAGATGGCGTTTTGAGGAGGGGAAGTACTGTGGTGTGCTTGCAGGCACCCAGGTGGGTGGCTGTTGAGATGGAAGTATTCGAGATCAGGGTCAGTTGCAGTCCTTTGCTGAGGGAGTGATGGGGGCAAACATCCTAGGGGCCCCCGGTGTGGATGAATTGCATGGTGGAAGCAGTTTCATCCATGGTGATGACGGGCCAGTCCGTCAGTGTTGTTTCTTTGGTCAAGACACGGAGGCATGCTGCAAGGTCGTCAGAGTCCAATTGGTGTAGGGGGTCAAAGTTGTTGTATATGCTGGTTATCCAACCTTTCTTATTCTCCATTTGTGCTCCAGTTGTTTACAGCGGAGTTTAGTCATCATGAGCTCGTGTGTGAAGGCTTGCAGTCTGGAACTTGTAGCTTTGTTGAGTTTGAGGGGTGCCTGGTGGCAGCGCATCTGGTGATCCAGTTGTTGAAGTTGGAAATGGAGTCTGTTAGCCTGCTACTAAATGTGGGCTGGTGTCCCAGGAGTTCGGTAGTCCAGGCTTCTTGTGAGACCTTCTAGTCTTGATGGTAAGGTTTTGTTGTGGTGGTTTTGGGTGGGAGGGAACTGTGAGTTCGATGAGGGCGTGGTCAATCCAGGGTAAAGGTGCAGGCTTGCATGTATTGCTGAATGTGGTAAGCATTGGGGTCCAATAGGTGTATGACGTTATGGATGGGTCCTTTCATGTGTTGGGTGAGGCTGTGGTTTCCCAGGTATTCAAGTAGGGCAGTAGTATTCGGTTCAGTGTGGTCTTCCATATGGAAATTAATGTCTCTGAGGGTGATGAAGATGTTTAAGTCGAGGATAAGAGATGCGATGAAGGCTGCCATGGTGCAGGTGAAATTGGTTAATGGTTCTAATTGCGGGAGATGAGGGTACCTCTCAGGGTGAAATTGGCAGTAATGTGAAGCATGTTCCATGTTGCTGGGTGTATCATACAAAGTGGAGGTGCAGCTGATGAAGTTCTTGAAGATGATGGCGATTCCACCACCTGGCTTGTTTTGTCTGTCCTGTCTGGCAATCTTATACCAGGATGTGATGGAGGTGGTGATGGTGGGGTGCAGATACAGGTGTCTGCCAGGTCTCCAAGAAGAACAGCAGCCTTTGAGACAGCTTTAGTTGTTTCACCAGACTATTGTTTTTAAGAAATTATTATTAATTAAGCATACATATAGGGACTTTTGTCAGCTCTTCATCCATTGGTCTGTTCCGTTGTCTTTGACATTTAGCTTCTGCCCACCACAGCATACAATAACAGAGGCATTAGTCAGTCCACTGCACTTAAGCATTTTGCCGGTGCACAGTGTGCTTAAAATGAAGAACACTTCAGTTCCATGGACTCGTGGCCAAAAGTCCTTTTTAATAAAAAAAACTAAACGTTTTACCCTTTAACATTTTTTATTTTATTTTATTTTATAAGGGCACAGCTGACCACCAAATAGTGTCACCAGGCCCTCATTCTTCTAATGTCAATGCCATATTCTCGCAAGGCTATGAGACTTCAGACACTTTCATGGAGTCTAGTTTAGATTTTTATTTAAACACTTCACGATGGGAGAAGGGTAGCCGAGAATCAGCTCCTCCCAGTGCATTTTGGCTGCTTTTTGTTTAGTTCACCAGAACCCACAGTGTCACTCCTTCAGACAGACTGAAAAATACCAGCCCTGCCCTACCTTTACGTGTCTATGCGGATGCTGTTAACCTGAAGCAGTGTTCTGTTTATGTGATGAGGTTTGCAGTCAATCACCGACGAGAAGGATTAAGGGAGTTTCACAAAATCACAGGACTTGTGTCTGCAAAATCTCTTTTTAGTATGTAGCATCCATATTGCTGTTCAGAAATGGTTTTATAAATCACAAAATTGATTCCGTGACCCACACCAAATTGCAATTTGAAAAGCGTGTGTTTTGAGTGATCCTTCCAAATTCGGATTTTTAAAGGTATGCATCAATGTTTTGAGACGGTAACTGTTCGCAGACCATTGATCAGTTACCAAATCCCAAGTTGGAGTGGTAACTGATTCGCAAGGTGGATGGGGAGGAAATGTATTTTTTATTTTTAAAGCAGTCCTCTTTCTTTTAAGGAAATTGGGCTGCTTTAAAGAAATGTTTTCAGTTTTGAAATGCAATCACAAGGATGGTGAACTACTGTCCCTTACAGGTCACCATCCTCGTTATTCTAAATTACAATCTAGTTAATGAATATTAATTAGGCAGGGCATTCTCCAAACCCCCTGCGATTCCTGATTTTGCAAACTGACCTATAAGCACATAAATCAATTCTCAAAATCAGATTGGATTCGCAAAATATCAGTGTGCAAATTGCGACAGCTTTTTGTATATGCAATCTTAGTGCAGCTGTTTCGCTCTGTAGGAATGTGGAATATTACGTGGTGAGGGGCTTAGTCCTCACCATGCAATATTATCACGATAACCCAAAGATGGTCCTTGGATTCACACAAATAAATCCTTAGCTCAGTCCTGGTAGTGTGGCAAAGAGCAGTCAGGCTTTACTGGAACATGTGTTAAGCTTTTCAGAGTACCAGTACCAACATAAACAATAAGGTATTGACAAGACTCGATAGAAATCCAATATCAATTTATAAAAATAAAGTGTATTTTAACCTTAATTTAGACACCAAAACGAACGGGATGCAAAAACACAATGGGGTCCTCGCTGTGGATGACGGTGATGCTTGTAGTTGTAGCGTCGAGAATGGGGGTCGGTTACCTTATTGACGACCAACAAGCTTTGGCAGGGGTAAACACAATGAAAACATGCTAGCACTTCCTGGGGTCCTGGGGAGTGAGGTACGGCCTTAAATTTTGTGGTAAGTGGCACTACAACTCCCACAATGCACTAGACCATCTGGATTTGGATGATCCCTCTGAAGGCCGATGACCAGTGATTCTTTGGTTCATAAGAGTGGTTTTACCTGCAGTGTGCAGGGGACTGGTGCTATTAGTCCAGGGGAGTCTGAGGGTGCTTCTGGCTTCCACAGGGTCCCTCAATCAGGGGGAGCTGAGTTTTGGACAAGAACAAGGCTCACTAATACAGTTCCAAGTCTGTTGCCACAGGGACAGAGTATCCCTTTTTAGCTTTGGGTGGTGGGCAAAGTCCTGTTGTCAAAGACACAGGTCTCTTCTTGGTCCTTCTTTGATGCAGGTTGATCAGATCTGAGGTTCTGGTGTTGGGGAGGTCACTTAAATCCTAGATTTAGGGGAGTTAGGGGTGTGGAGACTAGTAGCCAATGGGCAGCTATCTCCTGCAGCTAAACCACCCCTGAGGTGGCCACATCCGATGGGGTGGGTCACCTTTTCTACCCAGAACCCTCTATTCTGCCCCTCCTAAACATGGCAAAAAACTACATTTGGGGGCAAATATTCACAAGGACTTATCTCCGAGTTATTGCCACCTTAACGCATCAAAAGTGGAGATAGATTTAACGTCCCATTCACAAGCGGGTGCAAACTGCAGACATCGCCAGTATTCCCGCGATAACTGCCTCACAATTTATCTCCACGGGTGACACCACCAACTAACCCTAATGAGATACAGAGTAGGCGTTCCCGTGCAAAAACTCACGAAAACACCACTACACCACTTTCACAACGAACTGCCAGATCTGCGATGCGAACCAAAAACAGGGGATAAGCCGCGGTAGCAGCAGGGAATTAACACCTGCCTTTTGCTGGTGTTAAGTTAAGCAGGACGACTACCTCCAGCATGAAAGGGAGCCCAGCCAAGAGCCACATCTGAAGACCCACAGATGCCATGGAGACAATGATCATGCAGCTCCGAGACCCATGAGGGCCACAACACCCACCGCCACCCCCCCCCGGCCCGCCACCACCCCCAGGACCCGTCCCGCCCCCCCCCCCGGACCACCACAGAGGCAGCGTACACAAAGACAGCGGACCCACCTTAAACGCACCAGCCGCACAGACCGAACGCCAGAGGAGGACATTGCCCACTACAGGCCCAAAAGGACAACCATCCCCCGCATCCTGACCCACATCGCCCACCTGCTGACGGTACGAACACAGCGGACAACCAACATCCCTCCGCAGACAAAGCTGCCGGCTGTGCTGCACATGTTGGCCTCTGGTACCTTCCAACCCACAACTGCCAGAGTCGGAGGAGTCTCACAGCCAGCCCCATCCAAGTTCATCACACCTGTCCTGGATGCCATCATCAGCCTGGTACCCCAGCACCTCCACTTCACCCACACTGCGCAGGAGCAGCTGGAGACCAAGCAAGGCTCCTACGCCATAGCTGGATTCCCTCACGTGTCGGGGGCAATCGACTGCACACATGTACCCCTCGTGCCCCCTGCCGACACTCCACACAACTACCGCAACAGAAAGCACACGCATCCCATGAATGTGCAGGCAATAGTGGACCACCCAGGACTCCTCAACAATGTTGTGGCCAACTCCCCAGGCAGAGTGCATGATTCCTACATCGCCCTACAGTCCATCATCAACCAGCGCTCCCAGGATGGCACCTACGGAAATGCAGTGCCCGTTGGTAAGTACCAAATGAACACACCACACACCTCCACCCCACAGTCATGCAACTCACGACACTGGCAATGGGCAGAACTACATGCAACATGCCACACAACATGTCAACCGACCAGACACGACAACACGACTCCATTGGGAACCTGGGCTTGCCATGCACACAACCCAGCCACGGCATGGCACCACAGCCACACAATAGCAGAATGTGAGGAGAGGCTTGGAGCAGGCATGTGCGAGAGTGGCAAGTGACTAATGAATGAGAACCTACCCAATGCCAGGTGTGGCGTGGAGGTGCCGGACAGACTCCAATGTGCAAACCACGGAAATGGCCATGTGGACATTAACTGCTGGTGCATGGAGTGTAGTGGCCAGTGGACGCTACCATGTCCCCACAGGCTGTGGGGCAGAAAGCGGAAATGTCGCACGTTACGTCTCCCCTGTATGCGCGGGCGGAGTGGGTTGGCCCTGCGTACGCCAGGCCTGCGTAGGGGTGTGAATAAAAACCCCGTCGCACTGGGCGTGGTTCTCTTTCGGAATGGCCAACGTGTCTGCCAGGGCGGCGCCTCTCAGCCCGCCAAGAGGCCGGCGCCGTGCGCGGCGGGGCCTGCGTCCCTGTGCGCCTGCTGCACCCCGGGCCGCTGGTCCCCAGACCCGTCATGCCTGCCCCAGCGCACCAAGGAGGCTCCACTCACCTGCCGACACCGGCGTGTGCCAAAGAGGGCCCACCACATGCCGGTGCAAGCTCTAAGCCCCAGTCCGGCGACCTTTGCAGCCTCCGCAGACCATCGTTGGCCTCCACGACGCTGGCCCACAGTACTCCTTTTTCATTGACATACTCCACTGGCGTACTCTTCGGCCCAGTTGTTGGCACATGTTGTACTGAGTCGTGAGTTAAGAATGGCAGTGACCCCAAGTCCGTGGCAGCGTCCACATCACTGAACTCCCTCCGATCAGTGAGGCGAATGTCTGCATTGCAAGCCGGTGACACTTGGTGCCACTAACCCTGTTCAACGCAAGCCGGCGACACGTGGTGCCACTAACCCTGTTCAACGCAAGCCGGCTACACATGGTGCCACTAACTCTGTTCAACGCAAGCCGGCGACACTTGGATGAGGGCTCAGGCCTACACTGCTGCCCAGTAGGTCCCACATGTGGAACTGTGTCCTGAGTCTTGAATGGCAGTGACCCCAAGTCCGTGGCAGCGTCCACATCACTAAACTCCCTCCGATCAGTGAGGCGAATGTCTGCATCGCAAGCACACGACACGTGTCTGTGGGCCCGTGCTGACCGCTGCCCCCGGCCTACACTGCGGTCCAGTAGGTCCCACATCCAGCACTTAGTCATGATTCATGAATGGCAGAGTCCATACCCGTGAACGCATGGAGAGGAGTAAGAGGAAGATGCGGTTCAGTCCGGATGAAAGCTGGATCCTCGACACGGAGGTGACCGAACACTAGCAACAACTGACCTGGTGCCACTAACTCTGTGCGCAATGAGTCATGGGCACTTTCTGGTTGGACTTTGGTGGCGTCTGAGTCCATGGCCTGGGGGTTGTCTGCATCATCATCTGGCTGGGACGGACTTGGTGTTCGACATGTGTCTGTTCCATTCATCTCCACCATGGCGACTGTTTCTGCGTGGTTCTGCCCTCTGCATCATGCCCTGGGGGTACACCTTCCACTCTCCACGAGACACTCCGCGACAACCCCCTTTGTCATCTACGAGAACCTGCTCTGCTCAAGTGACCCTGCCCCAGTGCACCGCAAGTCAGCGGCCCGTGGCGGTAGGCCCGTGCAGGACGCTGTGCATCCGGGGCCACTAACTCTGTGCAGCTCAAGTCATGGAGCCTTTAAGGTTGAATGGTTGTGTCCTTAACGATGTACTCTGTTGTCGTTGTTTTGACTGCACCAGGCACTCCATGACGGCTGGTTTACACACACCCCACACACATCCAACACAGGTTTCACTCGACATGAGAGCCTGCTAATAAACGTGGCCGGGCGCACGTGTCCGTAGCCATTCACACCATCTAAGCAAGTGTGTCCGTGTGGTCATTATGTCAGCATGATGGGCCCGAGCCCTGCAACATCACAGTGTACTGTCTTCAGCGGACGATACCATGTCACCTCAGCAGTGGCCAAGACCTTGGACATGTAGCTTCGCCCGCCCCCCCCTGCATGCACAAGCGGCGTGTGCTGGTCCGGTGTACGTCAGATCAGCGCCGGGGTGTGCTGATTCGGCAAGGGGTTCAGGGCGTGGCTCTGGTCTGGCCTTGAGCAGGAAGTGCGGTAAGCGTGTCTCTGTGTTGGAGTGTTGTCGCCACCAGGGCCACAGTAGTCGATGTTGCAGTGTAGCATGCACCCGGAGGGCGGGCCCGCACGTACTGGGAAATGTAGGAGCGCAAGACCGCTCGGGGTCTTGGCTCATGCATGCCAAGTGTTATGTGTATCAGTCCTGCGGCTGCATAAGTCAGATGCCTAGCCTCAATCGCAGCGCGATCACAGCCAGCCATGGACTGTACACCTGTGTCCGCCCTGTCCGGACCATTGGCCTACACTCACGTGGCCGCACACCCTCAACGGCCAGCTTCACGGTGTTGTTGGCATGCCGCTGGACATGCGCAGACAGGCATGACAATGGTGTGCCGTAGGAGTGCACGTGATACAACCGCGCAGCGCACACAAGTGTGGGGGCTCGTGGGAGGGAGGAGCAGCTGTGAGGCAACGTAACACACAGTGAGGCCGCTCAGGTGCCACGTGCTCGGCATATCATCCATGACTCCCTGGGTCGCAGACATCCCACCCCACCCATGACAGGCCTCTGTACATCTCCTGTATGAAAGCAGATGGTGAAGTTACTGTAGGGATGAAAGGTCCTTTGTCTGAACTAACAGGCGGTAGCACATCTGCAGCTCCGAGCTGGGACTTGCCTGTACCCAGCACCCCCTGACAGATACAATAGCATTTGCTGGTGACTCCCACACTACCCACTGCCCGACGTGAGACCAACTTGTACACATCCCACACGCAGTAGTCCTTGGTCGTAGTTAGCGTGCGTGAAATGGCCTTCACACGTACTCCCACCCCACCCCAGGCCTGCACCCGTTGCACACAGACACTGCTCATTGCTCCGAGCTGTGCCATTTCATCCACAGGACTGGCGCGGGTCAGCACAGTGCCGCTTCAAGCAGAGCCACTGACGCAATGGCAGACCATCCCGGACACATGCACAACTACAGTCACGTGGACCTGTACCGTGCACGTCTGCTGCATATACTGGGGGCACTGCCATTGGCAGTGCTGCGGATCAGTTACCGGCTAAGCTTCCGCCTTGCCAACGTCATCTGCGTTCAGCCTGTGTTGCATTGTCGCTCGTGCATATTCGAGTGGACCATGGATGTCTGCCTCTCCAACGTAACGGTAGCTGACCTGGATTTCGACGTGTGTGTGCGCCCCCTGTTGGCCCACGACCAGGAGTGTCACCGTGATGCCCGTTTATGGCATGCCTGGATGATTGGCATGCATGCTGGCAACTGGACCTGGGAGATTGCACGAGTCATCGTGTGCAGTGACCACATTGAGCCGCTCCCTTATTGGGCTTTAGTGCCAATTGGGGCCAGGGGTTGGAGTCAGCACATCTGTCCGGGACAGCTGATGGGTTACGTCACCGACATGTTAGATGTGGTGGACAACAAGCTCTCATTGGAAATGATGGCCTACGCTGCTGCACTCTCGTTCATGGACGAGTGACAACGTACCTGCAGCCACAACTGAATGTGACACATTGCACGTGCCCCGACGCCTGGTTGCATGTTGGGGATCTGACGACCGTGGACATGGCTGCATTGGCCTGGACTCCGGATCCATGCGCGGACAACCAACGTGGGTTGGCACTGACTTGTGTGGGTGATGGACTCCCCCGGGGTGGACATGGGCGCTTTCCAACGTTCCACATTCAGACATGCCACTGCATTGGTCTGCATGTCGTGGCACTTCTCTTGGCCGTACTGACACACAATTGTTGATAAAATTTCCGCCTCTTCACTTGTCTCCAACTGTGCTGAGTGTTGATTTGTATGCCAATGTGTGTGTCACGGCCTATCTGGGTCCCTGTCATACATGCATTGCTACCCCATCAGGGCTGTGGGTTTGTACTTGTGCATTATCATGTCCCTGTTTCGTGCTTTGCCAGATGCATATGGCCATTTACCGGCCACAAGCAGGCGCACTTGTGTCCTGTGTTCGGTTGTGCAAATGTTGCTGTTTGTGCCACATTGTGTTCGATGTTGGGGTGCTCTGCTTCCTATGTGTGTGTGCTGCATTGTGTGTGAGATGTCCCTTCAGCTCTGATTTGGCTCACCCTTCTCCCTTTCAGGCAGTGTGGTTTTCACTTCTGTGCTTGTTCAGTGGTGTGATATTGCCGAGTTGTGTGACTTGTGCTCTTGGTTGGTGTTGTTACTCTTGGGCATGGTTTGTCTGCAGTTGTGCTGTGCTTAATTGTGCATGTGTGCCATTGTGCCCATCTCCCCCGTCCCCCAGTCCCTGGTCGTTCCTCTCCCTGTTGCTGTTGTGTCTGTTGATTTTGAGCAGTTTCCGGTCCCCGACTCCTGCCACCATCTCCAGACTGATGTGGTGGACACCATTTCCTCCATGTCATCCAGCTCCTGGTGTGGCGCTGGACTCCCACCTCCGGTGTGCATTGCTGCCTTCTGGTTGTTGGGGTGTTTCTGCTTGTTTGTGCGTTTCGCATCATTCCAGCAGTTCTGGTTTTCTTCCATTGTCCTCCTCCGCTCTCCGGCTGCATTCACCTTGTCCACGATGGACTGCCATGTACAATGTTTTGTTGCCAATGGGGCTTGTGGGGTTGTGTACTAGCTCCGGCTGCCTCCATTGTGCTTCGCTGTTGTTTTCTGTTTGGTTTGTCTTCCTTTTTCCTGCTTTTGTTGTGCTTATTCCCGCCTGCCGTGTGTGTGTCGCGGGCCTGGCGCTGCTTATCGCTGCTTTCCTCATCGCGAATGGGCTCATCGTACGTTTTTTGGTGTTGGGGTTTGTGTTTTTATCTCCGTCGAGGTGGTTGTATCGCGGACATTGGCCGTGTTTTCGGCAGACTATCGCATGGTACCGCCGTGTTGTGAATTCCACATTAACACGGGGTTATTTTCCCGCGATAGACTGCGATGTGTAAAGTTGCGTTAACATTTTTTGGAGATGTTTAGCGCACGTTCTTGTGAATATCCCCCTTAGTGTATAGACTGTGCTGCTCACCATGGAGCTGTGGTCAGCCTGCTGGGGGAGTACACTACCTCACATAGCTAATTTCCCACCTGTCCATGAGCAAATGTGCCTGGGGCAAGGGGAGGGCTGTTTCCTCCACTGGCATACAGCCCTGATTAATATCAGAGGCAGTGTAGCCTTTGAAGCTCACCGTTTTGATGTTCCACTTCACTAGCCTCCTTGGGAGGAGGGAGGTATGACCTTCTTCCTGCCCAAGCCTTTGTTTCGGACTCCTGGGAGTGATCACACTGCCTAGTACGAGGTCAGAATCTTGTCTTGGTGGCAGCTGGTGCAGGAAAGCGGCGGCTTGTCACCCGAAGCACAGTGTAGCTTGGGCAACCAAGTGGGCACCATCTGTAGTCTCCACCTGGGCGCATGTCACATCGCCCTCGACACAAGAATCGCGTCACCGGTGAAGGCATGTTGTTTGTTACCAGACATGACATATTTCAGCGGTACTGTAATGGAGCTGGCGACCTCGAGTATGCCCTGGTGCCAGTCCATGCTATCCTATGGGCTCCTAACACATATAGTGGTTTCCAGTGTGGAACGCCACTATAGGGACATATAGGCTTGCACTTATATGTCCTTACCCTTAAAGTAATGCACCCCACCTCCTAAGCTCAGGAGGCCTTCAGTAAGGGTGTCTGCCATATATTAAATGCAGTGTATGTGACTGTGCCACACATGGCGAGGGCGTAGTCGAGTTCGAGCCGTTTGCACTGCTTCTGCAGTTTGCAATGGCAGGCCTGCTGTCATTAGTTTGTTTGGGTCACACAGGGGAGCACAAGGCCATGCTGTAGCCCTAGGGACCCCTTTACCACCAATGCCCTGGGCACCCCTTATAACAAATACTAGGGACCTATAAGGGGGTAAAGTATTTGCCAATTTGGGATTACCAAAGTGAACATAACAGTTTTGCGAGAGAGCACAGGCACTGAGGTCTGGCAGCTGTCTCTGGTGCACTATCAAGTCATCCCCATCAGCAATAGGAGAAGAAAAAGTGGGGGTGACCATACAAAAAGGGACACTTTCTTACATGCACCAACAATAAATCATATCATTCTGCTTTACAGCCCAATGTATGTAAACCAGGTCCCAATAGTACAATTTAACTAAAAAGCATGGACATAAGAGAGTATGGGAGGGTATTTTTTACACTGCAGGTTCAAAAGACCTTGGGGAATGAAGATACAAACCTGCAGCATTTGTTTTGTTTCACTATGCAGTTTATTCTCCTTCCACACGTGTTCTTCATCTATGCTCGAATGTAACACTAATGCTCTCTTCCAATTCTGTTTGTTGAAAGTGGGTAATCATTCATATGCATTTTCATCCTTCAATAGTATTAGGAGACACTATTTTCCAAATTTCAATTATTAGATGAGAATAATCCACCTTGGATTGCTATACATTCAAACTAGTAATGTTGTATGTCAGTGGGATCAGTGACAGTGCGCATGGCATGGCTTTTGCATTGTGTTATGTGAAGTCAGCCAATATTTGGTCATACACACTTAGCTGAGATTTGTTGCTTGGCGCATGGCATAACAAACCACTGAGTGTGAAAGCAATTTTGAAGACACACCAATTCATTATCCAAGTGTTATGCAGTGCTTATTTTGAGCCAGTTGCTGCCGGTGGGGCCCTCCAGCACTCATATTTGGGAACCATCATCTATTTTTCCTCATCAGACATTTCCTAAGAGCAAGAGAAGGAAAAACTCACAGAAAGAAAAGAAGGAGAAAGACAGAAAATCACCACAAAGGGCGAAAGCAGGAAGCTGCAAGAGTGAGACAAAGGGGCAGAGGTTGTCTGATATTAAAGAGGTATAAGGTGGATTCACTGCTACACAGCCTTGGTATTCGGTGCTCTGACATGTAATCGCTCCGGCCGTGGGCTTCTGAGCAGAGCTTCGGGCACAGACCCTCATTCGTTTGCAAACTAAGCACTATTGATATTACACCTGCAAGTGCCTGCGATCTATAAACCACTGCCTTCTAAAGGTCCCAAGTGTGTTAACTGGTCGAGGAAGCCAGCAGCCCTGGGCTCACCAATGCCACTGAGATGACAGAAAAGAAATAGCTTGAGGAATAGATGGAAAAAAGGTTTAAGAAGTGATTATAGTACCAGGTTCACTTGCTCTTGCAGCTCCCATAATAGCAGACTGAGCCAGGTACCCCCTTTTGCTGCAAGAACAACACTCATGCCCCCAACACATGGCAATAGTTAACTGATCTTGTTCAAAAGAAGACCACCTTGCTCTGGAAAAAGCATAAAGAACAGATGTGCAGTAGGGTCCAACTGTAATTTAGACTTGTGTACTCTTCATAGGTAACTAGGCACCTATGTCTTGCCACTATTTTCCATCTCTGGTGTCTCATGGACAAAATCAGAACCATTCATTTGGAACATAGAGGCCACTATTAGTGTCAGAAGTCATCTCATCCTCGCCACTAGGGCCGTTCATGTGAGTGTGACCACAAGAATAAACATGTTTGGTGCCAATGCAACTGGTGGCTGGAACACACCTTATTGTGATAGCAGAAGACCTGTCAATCTTGAACCCATGACACCTTGAGCACGCTGTGGCAAAGCGCATGCTGTGTTATACAGATCATGATGGGTATGCAATCGCCATAAGACAACTTCAGGTGGCATTATCAACAAGTATTACGAAAGGGACTACATGTCTTCCTGTATGAATGGATGTCTGGGAGAGGTCCTAATCCCTACTAACTTGCGAGAGGCGAGCATATCACTTACTGGTAATCAATGTAACTGTCTGATAGTTTGTATCTCGATCTAACTGGTAGAATAAGGGGAATAAGGACAAGGAATAATGGACATTCTCTTCTCTTCCAGGTCTCCCTCCTTGCTGTTCCCACCCCAAAACCCCTTTCCCCGCCGGCCCCCTAACACTGCCATTATGGTAAGCTGAGTTGGTGGTGCCAGGAGAAGGCCTGGGCATAAAACTCCGCTCTACTCACAGAGTTAGCAGAATTCGGCAACTCTGCGTTTCGCGGAGAATGCGGAGTTACCGATAAACTCCACAACGGAGCAGAATCTTTTTCCCTTAGCACACTCTTAATGTCATTTCACGGGTGCGGGAGTGACTTGCCAGGTGCTAGTGAGCGCCCACAAGATTTTTTTAGCCCTTTACAAGCACCACAAGATTTGTAAGCCACCTGTGAGCTTCCGTGAGATTTTGCAGCCGCTAACGCTGCTTTAAGCTGCACCAGCAACTTCCGGTGCTTCTTTTGCGATGTACGCAATTGCGAATGAACACAATCGACTGCATCTGCAACCTGGGGAAGACTTTCACCTTGAGAAGCAGCTAAATCTCCTCAAAAAGACAACTTGGAGTTGAAAACCTCTCAAATTGACCATTCGTGTTGGTTTTTTTGTGCGAGGAGTCCTTTTTTAAAAACTTTTGTTTTACAACAGGAAGGAAGTGCCCCAGAGTCTCCAACTTGTTCCTGTCCAGCAGGTTCCTGCCAGTGCATTGTCCATCTCCTGGTCACTTTTCGTTTAGATTTGGAGCTGGGAGGATCCCTCTCTGGGCCAATTACAAGTCTGGCAGGCCAGACTTGTGATGGTGTGGCAGTGGCGGTCCAGCCACCTACACACCGGGGGTCTGACCACCCCATTACCAGTTAGGCAGTCGGACTGCCGTAGGACTGCCAACGCCACTAGGAAACTGCCATTCCTTGGTGGTGGTGCGGCTTTTCAGAGGCCGCAATATGCTTGACGAGACCGCTGTGGTCCCGCCAAGCATATTACGAGTTTCCTCTCCACCAGAGTTTTCATGGCAGTTCTAGCACCTTGAAAACCCTGGCAGAGAGGACACAGCCCCTTGTGCCTCAGTGCTCTGAGTATGCATGCAGGGGGCACAACATATGGCCCACCTTTGAAAGAGGCACCACAGAGGGAACCGCCACACTGCCCGCCCTCCGGACTACAAAAAACTTGTAATCTGGTGGGTGGGTGGCGGAGACTCTTGGCAGTGCGGGGGCGTGGGGTTGGCGAGCCGCCTGCCCACCCTTGTACCACCAAAAATCATAATCGGTCCATCTGTGTCTCCTGCATATCTACCATTGGATTTAAGGACTTTCTATTTGTGATTTCACTAGTAAGTTAAAAAACTGTTGTATAAGGGTTTTGTTTGTTTTATAGAGGGAATGCACCAGAATTTAAATGTATTTTTATTCGACTTTTAAAATGTATTATGTTGGGGGTGGCCAGCAGTTTCAGTAGGGGCCTAGTTATTTTTTTGCATTTAATTTTTTTCTTTGGTAAAGGAAAAATGTTGCACAGTTTAGTACATTTTCTCCATGTTTTTTAATACATTTGCAATATTTATTTAATTCACTAATGGCCTAGTCTGCCAATGGCCCTTCCTGCCAGTAGGCCCAGTACTAGTCATGGCTGCATGGACCAACTGTTTCTGTGGTGTCTGTATGATTGAAGCATCATTTAGGCCATGGATGGCATTGGATTAAAATACAAAATTTGTTTTGCGGTATTTCACTTTTTTTCTACTAACAGTGTATAGATGTAGTAATGCCTTTGGAGGATGTGTGTTGTTGTAAAAAATTTTAGCCCAGTTAATTTTCGTTTTTGTCCTTGCTGAATTATTGCTGTGTTCTCTGGGTTCTCATGCCTCCTTTGTCTGGCCAGTATGTGTGTGTTTGCCATAGGCCACCATTTGTCTTTGTTCCCCATGCCATGTGGCAAGGGGCCATTTTGTATAATCAGTGTCCATAGGCCTGCATGTGTTCTTTGTTTTCCATGCCTCCTGCATGTTGCTTGACCATGTGGCTGGTGGCCATTTTGTGTAGGCAGCTGGTGTGCTTTTGCAGTAGGCCTGCATGTGTTTTTCTTTGTTGTGGCCATGCCTCCTTGCTGGTTGTTGTTGTGAACATTTTGTGTAGGCAGTCAGTGTGCTTTTCCCATAGGCCTGCATGTGTTCTATGTTTTCCAGGCCTCCTGCTTGCTGTTGTGACCATGTGGCTGGTGGCCAATTTGCATAGGCAGCCAGTGTGCTTTTGTCATAGGCCTGCATATGTTCTTTGTTGTGGCCATGCTTTCTTGCTGGTTGCTGTTGCTGTTTGTTTCGCATGTAATTTTTCTTCTTTTGTAAAGGAAAAATGTTGCACAGTTTCGTATATTTTCTCCATGTCTGCCAATGAGCCTTCCAGCCAGTAGGCCCAGTACTAGTTATGGCTGCAGAAAACAACTGTTTCTGTGGTATTTGTTGAATTAAAAAATCATTTAGTCCATGAATGCCATTTGATTAAAATATAAAATGTGTTTTTTATGTGGCATTTCACATTTCTTTTTCTGCAAACAATGTATAGGTGGGGTAATGCCTATGGAGAAAAAAAATGTTAGCCCAGTATTTTTAAAAATATGTATTTATTATAGAATACTCTCTAGTACTTTCAAGTATCTCCCACACGGAGATAAACACAATGCACACTATACTTTAGCAAGAATTACAGTAAATAGCACGAAATACACAGAGGGCCCCAGGGGGGACCAAACCATATATTAAGAAAGTGGTATAAGAACCATGACTCTAGTCAGGATGATGTTGAGAGGACGTAGAATTGCTGGGGACCCACAGAACAACCCAAGGTAAGTCGATAGGGACCCCACGGAGAGCGTGTGCAGTGTGTGAACACGACCGCGTGCTCCGTACAAGTCTATGTGCAAGTCGCATTTGGATTTTTAAAGATTAAGGACCTTTCCCGGTGGACCCCGGAAGAACCCGTTGGAAGAAAGAAGGTTGGAGAGCCACCCCACCCGTGGATACCCTAGTACCCATGTTACCTACACCAGGGAAGCCATGTGCATACATGTGAAATGGTGTCGGAAACCACTGTCGAACCCAATGGAGGACTTAACGAGAGTGCCGCTGCTGGAAGAGAAGAAAGTGTCCATGGGAATCCAAACGTGGGTTCTTGAAGAGGAGTACCTGAAAGCAGAGGGGACAGAGTCTATGTCACTCAGGAGTGACCAGGAGACTTGGAAGACAAATGCCCTCCGATGTCGGGTGCTTCAGGGTAGATGACGATGACCTTGACTCTGCACCTGTGAGGACCAGGCGATGCGGAGGAAGACCAGGACCTGGGTACGAGCTGTCCCACGAAGGATGTCGAGTGCTGAGGGGTCGGTGTCTGGCAGGAGCACCATCAAGCCTTGGCAAATGCAACCCATGCAGGAAGTCAAGAAGGTGCAAGGTTGGGACCAGCAAGGTCCAGGAGACTCACCACAAGCAGGGAGTCAGTGCAGGCCCGAGCAATCAGGGGAGCCCCAAAAAAAAAGTGTGACCCTCAAATGGACCCACGGGCCGGAGGCACTTGAGGCGCGAGAGGACCTCAAGCAGCTCACCAAAAAGATGCAGGCCACGATGCACACGATGTGGTGTGGCTGAAGATTCTGGTCACAGGATATGCTCGAGGTTGGGGCTACGTGAAGCCCAAACATCTTCTTGGAAGTGAGCCAACAAGCCTTTGCAACTGCAAGTTGGACGCAGTGCACAGGGGTTCAGTTATTGCAACCCCCACAAGGGATACTGGCCTCAACCTTGGTGAGAGGGTAGGGCAGACCTCGGGAGCTGTGGAAAACCACCACCTGTGTTGCAGAGCCCACGGAGTCCGGAGGAGCTCAGGATCTGCAGACCGGTCAACTTAGTTGCGGTGCCTGCAATTGCAGGGGAGTGACTCCTTCACTCCAAGGGAGATTTCTTCAGGTGTCTTTGATGCTTCACAGGCCTTGGCAGGTTCCTGTATGATGCACAGGCACAGACGATGCAGCAGACTGAAAGGGAGACAAAGTCAGGCCCAAACGAAGTCCAGCGAAGTCCAGAGTGCCCAGACGGTAGAAGTGCAGTGGTGTCTGATCTGAATCTTATCCCACAACTAATCTAGGGACCTACACCCAGGTAAGCCCTTAAGTACCCTAGGGAAAGGGTTGGGAACATTCATCCCAGGGGAGGGTCTGGACAGGGGGGAGGTACCTCCCATGTCCTTTGTCCAGTTTTGCACCAGAGCAGGGGCCAACGGCTCCCAGGACTTGTTTCAAACTAGACTATGCACTGGGACACCAAGTGTGCCCCTCATGCAGACTTTCTGGTGCTGGCAAGCGCACCTACCCAGCCCTAATACACTAAAT
Source organism: Calotriton arnoldi (assembly GCA_963921515.1). Lineage (NCBI taxonomy): Eukaryota > Metazoa > Chordata > Amphibia > Caudata > Salamandridae > Calotriton > Calotriton arnoldi. The sequence continues at coordinate 727,587 of CAWUFW010009819.1, read as the reverse complement.
CCTGTCTGGGAGGTGGTCACACCTACCTGTGACAGGATGCCTATTGTTCTACCTTCCTCTGCTCGAGCTTGGCTCAGCAGCAGGAGGGCAGAAATGTGTCTCTGGTCGGCAGCAACCATTTTGTGCTGTCCGGGTCTAGAAGGCTGGTACCGGGAACACTGAGAGCCTAACGGAGGGCTCTCCCAGTGCTTGGAATCATACCTCCCACACCGTTTACGGTATGGGGGTATGATTCCAACATGTTTGATACGAAACATGATAGGATTCGTTGCAGCCGTTTTTAGGTCTCGCCTGGCGACGCAGCGCGAAGCGCTGTCGCTAGCGAGTTCTATTGTTACTGACTTGCTTTGGAAGGGAGACAGGAGCTGTGCACGCGCCGGACGGACTGGAAATGTGAACGCGCCTGTGAACACGCACGTACAGACACGCGATGTGCACATCTCCTGTCCCCCTTCCGTCCTCGCAAGCCTCATGCAATATCATTTTTTTTTTTTATGCGCACGCGAGCTCCAAGCGCGGCGCGCTTTACACTCACAGCATGCCTCACCCCACTTACCTGCTCTTGTGGGGACTCTGTGCTGCTCTCGGCTGGTCTCCGTCTTCAGCCGGTCACTGCAGCAACACGCGGGCTCCGTCTTGCTCCCAGGAGCCCCGCCTAAAATCCTGCTTTGGTCGCACCATGGGCATTCACGAAGGCGGGGTGGGCTCCCGCCGGTTTCCTCTAATGGTTTTTTTTTCCTTTGGCGGCCCTGTCCCTGGGCCGCACGAGCCGCGCAGCACTTATTCAAGTGCGACGAAGTCCGCAGGCGCCGCCACTGGGCACGAGCCGCAGGCCACGCCGATGTGCACGCTCACGGCGTGCCTACAACGCGCGCATGGCGCTGTTTCACTTTCCCTTATTTGTTTTATTTACTACCGAGCGCGGGGACACCACGCTCGGTTTGGCAGCCTCCCTGTATATATATAGCAGACCTGTTCCGCAAGAGGCCCGCGAACAGTAAGGATGGCACTCAGGAGGTTGGTACAACAGCGGCACAGTGAGTACAGGCGAGAAGGGAGGACCTCTGTAGGGTGAGGGGGGCCCAATGTTACCACCGTGCACTGGGGCGGGGCTAGTGTAATAGGCACTCAGGAGGCTCACAGTGAGTACAGGCGAGGGGGGGGCTAGTTTCACAAGTGCTCAGGACATCGACAGAGCAGCAGTACAATGGGTGAAGATGGGGGTACTCACGAGGGGGGGGGGGGTTGCGGATGTTACAACCGGGCAGTGGGGGCGCGGGTATAGTTTGATTAGGGCCAAGAAATCGCAGCGCCCGTCAAACCGGCAGAGTGATCTTGGGCAAGAACTCGTCGCGATCTCTGTTTCTCTTTCCACCCTCCACAGAGATCTGCGGGAGCGTGTTTCACTCTTACACAGGTGTGCATGTCTCATTTATACAGTACACACAGTTTACACATGTCTCTTTAACCCTTGCACACATGTATGTGCCCTTCTGCTATATTAAAATGTCCCCCTCATCCCCTCTCCTTCACTATAACAGAAGGGTGGAGTGTGTTTTCTCCCTATGACTGTCTCTTTGGCCCGCAGTTTTACTCCGGATGAGCTTTGCTTGGCATCCCTCTCTGTCTCTGCGAGCCTCTCTCTCACACAGGCCCCTCCCTGTGTGCGCATGTCTCTCTCGCAGAGCGCTAACCACGGCTCTTTCACCATGTCTGTCCTCTAACACAGCTCCCAAACACTAACACTCTCCCAATAAAAGTTCTGCCTCCATGCTGAGAAGTGCCGGGACTCTCCCACTAAAAGTATTTCCTCCGTGGCGAGAAGTGCAAGTACTCTCCCTCTCCAATTAAAAAAGTGCGGGTATTCAGTACCTCTGGACACCTGCCCATTTAAATCACTACTTGTATTGCATCCCCTTCTATTGCTGCACCTGCACATTGGCCCTGAACCTTGATACTTGCCCAGCACCCTACTTTCGGCTCCTGCACTCTCTCTCGTACCGTTTTGTGTCTCGCCCAGAGCATTCCCTGCAGGCTTTCCCTGCTCGTGCCCTCTTTCTGCATCTGCAGAGCTCCATCTGTCCATCCACTCCTGTTTACCCTGCATCCTGATCCCTCTGCCTCTCCACCCCCATCTCTTTGCTCCTACGGGTCCATCTATTGGCCCCTGCACACTCTTTGCTAAAGTATCTTATGCCACCGATTTCTTTCTTTGCATCTGCACTCCTAACTGTACGTCTGAGCTCTGCTCCCCCTTCCAACCCGTGTACCCATCTCTCCCTACACATGTCTTTCAAGTCTCGGTCTCCCTCCAGCCTTCCTTCCCTCTCTGTTCCTTCGCTCCTCCCTCACGGTTCAAAGCCCCTCCAGCTGCTCTCTACTGCCTCTCTGTGCACTCCTCTCGCTATGGACACCTTAGCGCTCCTTATTTATTGTTTGCAGTTTCTATATAGCGCGACTTTTTGCCTGTGAGGAGAAGAGCGCTACATGAGAATACAGACCAGGACATATTGTATCCAGCGAGAGAGCCATTGTGCTTTAGAAACAGTCAGGGCTTTGTGGCTTCTTGTTATTCTAGATGGTTCCTGGTTACACTGCGCACACACTGTGATACTGGGAACTCTGTTGGTCATATTATCCAAGTGCCCTGGGAGTGTGACAGGCACGTGCTCCACGGCCTTCATGTACATGGGTGCGTGGCACTGCGAAAGTGAGGACTCTAAATACCACCCCAGTGTTTTTATACTTACTAATGAGCGTGCGCACACTAAGTGCCACAAAGTGAGCAAACTATGTAAACCAGCGGATAATGTTATCTCAATCGGGGACCTTAGCCTGTGGCTGGAACAATGCTACAGGTATCTCCTTTCATTCTAAACAAAACATGGAGGTCCTTGAACTACACTTGGACCAGTTCCTAGTGACCGGTCCTGTCTCTTAGTATCACCACCTTCACGGAGAGGCCTTCCAGGTTCTGGCTAGAGTTGAGGTCCAGCGTTGGTGTCCACTTGGACTCTGGAGTCCAGAGGATCAGATGAACCTTTCAGGCACTTCTCTTGTGCTGTTGCCAAAAGATATAATCTCAGAATGACACAAGGTATTTCACCTACATTTTAGCTTATTCTACTTTCCGGTTGATGGTATGGTAAGGTAAGGTATGCTATTCTTGCGGGATGTTGTCTTCCTTCACCCCACCTAGGCTGAGGGAAACGTCTTTGGGTCCCAACTCTCTCCAAGTCAAACAAGCGTTTGCATTGCAATAGGTCTCACATTTGTGAGAGTTTGAGCTATTGGCATTGTAAACGACAATGAATTTTACTTATGTTTTGAAAACCTGCAAGCGGTGCATAAACACCTTACGAGAAGCAAGGCTGGCAGTAAAAGAGGATCGGTTACTGCCAGCCTTGCTTGTGATAAGCAATGACTATAAGTACAACGCAGGTGTTTATGCACCGCTTGCAGGTTTTCAAAACACATTAATAAAAGGCATTGTCATTTACAATGCCAAAAGCTCAAACTCTCGCAAATGCGAGACCTATTGCATTGCAAATGCTTGTTTAGATGGTCATCGCGTAATTACGCGGTGCCCCTCTATATAGTATATGGCTGCTTCACTGACAACCCGGCAGAATGGACTCCGTAGGCTGCAGGGGTGTACTGCTCATGCAGGGGCACCCTCTCACTTAGAACCAAGCACCCTGCCTTCAGGATTGTAAAGGCCTGCTATAGGGGTGACTTATAGGTTTTAGGTGCAGTGACCCTTAGATATAGTAAACTTATATCTTTAGTAAGTGGTGCATGCACCAACTTACACAGGCTGCAATGGCAGGCCTGTAGTTCCATTTTGAATGGTCTCTCATGGGTGGCATAATGCGTGCTTCAGCCCATGGGAGACCTCTGGGGTACCTATGCCCTGGGTACATGGGTACCATATACTAGGGACTGACAAGGGTACCCCAGTATCCAATCTGGGATGTACCTAAGTACTGAACATAACAGTTTAAGAAGAAAGCCGATAGACTGGGGTCCTGATTAGCAGGATCCCAGTCAGGCTAGTCAAAAACAGCATTACATCAAGCAAAAAGTGGGGGTAACCATAGAAGCAGATCCTACTTTCCTACATAACCCCCCCAGACGTAAGGAGATGAGACTAAACTTGCCCAGTTGAGTCTTCATTTTCTAAGTGGAAATATCTGGAGAGTCCATCTGCAATGCCATGATTACTCCCAGGTCTATGTTCCACCGTATAGTCCATCATCTGTAGGGAAATGGGCCACCTCAAAAGTTTGGGGTTTTCACCCTTCATCTGTTTTAGCCATAAGAGGGGCTTATGTCTGTCTGAACAATGAAGTGATTGCCAAACAGGTATGGCCTCAGCTTCTTCAGGGCCCAGACCACAGCAAAGGCTTCCCTCTCTATAGCTGACCAACGTTTCTCTCTGGGGGTCAACCTTCTGCTGATAAAAGATGCTGGTTGATCCTGGCCCTCTGCATTTGGTTGTGACAACACAGCCCCTACCCCCAACTCAGATGCATCTGTTTGGACAAGGAATTGCTTAGAGTAGTCAGGACTCTGCAGGATGGGAGCAGTGCACATGGCCTGCTTGAGGTCATCAAATGCCTTCTGACAGCTAACTGTCCACTGAACTTTCTTGGGCATTTTCTTGGATGTAAAATCATTCAAAGGAGTCACTATGGACCCATACCCTTTGCCAAATCTTCTGTAGGACCCCGTCAGGCCCAAGAAAGCTCTGACCTGAGTCTGGGTAGTTGGAGCAACCCATTCGATGATGGTCTCGATTTTGCTCTGAAGTGGTTGAACCTGGCCTCCACCTACAAGGTGGCCCAGGTACACAACCTTGCTCTGCCCTACCTGGCACTTGGTGGCCTTGATAGTGAGGCCTGCTTTCTGCAGAGCCTCCAACACATTCTTTAGCTGGACCAGGTGATCCGCCTAGGTGGAGCTAAAGACAGCTACATCATTTAGATATGCTGCACTATAGGCTTGCAGGCCTGTGAGAACTTTATTCACTATCCTTTGGAATGTGGCAGGTGCATTCTTCAAGCCAAAGGGCATTACAATAAATTGATAATGCCCATTAGGGTTGAAAGCTGTATTTGGTTTGTCATCCTCAGCTAGTCTGATTTGCCAAAAGCCAGCAGTAAGGTCAAATGTACTTAAGAACTTGACTGAGGCCAAAGTATCAATAAGCTCATCTGCCCTTGAATTGAATGAGCATCAGTCCTAGTGACTGCATTGAGTCCCCCTGTAGTCAACACAAAACCTCATCTCTCTTTTCCACCCTTGGTGTGAGGTTTTGGGACTAAGACTACTGGACTAGCCCAAGGGCTATCTGAGGGTTCAATTACTCCCCAATCCAAGTATCTTTTGGACCTCTGTCCTGATGCAATCTCTGACATGGTCAGGCTGCCTGTAAATCTTATTTTTTTTGTTTAAATCTCTTTTATTAATTTTTTATACATAACAAAGAGAAAATTCAACACAGCAGTTACCAAGTGGTAGGCATAATAGGGCATCACATTGGAGGCAGATGGCGTCGTATATGCTGATGGCCTAGGGTAGGCGGACTATAGAGGTTAACGAGCAAGGCTTGACAAAGGAATGCATGGCCAGGGATTTGGCGCATCTGGCGCAGCAGGAGTCGGGCCAGGTGCGTGCAATCGTTGCCCTAGTGGCATTAAAATTCAGGCAACCTAGTGCCAGGAGGACGTCTATGGCTGTAGTTAGCACTGGCACGCATTGTTGCAGAGCCAAGGGGAATTCAGATAGTAAAGTATGTCGGGTGATGTAAGATGTCGTGCTCAGATGGCTCTGGAGTGGTAGGCATGAGTGGTGCGGCCATGTGTCATGTTGGGCGCTCCTCAGGATGGTCGTTGGGGTCGCCACAGTTACACGTGGGCCTGGAGACCCGGATTAGAGGCAGTTTCACGGTAGGGGTTTGCCCTGGCATAACGTGCGCCCGACCAATTTCGCCCATGTTGGGACCATCGAACCCAGTGGTGCCCATGGTGTTTGTGATTAGGCTTTCTAAAAAAAAAGCTTTAGGATTGCTGGCTTGTTTGAGAAAAGAAGGAAAGGAGAGAGAAACGAAAAAGGTAGAAAAGAGACGGATATAAAGAAAATAGGGAAAGATGAAGGGAAAGATGGGGGAGAGGGCGCGGTGCTGCGTCACCCGGGTCGGAGGGAGCTCGGGGAGAGGAGGGAGGAAGGGGAAGCCCCATGTACCACAGGCTTGTGACTTTTAGTGTGGGAGGCGTCAAGTGAGATAGGGGTCCCTCCCATGTCAGCCTATGTCGTTTCGTAGGTTTCCCCTCTTGGGAGTATAGGATCGTCAAAAAGTTGAAGGGCTCTCAAGCGGGGGGACGGATCGAGCGTGTTCCAACCGCGAAGGTGTAGGACCAAGGGCTGCCAGGTGTGTTGGAATTTAGCATCAGTGTGTGCCAACCTGTGGGACAGAAGTTCCATCGCCATGGCATGCCAGAGGCGTGTGAGCCATACCGAAGTTGGAGGAGTGTAGGCCTTTTTCCAGTGTAATGCAATGACCTGTTTTGCAGCAGCAAGCATGTGAAAAATCAAGCACCAGTCCGTGTGTGTCATTGCTTTAAGAGATGTTGGTCGAATGCCCAAAATGACTATCCCCGGGTCGTTAGGTAGGGAAACCCCACCACTTCCCCAACGTGATTCAGTATCTCCTTCCAAAGCGGGAGAATGAGTGGACATGTCCACCAAATGTGTAGGAAGGAGCCCTGGGCTGCCAGGCATCGCCAGCAGAGAGGGCAAATCCAGGGAACATCTTCTGGAGTCTAAGGGGAGTATAGTACCAGCGAGTCATGATTTTGTATGCTGATTCCTACTGTGTTATGCTTTTAAAAATCCGCTGGATATCTCTCCGCAGCTGTTCCCATTGCTCAGGGAGGATATCATTCTCAAGGTCCAGCTGCCACTGTCGTTGGTAGGTATGTGGAGGCACTGCGTGTGAATGTTGAAGAACCTTATAAGTCTGGGACATCAACCCTCGGGTTCCGTCAAAAGAGCGGACTAGTGATTCAAAGGGCGTAAGCCGACGCGTGGCACCGTCCGTGTATGAAGGGGCTCTGAGCCAGTGGCGTACTTGAAAATATTCTAGGCACGCGGTTCTAGGGAGATTAAAGTCTTCCTTGCATTGATCAAATGGTTTGAACGTTCCCTCCGCAAACAGTTGCTCTATAATACGGCATTCACCAGCCGTCCACGCTGAAAAGGATGAGGGTGGAGAGCCGGGGGAAGTCCAAGTTAAGCGCCAAGGGTGTGAGAGGGGAGGGAAATGTGGTAAGGCCTCGGGATACCGCGATTCTATCCCAGATCTCCAATACCGTCCTTGTGGGAGTAGCGATATAGGCACTGTGGTGCCTGGCGTTCCCTCCGCAACCAGGCCAGAGTCCCATAGCGGGCGGCAGGCTACAGCCCTATCCATGTGAAACCAGTGTTTTTCACTTGCACGAACCGACCACTCCGATATATAGCGTAGATGTGTCGCCCAGTAGTAGACGAGTAGGTCGGGCAAGCCAGCCCTCCCCGGTCTCGCGGTAGCATTAGAACTCCTAGCGGAAAGGCGCGATCTTCCCCCACCCCAGATAAATGCGACTATCTCCCTCTGAAGGCCTAGGATGTCCCTATGGGGAATCGGTGTGGGAGTGCCTGAAAGAGATACAGGACTTTCGAGGAGGATTGACATTTTAATTGCATTAGGCGACCCAGCCAAGAGATGGGAAGTGACCTCCAACGACGGAGTTCAGCTCGTATTGAAGCTCTACAGGTCGGCCAGTTTGCCTGGGTCCATGTATCCAGATCGGCCGTAACGTTAATACCGAGGTAGCGAATCGAGATTGGGGCCCATTGGAAAGGGTTAACATCCCTCAAGTCCTCCAGTTGTTGGGGGAGAAGAGTAAGGTTGAGTGCATATGATTTAGGGAGATTGATCTTAAGACCTGATATCAGCTCAAACTGGGCGAGTACATCTAGAAGAGCTGGGAAGAGATGTCGCTGGGTCTGTAAGTGTTAAGAGGAGATCGTCTGCGAAGAGGGCAATCTTGTGGTCAACCCCCCCCATTCAGATGCCCCGGATGTCCTCCGACTTCTGGACGGCAATCGCCAAAGGTTCCACCGCGAGTGCAAAAAGGAGCGGTGAGCGGGCATCCCTGACGCGTGCCCCTGTGAATGGAGAAGGAGGGCGTCAGGAGACCATTGATGCGGATACGTGCGGTGGGCGCCACGTATGGGGCCATAATACGGGTGATCATGAGCGGTCCGAGGCCTATACGACGGAGGACCGCCCTGAGAAATGACCAGTCGACCCGGTCAAAGGCCTTTTCGAGCATCGAGGGAGAGAAGGAAGGCGGGTATATGGTGGCGGGGAAGCCTTTTGCACCAGATGGGCCATGCGGCGGATATTATCTGCTCCTTGTCGCTCTTGTATGAAGCCTACCTGGTCAGGCTCAACGAGGCCTGGGAGAAGAGGAGCCAGATGTTGTGCTAGGATTTTAGTGTATAGCTTAGCATCTACATTTAATAGAGAGATTGGCCTATACGAGGCACATGCGGTGGGATCCTTTCCTGGTTTAGGGATGAGTGCGATCTCCGCCTCGGCCATCGTCGGGGCCACAGATCCAGTCTCCGCAAAGGAGTTATAAATCTTATTTTTAACAGGTAGACTCTCACCTGTGTCCACTTCATGGGTACACCAGGTGGTTTGACTGGGTGTCAGAGAAAACATATGCCTATATTGATTGAGGACCTTCCTGCAATCCATCTGCTAATGGTCAGTGAGGCTGCCTGCCAAAGCTACACCATCTACTGACCCATCATCAGGGTTTTGTGAGAGGAGATCAGGGAGAGGGTCACTCTCTTCCTCCTGTCCCTCATCAGTTGCCATGAGCAAGCCCATGTCAGCCCTGTCCACAAACGGTTTTAGCCTGTTCACATGAAGCACCCTATGGGGGCTTCTGGGAGTGCCAAGGTCCACCAGGTAGGGGACCGCAACCTTTTTCTCAAAGATAGTGTGGGGTCCACTCCACTTGTCCTGGAGAGCTGCAGGAGCTACAGGTTCCAACACCAACATTTTCTGGCCTGGCTGGTAAACAGTCAGGACAGCCTTTTGGTCATGCCAAGCTTTTTGCAATTATTGGCTGGCCTCCAGGTTTTTACTTGCCTTCTTCATGTACTCAGCCATCCTGGGCGGAGACCAAGTACATAGAGCCAGATGTATCAAGCCTTTTGTGTTACGCAAGCGGGCAGATTCACAGAATCTGCCCAATTACAAATGCAAAAATTACTTTTCCGATGTAGTAACCCAATTTTGGGTCCCACGGACCACTGCCTGTTCTTAAAAATGAAAAGAAAACTTTTCATTTTTTTTTTTTTGTAAAGCATCTCGTTTTCCTTTAAGGAAACGGGCTGCTTACAAAAAAGAGATTGCTTTGCATGGTGGTCTGCTGATCTCAGCAGTAAGCCTGGGCGTAGTTCGCAGAGTTTTACTATGCGGAACTCCATGAAGTGTCAAAAACTCAGCGAAGTTTGCATAGTGGCAGAGTGTAGTGTGAACTGCCGTTCACAATGGTCTTCCTCACCGCTCGGGTAGAAATTCTACCCTGTTATATTCCATAGAAGTTCCCCAATATAGGCTCAGGTAATATCCTAACTCTTCACCTATATTCTTCCCTACATTACATACATAACGGTTCTTAGGGACTGACCTTTTACCTAGATACGACACTGCACACAGTACGCGGGATTTTCCCTGGTAAAGGGCTCATACATTATGCATGAGGATTCTTGGAAACTCAGCAGGACTACCATCTCCTGTATAATATCTATGTATAAAGTTAATTCCTGACATCATCCTAAGTCTGACAAGTGGCACAGCAAGGTAGAGCTCCCGGGGAGGCCTTTGGGTATATAAACATCACTTCTTGCTGAGACAAACAGAGGAGATCAGGATTTCCCTGCCGACACACACTGACGCGAGACACTGAGGTTCCTGCATGCAGATACTCCAGCTCGGAGTGGTCTAACATCCCATGCGGGGTGTCCAACTCAGGACCAAGACGCGGTTCCACAGTCTCTCATTTCAGGTAATGGGGTTGACTTTATCCTAGAGGGATTCTTGGCTTAACACCTATATACATGCTAGGTACGCTTAGGTACATCTAGTTAGGGTAGCATCGTAGGAGTACGCATTTTATTGTCATGTATTCTATTTACTTGCCTGTATTAATGGTTATAGCAAAATGGTAGAAATCTACCATCCTTTTACTTTCTAGTGCTTCTAATCATTTATATCTGTCACTGTCTAATGGTTGTTCCAGCACACCTATTTTACACCAGAATAACGACTGTTCAATAAATGCTTATTGAAAAACATCCATACCGTTTATTCTGTGTATATCGCTGAGACTAAGTGAGCACGAGTGACTGAGCGAAAAGTAGTACACTGTTTCACCGGTCCTGAGGGATCAGGGTTGTCATTTTCGATAGTTGCCAAGAACTATTCTCTCCTTGGTAAGAGGAGTTTCTAGTGGCACTGTGAGCTAGCTGGTACACAGGCCAACATACCCGGTGGGGGTGTGTCTGACACCAGTCCTACAGTGTATGTTGTCTAAACGCGCAGATCATATATAGGTTTTATAGGAACTACATGACATGGCGCCGCCAACCTTGGTTGGGTACTTATTTAACAGTCAAATCTGAGTAGTTCAGTTGTGCTATTCTCAGAGACCCCTACTCACATTTCCCCAGAGACGTCTGGAGTGGGAGAGTACAAAAATCCGCCGCAGCTGAGTCTGCAAAATCCTATTTATTACCAGTTGGTTAATGAAGCTTGAAGGACACATTGTTTCTGTTTGTGCATAACACCTTATCTTGGTTCTCTTGAGAAACTCTTCCTACTTAAACAATGACTGAGCAAGTAGATAACGCTGTACGTGAGCTAAATCTCTCTGCCGAAGAATAAGATGCAGATGCAATGCAAATTACAGAAAATGTTAGAAATGCCATCACCCTAAAACTAGCTTCATATGGTTTAACAGCTAGGGGAGGGCCAGTAACCTTCGTGATTGAGGCACACAAATCATTTAGAACAGAGGTATTCTATTCATGGGTTACATTCCCACAGGCAAATGCACGAAGAAAGACATTTCATTACTACACAGAAGATGACATACTGAACGGAATATTGTCCATACAAGGACATTGGAAGTTCTGCTCACTTACCAGGAGCATTTATACTGGTTTAAAGGCGCCCCACCCCATACAAGAAATAAAGTAAGACTCTGTCCGCTCGGAAGAGACGGAGCAACATGGCCAGTATTAGCGGCCTATACACCACATCCTGACATTGAAACAATTCCAGCAGGAGACTTTCTTACACTTCATAAAGAACTAATACAACTTTACAGAAACATGACACAGTTCGTGATGAGGACACTCACAGTTCAGCCAGCAACGGCTACACCAACAGGTCCGACTCCAACATCAACAACTAAAATTACACCACAAACATTACACAGGGTAATGGGTCAAATGCCCACTAAACGTGAACAAATGCCATTCTGGGTGGCTCAAAAAATAACACAGTTAGAGGCGGTATTTCCAAACACCAGCCCACATGAAAAACACAGAGGGGCCGATTCTGATGCGGGCTGGAAAAGCTTCCCGACCGAATCGGTTGGGAAACGGTGTCCGACCCACTCGGATCGGGAAAGTCCGACCGGCGGAGTAGGATGCATCCGGATGCTTCCAGATACGATTTGGTTGAACTCCCATTGACTTCAATGGGAACATTTGTTCCTAACCGCATCAGAATTGGGCCCTCGGTCGGGAAGACACGTTCCCGATCCGATTTGGAAGGAGCAAATGCCGTTAGGAGGCCTTCCTAACCACATCAGAATCAGGCCCTCGGTCGGGAAGCATTTCCAACCCGCATCAGAATCGGGCCCTATATGTTTAGTGTCCAGCATTTTCCCTGACTTAATATTGACTGGAATGGGAATAGTAATTTTATATGTTTAGTGTCCAGCATCTTCCCTGACTTAATACTTACTGGAGTGGGAATAGTAATTGTTATATGTTTAGTGTCCAGCACCTTCTCTGAATTACTAATTAGTGGAGTGGGAATAGTAATTTTAATTTGTTCAATGTAAAGTAGTTTTTATTATTTAATGTATACTGTATTGGGAATAGTAAATTATATATGGTTAATGTTTTGTATGTTTTATTACTAAATTTTAAGTGTAGTGGGAAGAGTAAATTATATATTGTTTAAGTTTACCACACTTCAATGAATATTGTTTAAATGTATTGGGAATAGTTGGTGATGTTTGTTTATGTAGAAATATATTTTTAGAATTATTTATAATTTATATAAAATATTTATATAACAAATATGTTATTTGATGTGTATTTATTTATTTTATATAAAGAGTTGTAGGAAACTTACTGTATGTGTTTTTATATGTGAAGGAATATAAATGTATTTTATTATGTGTAGTGAAAATGAATTTGTCTTGTGTAAGTGATGTATAGTTTATAATTTTCTAGTAAAAAAACCAATGTTAATTAAAATGGTACATTTATCAAATTAATATATTTAAGTAAAATATTTAATAATAAGATATACATATAAAAATAAATTAGACTTTTTTATTTTCAATTTTTTTTATTTTTGTATAAGTAGATAGAAAGAGAAACAATTTTTTTTTATTTATACAATGGAATAGACATTATTAAATATACATAAAATATGTCAATTTTTATTGAAGGAACATAAATTATTTTACATACATTTATTCGTTAATTGAATTTTTAAGGGAAAAAAATGTTATGTCATTATTTTACAACATTTGTAACATTGTAATATATGTATACAAATTATATAACCATTTTTGGTATATATATACAGAAAGTAAAGCATTGTATGTTTATTTATTATTTAATATTGTAACATTATAATGTTGTAGTAAATATTGTTTATCATTTACAAATAATTAGCACTTTATTACATGTAAATATATTTTTAATTAATATTATTAGTACATAAAATATTAATAATATTAATTATCACATTGTTGTATTGAATGAAAATTTTGTTTTAAACAGGTAAGTTTTATTTAACAATTTTACATAATTAATATGTATTTTTTATAATTTTTATCATTACAAAAAAACATATACAATTATAATAATAATAAATATATTTTTATATTAATTATTATTATAACTTTACAAAGTATAATACATTATATAGTAATTTTTAAATATACAGAAAATTGTGTACAACATAAGAAAAATATATGTGAAATTTATACTTTGCTATAATGCTTTTTTTTAACATTATTCATTTTTTAAACCTTTATTTAAGCAGCCATTTTAAGTTTACAGGGACTATTTTGTAACCGCGTACTGTTATTTTGGGTCATTGAGGATCGGAGAAGCTCGCGGTTGGAAGCTGCGTCGCGTCGAGCAAGGTAAGGGAAATTTTACTTATTTTTCTAAGTTAATACTTATGTTTTAGTGTAGTTAGGACCTATATATTGTATTTATAGTTAGGTTATTACGTTTTTGGTGTGCTGTAGTTGTTAGTTATATTTTAGTGAGATGTACGTGAGTTACTGTTTGAGGTGTAGTGTAGACGGACGTTAATATGAGTAAATATGTGTTGTTTTGTTGCTATAAATTCATTTTATTGTATTTAATCAATGTATTTGGGTGTATTTGTGTGGGTGGGTATGCTTTTAATCTTTTTGCAGATTAATTTTAATCGAGTTTACGTTGGAGACAGAGACGCGTTTTTTAATAAAAGAACTGTGTATTAGTTTGTTAAACTAATATTATTATCACAGTTTCTTTTATTTTTCGGTATTTCCTGGAGCGTTTTTATATTTTTGTATCTTTTTCGGGTTTTTGAGGGTTTACGTAATTTGGATTTCGGAAGGATGGATTTGTATGGGACGTGTTGTATTTTTGCATTTTTTTGGGGCTTTTTTAAACTTTAACATGGATTAACACATAGATGGAAGGATTATTTCTTTTTGGAATACATTTTCTACAGCTACATAAACCGTAAGTGTATTTTATTTTAATTAATTGGGTGGGAAATGTTTTTAAAATTAATTGTGTTTTATAGTATATTTTGATAATTATTATTTATTTGTAAATATATTTTTTTAATTTAAGAAAATATATATGACAAATAAGTAATATTTGTGAAAATATAATATTAATATATGTGTGTAAAGTTTTTGTTTTATGAACGAAAAAAAGTATAATACCTGTGGAACTTTTGTTTATAAAATGCTTTTGGCTATTAGGGATAGGTAATCTAGGCCTCTTGTAGATGGGTATAGGGCAACCTGACTTTGCAGTAGCTCAAACATTTTTTTAGTTTGTTTAGTTAATTTGGGACATATTTGAGTTACAGATTGTTCCATCCGTAATTCTTGATAGCTTTGTTCTTTTGTCTAGATTGTAGAAGTTTTTGTAGGGTAGGTTTACCTCTGCTTGTTGTTGCTTGGAAGGCATTATGCCATCCTTCAACACTATTATTTGTTTTTGATTCTTTGTTTAAGGTACTTAGGTACACGTTCCACCAAGGAATGTGGAATTTAGGTTGCCTTCTATGCCCTGATCTATGCAATCTTCCCACCCAGGTGTCCTCAAAGTAGTCTAGTAGTGGGCTTATTTTGTCTTCGTTCCTTTTGTAATAGGGGCTTTCTATAAGAATATTGTAGTGTTCTGCTACATCGGTTACAGGTACATATGCTAGTGCTATTAGCTTTTTTATTTGGTAGGCAAAAGTACTGTCTGTAGCATATTGTACACTTAGGGGTCGATTCAGATTCGGGCCGGAAAAAGCACCGACCGACTCGGAGCCGGAATTTATTCCGACCGACACGTACCTGTGGCGCCCGACACGCCAAGTACGATGCAAGGCGTGCAAAATCCGACCGACACGTACCGAACCCAAGCCGAACGACCGAGCCGCACGGAAAACAGCAATCCGGCCGGAAAAACACGCGAATCCGAACCGACCGACACGCACCCGGAACAAATCCGACCGAAACGTACCACGCGAACTCCAAACCGCAAAGTACGATGCAAGGCGCGAAAACCACGACCGAGTCGTACGGAGGACAAGCCGTACGACCGACACGCATACAAAACCGAGCCGAAGCAACACAAAACACCGCGACCGACGCGTACGCAGCATAGAAAACTGCACAAACACAGTGTGAACGAAACGGAGAACACCGTACGAGACAAATGCAGGGTCCGACTCGGTCACAAGAACGTTTCCAACATGCACAGACAGTACAAAGGAAAAATTACACAAAAAAAGGCCAAACAAGCAATTACAAAGCCAATAAATACTGGGGGGGTGGGGACAGAGAACAAAGACACACCCACAACTCCACCCATATAAAGGACACAAATCCCAACCATGATCCTTTGCAAATGCCATTCCACTGCCAGCACCCAACAGACAGCAACCACACACCCACAGCTCATCCCTCACACAAGCCACACACCATCAGCACACCAACAAATACCTACCTCACATACACCCAGCAAAACACACACCCACACACCCTCACCTGCACACCAACACACACATCACTCACCATCACCACCCATCACCATGCCCCCAAGAAGAATCACAAGTTCCTAGATTGTGAATTGGAAGTCCTGGTAGACGAGATCCTCAGGGTAGAGCCACAGCTGTTTGGCACACTGGTCCAACAGACCCACATCTCCCAGAAAACCAAGATGTGGGAGAGGATCATCAACAGGGTGAACGCACAATCACCATGTCTGCGCACAAAGACCGACATCCAGAACAGGTGGTATGACGTGCGCAGGAGGGTCCGGGAGCTGCTCAAGAAAGACTACCTCCTGAGCCAATACACCGGCAGTGGCCCTCCTGCCAAGCCAGTATACCTCAGGCCCTGGGAGGAGAAGGTGCGGGCCATCCTTCCGCCAGTGAGCGTATATGGACTAGAGAACATCCCAGAGCCTGGTGAGTACACAACAAATGTACACAATATTCTGCCACAATACACACACACATCACTGTCAAGGGGAGAGTCAAACCATGCACTCATAGCAATTACACAGCAACCAGAACAGAATCATCCCAAAATGTGTATGTCAGTCAGATAAACACAACACATGCCATCTCAAAGTTACATTTAACCGTGCCATCACATGTACAAACACAACTACAACTACAGCTAGGCAGTGGCACAAATAGAACTAACAAACACATCCAGACATGTAGCCACCACTACAACACCAACACACAGTGAAGACCACTGAAAGAAAGGAATTCTGTGTATGCTGGGCAAGTCAGTGTAGCCAATAGCATCATGGGAGTCGTAGTCACACATATTGCCCCCCCACAACTGTCCCATCAACACCACCATGAACCATGCGCACATCACAGGGAGTGGAGAAGGACTCACAAGATGGCTGACACTGGCTACTGCTGTGGGGAGCACAAGGCCCTGCTGGCAACTGTGCACCAACAAACAGCAGGACACCACTGACTGACATCCTGAGAGACAACTTCCACTCCCTGCAATGGAAGCACGTTCCATGGTGGGATATCTGGCTGGCTGGGTGGGAAGGAGGACTTGCAGCACTGACCATAGTCACAAGCACCTCCCCTCACACCCCCCTCAACACAAACTCCACAGAACCCACCTGGGAGAATGCAATGCCTCACATCCTAACTCAAGATCCCACAAAGAACCACCACCCTGGGTTATGTTGTGTGAAGCACAGGGACACTCTTGGGACTTTTAGCCAAACAACTGCCAGGACAACACTCCCAGCCATCCTGTCAGCACAGGCAGCCCACCCCACAGGGAAGCAGAGTCAAAAGGAAGGAAGCATGGGCATGCTGGGAAGGGGGTGGAGGCAATAGCATGATGGGAGTAGTAGGCACAGATATTGCTCAGCCTCACAACTGGCCCATCAACACCACCCTGAACCATGCTCACATCACAGGGAGTGGATAAGGACACACAAGATGGCTGACACTGGCTACTGCTGTGGGGAGCACAAGGGCATGCTGGGAACTGCACACCAACCAACAGCAGGACACCACTGTCAGCCATCTTGCCATTGCCCTCACACCCACACACACTGAACTCCCCACAAAAGCAAGTAAGTATGGGAATGCCGGGAAGTGGGGTGGAGGCAATAGCATGATGGGAGTCACAGTCACAGACATAGCTCACCCCCACAACTGTCCCATCAACACCACCCTGAACCATGCTCACATCACAGGGAGTGGAGAAGGACTCACAAGATGGCTGACACTGGCTACTGCTGTGGGGAGCACAAGGCCCTGCTGGCAACTGTGCACCAACAAACAGCAGGACACCACTGACTGACATCCTGAGAGACAACTTCCACTCCCTGCAATGCAAGCACAGTCCATGGTGGGATAACTGACTGGCTGGGTGGGAAGGAGGGCCGGCTGTCAACAAAATACAACCAATGCAGACCATGTTCACACCCCAACAAATACATAGTAATGCCCAAATAATGCAGGACAATGTGCCACACCAATATCAACCCCTGACTGTGACGACTTAGGACAATGCAATGTACAGGCCCGCACCCAGAGGCACAGTCACAACTGTCAGGTGTGTCAACCATTGATGCCTGCAGAAACATAACATACATTGTGTGTGTCTCCCAAAAACAGGTGATGATGGGGACACAGCAGCAGACGCTGAGGAGTCCCAGTCCCAGGCTCAAGAGGATGCGGAGCTCACTGGTGTCGTACAGCCTCTGCCCTCCTCGGACGAAGAAGACCAACCTGGCACATCCGGTGCAAGTCTACATGCAGCACCAGCAGGACCACCAGCTGCAGCACCAGCAGGACCACCAGCTGCAGCACCAGCAGGACCACCAGCTGCACCCCCTGCACCCACCCCTCCAACGACTGTCACCACAAATACCATCCCCGCCGACATGGACAGAACAAGGAGCAACACCAGCACAGGGACCCTGGACCAACGTGGGGCCATGGACACCACCACCACCACCAACCCCCAAGGTGGACCAGGGTCATCTGTGCGTGCCACTGCACGCACTGCACATGTCGGCAGGGGTGGTGGGAGGGGTGGGAGACAGAGGTCGCTGCTTGCAGATGTTGCTGGTGTGCATGATGACCCACAACTGGTACGCATAGCTGATGCGTACCAGTCCAGCACCGGAGATCTCAGCCAGGTAGTGGGGCTCCTCAGAGACATGAAACAGCAGCAGGCTGCCCATCATGCCCGCTTGGACGCACACATGTCCCGCGTGGACTCACACATGTCCCGCGTGGAGTCCAAGTGGGACGCACTGCATGAGATGACGGCGGTGCACAGGGACATTTTACAATGCCTCCGCCAGATGAACAGCAACCAGTCCACACCTCCCTGTGTGCCAACAACATCTGGTGCTGAACAAACTGCAACTGCCACAGGGAGGGAGGATGACTCTGGCGGAGAGTCCCCTGCACCGCAGCAGCCTGTACTTGAGGGCCCCCCCAAAGAAGAGGGGTCGTCCGAGGAGGGGCAAGTGAGAGGCGGATGGCCAAGCGCAACTCCCAGGAAGCCTGAACCTGTTCTGGATGTTCACCTTTGTGCACAGACTGTTCACCCTGTTGACGGCAACACAACTCCCACACATTGCATGGGGAGTACAAGTTGGACCAATGTCTCAGACAACTGTGGCCCCGATACCGGGGATTTTGTCTACCAGGACTTTCAATTCACCTAGGAACTTCTGATTGCAAGATATATGTACAGCACTACCCATCCTATGCACTATTCACACAAATGTATCACAATAAACACACTAATACACCATACTTGCCTCTGTTGTGATTCCAACGTGGGTGCTGTTATGGGGATGATGAACTGCAAAATTACACTGTGTATGCGAACTGCAACAGCAAGTACAACACAGGCATGTGAGTAAAGGCAACGTGACACATATTAGGGAGACACACCACCAGGGCTACACAACACATACACACCTAGGCCATCTGACTCATTGCCTACACTGATGTTGCCAGGGAAGACGGTGCAATGCACAGACACCACACCTATTCCCAGTTGTAGTCAAGTAGCCCACAGGTGCAGTGAGCAAATGGCAGTCAAATGTGTGACCACAGACAACGCACATCACAAAGTGAAGCACAGGTTTATTACACAGTTGCAACATGTCGTAACCACTACAGATGCAAGGTAATCCCACCTGGCAGCGGGCACACAGTCAACAACTGTAGAAGGAAGGAAGTCCATGGGTGTGGCGCACATCACCTGTAGGGACACAACAGCTACCACCCTGGAAGTACAATCACGTCGTCGGTGGACACAGTTGACCAAACGAATCTGAAAGTACCCTGTGAAGGACAGAAATGACACACAGTCAAAAGCAATGGAGAACAGGACAGAACAGCAAAACTCATGCACAATACATGTTACAAGATACCCACCCAGAACCAAGTTAGCATGTCAACACTGTTGGGGAGTACAGACCACCTGTAAGCACACATCGCTACACACATCCAGTCAAGTAGCCCATGGACACACTCCAACAGCACCAGAGCACCACCTACACATATCATGCCAACTCACATCATTGACATGACACCTCAGGATACTCACATTCAGCTAAAGAAGTTGGTGATTAGCTGTGTGCGGACATCACCCTCATCATCATCATCATCATCACTGGCATCGTGGTCCAGGCCAGGATCCTCCACAGGTGGCGGATGTTGGTCATTGTCATCCTGGATGAGAGGCAACTCCTTCCGCACTGCCAGGTTGTGGAGCATGCAGCAAACGATGATAATCTTGCACACTTTCGCAGGGGCATATGGGAGGGACCCTCCGGTCTTGTCCAGGCAGCGGAAGCGGCTCTTCAGGAGACCAAATGTCCGCTCAATCACTCTCCTGGTCCGACCATGTGCCTCATTGTAGCGCATCTGGGCTGGTGTCACAGGGTTCCTGAGGGGTGTCAGCAACCACGGCATGTTGGGGTATCCCGAGTCACCTACGGACAGACAAGTGCACATTAGCTGACTTGGAAAAGTGGGCGGAATACTACAGATCAGATCACACACAATGGCACAAAGTCAGTACACACCGACAAGCCAGGCACGCTGGTTCTGCATCTGTGCCATCATCCTGGGGATGCGACTACTCCTCATCACAAAGGCATCGTGTGCTGAACCTGGGAAACGGGCACACACGTGTGTGATGGTCATATCTGCAAGACACACCACCAGTGCATTGACCGAGTGGTAGTGCTTGCGGTTCCTGTAGGCCTGCTCCTGGGCCTGTGGTGGTACCAAAGCCACATGTGTCCCATCAATGGAGCCAATGACATGCGGCATCCTCCCCAGGGCATAGAAGTCACTCTTCACGTCAGTGAGTCGTTGCAGTCTAGGGAAATAGATGTACCGGTTCAGGAATAGCAACATTGCCGCCAAAACATCGCGGAGCACACGGCTCAACATGGTCTGTGACATCCCACCAGCAGTCGCCACAGTATGTTGGAAGGTACCGGTGGCAAAGAAGTGTAGGGCTGCCATCACCTTCACCTTGGGGGTCAGCGCTGTAGGATACGGCCGGCCAGGCTGCAAATGTGGGGCCAACTGCACTGCCAAATCCTCAATCAGCTGCCTGGTGAAGCGGTACCGTCGGATGCTGTCCCGTTCCACCATCGTTGCCAGGTCTGGGAATGGTCGATGGACAGCAGGAGCCCTGCAGTGCAGAGGAGAAGAAAGCAAGATTGTCAGTCACCCCACATATGCGGCATTGAACACACTCAATATCCCAACATACATCATTATGAGGCACAACTACATGAAGTGTGCAGTTCCGTAAGGACATGTATGGTACATACATGGCCAACATCTGTCATCACGGTTCAACAAGTGGCATCAATAAGTCCCAGGTTGGCCCATTGGATATCATGAGGCCGTGTCACAGTTCCCATCTCCTGCTGCCGTGTCACAATCACCCCCCACAGTGACATGTGAGGACAGATGTGCCCCAGGCATCACAGCTCAACGACAGGTACATTCCCAGGGACCCTGTATTGCCACATGGACACTGGCATTACATGGAGTATCATGTATACACCACAGCAAAACAACTATGACCCCCACAGGTAGTGGTCCCACTTGCCACTGCAGGACAGACATGGACGTCTGTGACACACACACGCACAACATCAAAGTCCATGCACACACAACGTGGATGTGGAGACTGTCTCCCATTGTGCACATGAAATCAGAGACATTGTAAACACTACATGCACACAGACTGTGGAGGACCATCACTATTGTGACACTGGGACACCCTGGCTCAAACATACCGTCCCACATGGGACTCACGGGGTATGTGACATGACATACACATACACCACCGTGAAATGTGACCATGGCACATGCACAGATATGAACAGTTGCACATCACAGTGGTCATGTACACGTAACACCCAGGATCCTGTCCCCATGAACACGTGCACAGCCTGGGGGTGGCTGCCCCCAGGTGACACCCACAGGACAACATGTACACCAACATACACACAATAGGAAATGCAGCCTTACATGCCTTATTATACAGTTTGGACAGGCTGTCGTGTTGTAGGTGTGCCCCTCACTCCCTGGGAGCTATCTGTGGCTGGCATATGTCCATCTGAGACAGGCATGGTGACATATGCCAGTCACTTGTACAGGGATGCGTTGAACAGCAATGGACCGATCGGTGCCCCCGGCCGGCCCATTGCATTCAATGTGTGCAGGTACGCGTTGTACCCCTGTACGCGTTGTACCGCAATGGACCGATCGGTGCCCTCGGCCGGCCCATTGCATTCAATGTGTGCGGGTACGCGTTGTACCCCTGTACGCGTTGTACCGCAATGGACCGATCGGTGCCCCCGGCCGGCCCATTGCATTCAATGTGTGCGGGTACGCGTTGTACCCCTGTACGCGTTGTACCAGCAATGGACCGATCGGTGCCCCCGGCCGGCCCATTGCATTCAATGTGTGCGGGTACGCGTTGTACCCCTGTACGCGTTGATACCGCAATGGACCGATCGGTGCCCCCGGCCGGCCCATTGCATTCAATGTGTGCGGGTACGCGTTGTACCCCTGTACGCGTTGTACCGCAATGGACCGATCGGTGCCCCGGCCGGCCCATTGCATTCAATGTGTGCGGGTACGCGTTGTACCCCTGTACGCGTTGATCAGCAATGGACCGATCGGTGCGCACCCATTGACAATGGCCTAGCCTGGCAACGGACGCGTTTTCGAAATTCGAACGAGTCGGTTGCTGGAAATTCAGTTGGTCACCCACAACAATGTTGCAAAATCATGTATGTCATGAAGTTGAAGATTTGAAGGATGCTGTGGGCGTGAATTGGTGCTGCTATTCCATGGATTGGCCAGATTCAGAAGATGCAAACGACTTGGACCTATCACTTTGGACACAAGGGACAGTATCTGCCTCTCCAGCACATATATATTGCTGGCTGTTCCCCTGAGAGCTCACTTGCCTGCACTACATGCTCCAGGACGACATCTGCCACTGCACTGCTGCTGTCTCTGCCCCTCTGGACCCTGCAATGGCACGTACTGTGGAGAGAGCCCCAGCCTTCAGCCTTGAGGAGAACCAGGCCCTGCTGGACAGCCTACTTCCACAGTACAGCAAGCTGTATGGGACACCAGGGGAGCAGGTGAGTGTTCTGTGCACTGCCTTTCTGAATGTGCATTTTGTCTGACTAGCAAGGCTGAAAGTCTGCACGCCACTGGCTAGCAGGCTCACTGAGTAGTTGTCACCCCCCATAGTGTGTAGTGACATGCACTGGACAGGTATGGTGCAGTGACAGTGCATTTGAACAAGGTTTTACTTCCCATGCAATGATACCATGTAGTGACTTCTGGCAAACTGTCCATGGGCAGCTTTGCACTGCCTGTGTACATCATGTGCCCCTGTGATTGAGACATGTATATACAACTGTGTCATGCACGGATATGTTGCATGTGTAGTAATGGCCTTTTCACTTTGTCATCCTGACAGGTTAATGCCCATCGGAAGCAGGAGATCTGGAAGGACATCGTCCGGGCTGTCCGGTCCGTGGGGGTCTACAAGCGCCGGATCCGCAACTGCCAGAAGAGGTGGCAGGACCTTCGGGGCTGGACCCGGAGGATTGCACGGGTCCAGCTGAAGCTGTCGCCTCCTCGCAGGAGGGGCGGAACACGGACCCTGACCCCCACATGCTCCAGATCCTGGCGGTGGTGTTTCCAGACCTGGATGGGCAGCTGAAGGCCAGACAGCAGCAAGGAGGGGTGAGTCAAAGACTGCACTGTGAACTCTGTATTACATGCTATGTGCCCTCCTCTGGCCTGGTTAAACTGCCACAGTACAGCAGTCATGTTGTCCAGGAGCCATGTCCCTCTATTGTGCACTGCCCACTCCTCATCTGATACCCAGGTGTGGCCCTTACATTCAGGGAATTGTGTCACTTGGGACTGTGTCCTTGCAGTTTGCTTCACTAAAGGTGGGGGACAGCATCTGTTTCCCTAACTCTGTTGTGGGCATCATGGGTGGGTCCATTGTTCACACAACGCCTGTGTTCGGACATGTAATCTGCGTGTTGCTTTGATATGCGGTCCACTTGCTGAGCTGAGCCACCACATGTGCCTGGGGTATGTGGCACACACCCATGCAGCGGGTGGGAACAATGTTTGGGCCCCAGGAGTGTGCAGATTACGTGTGTCACACATACATAGCCAGCTATCCACTGTCCAGGGCTCATCCCTCATTCATGTGGGGCAGGACAGTCATGCCTACTCCAGGCCATGCAATGCACTCTGTACTCCCACTCCCGTGTATCAGCTGACACATTGTGCGCAGTGATTTGACCCCTCAGGTGTCTGCCTCTGTGTCAGTGTGCTGTGGATTTGTTGCCAGGACTGCTGGGGTGTTTCTCGGTAGGGGCTCAGCATGCCACTGGAGATGTGACCATAGGAGACGATACTTGTGTGTCACATAGGTGTTTGATCAGCTGCCCGTGCAGACTGGGGTATGCGAATGTGAAGTTCAGGCAGCTGTTCCCCATTCACAGCAGATTGTGAGGGGCTCAGGTTCAGAGGGTAGTGTCACAGGTCTCCCATATGTCCAATCGGTATGACCTGGACAGATGAGGGTTAAGATGATGTGTTGTGTGGGGGATGTACATGTGCACTTGTGCAGCTCCAGGACTTGCATTCCCCATGACCTACTATTGTGACACAGTGCAGAGTGTTGTTGTCTGGCTGCCAAGTCATACATCACTGAGACAGTGATGTATGACTTAGCAGTCATGCCTCCGCCATGGCATGTGTCTACTTATTGGTGATCCTGCAGGGGAGTGACATGTGCTACATGCACACCATTGTGGCGATGGCTATCAGGACATGGGTGCATCATGGTGTCTGTCGCTGGTATGCATCACATGCATTTCCTATTTGACTCTGGGCGTCCCTTTCATCCGGAAACCTGTACTGACTCAGTGGCAAGAGTTGTGATGTGTGCATGTCCACATGCTACACCGTGTCCTCTGCACTGTCCAACTACTGTGTAGTTGGTGCATGTGTCCACACTGGGGTGTTGCTATCCAACAGACACCAGACAGATGGGTGCAAGGCCATGTGGGATGTGAGTGCCATGGTTGGCATCAGACTGACAATTGGCTTCTCCTGTTCAGTTAGGGCACTTTTAGCAGTGTACAACTAATGATGCCAGGGCTTGCTCTGTAATGTGCTGTGCTCACAGTGGTGTGTGCGTTTGGTGCAGGTGACTGATGTCTGTCTGTTTCCCCATTGTTTGCAGATACATCCACGGCCACGGAAGGGGACAGCTCCACGGACCAGGAGGAGCCGGAGAGCCAGACTGGGTCAGCAGCCGAGGAGTGGTCGGAGGGACCCAGTGGCACGGAGGGCGAGGGGAGCCACACCGAGGAGTCCTCAGCACCATCCACCTCAGCTGAGGACCAGAGCAACTCGGAGGATGACTCCCTTATGGAGGCGGGTGTCAGCAGCCACCACACCCCAGCTAGTGTTGCTGTCCCCGCCACCACCAGCACCACCACCGCCCTCCCATCGGCTCCCATTCCCCAGGTCCGTGGAGGCTCCCATGTTCGGGAGCGTGTCTCCTTTGGGCCAGGCACCGCACCCCCTGCCCCTGTGTCCCCTGCTGCCCTGAGTGAGGAGTCTGTGTACCTCCTTCGCCAGCTCCATGTAGGGCAGACAGCCATGCTGAGTGTCCTCCATGCGCACACCGCTCTGTTGACTCAGCTGGTGTCGTTCATGGAGGGCATCTCATCGGGCATGTCTGACCTACAGAGGGGCAATAGGTCCATGGACTCCTCCCTGACGGCAGCAGTGTCCCTCCTCAGACAGTCCCTCACCCCTCCTGCCTCTGCTCCATCCACACTCCCCAGCACCTTACCCGTCCCAAGCACACACACACCGGCACAGGCACACACCAGCACACACACATCCAGCACACAGACACACACGCCACAAACAAAACGCACACGCACGCACAGTCAGGGGACTGAAACCAGACTCACAGGGGATGGGGCCCTGGAACACACACACGCATCCACGAGCACTGCGCAGTCCTCAGTTGCCTCTCCCTCCAAAACACCCTCCCTTGCCTCACCTGCAACCCCAAAGACCCAGCGGCTCTTCCTCAGTGACCTCGGCCTCTTCCCCTCCGATCCAGCTGATACAGCATACAGGGGGAAGAGGAAGCCCACCCACACGGAGCAGAGTGCCCCTCGCCCCCGGACACCCTCCCCCAGGCGCAGACAGACTGAGGCCCCCACCCGCAAGTCCCCCGGAGTCGTAAGAGCAAGACCCCGCCGCCGCCCTGCAGCTCAGGCACCAGGTCTCCTTCCTCCATCCCTCAGGCCCCCACTCCACAGGTGCCCCCACCACACCCTGCCCCAGGTTCCCCCACCCACAGATATACCATCCCCAAGAGGATCCGGCCTTCTCCCCCTGCCACTTGCTCTCCCGGCACCACACCCCCCGCTGCGCTTGTCTGTGCCACTGATGTGGTGAGGGTGTCCTCCCCCTCTGTCCAGCCCACCTTGCCTGTTCCCCATTCTCCTCCCCTGGTGGTAGGCACTGCAGTGGAGTCCACTACCACCCTGTCTGACTTGGGCACTGCAGTGGCGGACCTGTCCACTCCATCTGCAGGGTCCACTGCAGTCGTGCCGGCACCCACAACATCTGAGTCATGCCCCCCAGTTGTGCCGGCACACACCATGTCAGACACCTCCACTGCAGTTGTCAGTGGCTCTCCAGCACCCACCACCCCTTCCCTGCTTCCTCCTGGTGAGCCCTGATCCTGTCCCTGCGGTGCCTGGCCTGCCCCCCGGTTGCCCCTCCTAGTGGATTGTCCCTGGTTTTGTGCAGGCATGCGTAGGGTGACATCTGCCACTGTCACCCTGTTTGGACTTTGACAATGGACTGGCCATTGGCCTTTGTGTTTTTTCTGGACTTTGTTTACATTACACACATATGCTGAATAAAGCAACTTTCTGTTCTCTAGTGCTTATGCTTCTGATGTACATGTTGTTGATGATGCTAACCATGCCCTTGCTGCAGTGATGGTGATATTTGGTCTCATGATAATGAAGTGTTACTGTGCAGGAACCCATGTGGTCCAGGGGGAATGTGTCCTATCCTGTGGTGTATCCATGTCATCCATAGCAGCATCTGAGGGTGTCATGTGTTCAGTATTTGGCAATGGGATTTCCTACTTAGATTAGCTATTTCACATCTGTGGCTTCCACCCCTGCACATCTGTTGTGCCTGCCATTGTTCAATTCGTCTACTTCCCTGACCGTGTGGCCATCTCCACTGGACATGCAGGTTTGGGCATCAATGGGGAAGGACTCATCTGTGTTGTCGGTGCAACATTGCTATACAAGTGTGTTGGATCTGTGCTGATGATTTCGTTGGCACTTCCATGACCAGGCTGATGTGACGGGAGCCCTCATTTGGTGCTAATTGTTGATTGTGTGACCAAGTGCTCAGCTGACATGATGGGGCCCTACTGAGGCAACATATGGCACAGCTTTCCTCACACAGGAGTGGAGTCCCCTCATGGCAGTGTGTACTCCTGTGACATTGCCTGCGCCCAAGGTGTGTGTTGTATGTGCATGTCTGTGTGTTCACTTCCGTTTAGCTGTGCATGCTGTGATCCCTAGTGTTGTACCTGTTTGTGATGCTTGCTGAGTTGACCTATGTTCCCCCAAAGTCTTCTCCCTGGGTTCTCTGTGATGTGGGTGCATGGCACATTACTGGTCATCAGGGTGTCACCCATAGGTGTGTTTGCTGTCAGGGCTGAGTTTGTGTGCAGACGCAGATGGGTCACAGTCAGGTTTCCCCTTGGCACTTGTTGTTTGCCCCTGTCATGTGATTTCCAGTTTGTGTTATCTTTCAGTGATTGTGACACGTTGTGTGTGTGACTGCTGGCACTCCTCAGGGTCCGGGCTGCAATGTTGGTTGTTGTCTATGTGTGTTCTTTGTGGGTGACCTTGGCTTCTTCATTGGTGTGTGACTGTGGCTGGGATCCCATTGGTTGGTGTGGTATTGCCGTCATGTCCATGTACAGCGTAGTGTGCAGTGTGTCAGACGTTCAGGAGTCTTGTTGAGTGGCCATGTGTGATGTGTTTCTGCACCTTGGTTCCCACCCACCACCCTGGAATAGTCATGGGTGCATGTGCAATGTCACCAGTGCATGTGTGCTTCACTGCTGCACATTGTTGGAGGTCGAGGGGTGTGGTGTTGAGTGTGTGCAGATGAGAGTTGTTGCCCGGCTAGGCCCCTGCCTCCATGTTGGCCTTGGCTTACTGGCCATGCTGATTGATTTGTGCTTGTGTAGGTGTGATGGTAGTTTGTTGCTCAGGACACATGACTGTGGTTCACAGTGTGAACGACATTTAGCTTTGTCATCACAGTGGGATTGTAATGCAGCCCAGGGTCACCACATTGTGGGGGCCCTGGGGGTAGTGCTGTGGTGTGTCTGTGTCTTGCTGTGTCAGTTGCTGTTCCTACGTGCCTGTGTGACATGTGTGATTTGTGCTCCCTCTCATCTGACAATGCCTGCTTGCCCACATAGGGGATTTGGATCCATGAGTTACCTTTGTGTGGCACTGTATGCACATCTGTATGATTGGTATTCAGGTCTCCTCATGTGTTGTGTGGTTGCCTGGGGACACTGGCACCCCCCTCACCTGTTGTGTATGATGTGCAGTGTGGGTCTGCCTGTTTGTGTTTGTGCATCTGCACCACTGCATTGGCATATCTTGGGTGTGCCATTGGCTGTATGTAGTTTGGTGGCTTTCCCCTGCTGTCCCTGGGACTCCTAGGTCATCGGTCAGCACAATGATCATGGTTTGTGTGTCCCATTGCTGCCATGGTATGGTATCTGTTCACCTCACATCTACAGTCTCCACAGGGTATCTGCATTTGTGTGCCCATTGGTGCAAATATGTGGGTCTGCATTCTGATGGTCACTTCTGTCATTGTATCATTGATGAATGTTTTTTTTTTTTTTTTTTTTTTTAAACAGATTTTATTCAAGTATCTGCAGGTACATACGAACAGTGCTTTGATAATTGGGCATTCACATCATACAGCTGACATTGAGCGCAGAGACCTGTGGTTGATAAATGTCCATCATTAGTTGCAGTTTATCAGCGGTCGTGGTCCACGTACCAACTGTCCCCAACATACCCCACACAATGGAGCAGCGCCCCAGCGGGCTTTTGCTACGCCCCTCTAGTAGGGGTACTCCATCTCCACAATCCATCCCAGTACTGCATCACAGGTACCACAGTAAGCAATGAAAAATCAAGGAACTACCCCCTGCCAGAACTCCCCCTCCCCCACCCTCTCAGGCATGTCGCTCTGCCCTCCCCATCGCTGCAGAAAGTATAACCAAGCACGGAAGGCATCAAGTACTATGAGTCCGATAAGCAGAGGTCCAATGAGGGGGAGCCACCACGCTCTAAGCGCCTCCAGTCTCCCAGTCCGTGCGTCAGGGTAGGACACCAGTTCTACTTGCACGGGCTGCTTCACTCACTCGGGGGTGCATCATCGTCAGGTGGGCTCTTAAGCAACTCTACCAGCGCCACCCATGCTCTCGCCTCTTCCAACATCTTGTCATTGTCCCGCCTTTGGGCCAATTGTAACCTAAGGATCCCGTCATAGTCTGCCCACTTGATAAATTCCCTCAGCCATCGTGGAGCACTAGGGGCACCCGTCGCCTTCCAATGACCGGTAATCTCCCGCTTTGCCAATATTAAACCCAAGTCAATGAATTTACTAGTGACTTTATTTCGGGCAGTGTGGGGGAACCAATGCAACAAGCAATAACCCGGCATCTGCTGAACGTCTCTGTCTGTTACGGCTTTCAGGGTATGCGATACCTCCTTCCAGAACCCATCTAGCCGTGGGCAATCCCAGAACATATGCAAAAAGTCGGCGTTGTCAAGTGAACATCGCGGACAGGTTGACTGCGCTCCAAAATATTCATGTATCTTGTGTGGCGTGAGGTAGGCCCTATGGAGAACAAAAAGTGAATAAGTTGGAAGCGCGCATTTCTGGTGCTTTTCCATGCCCTCTCCACTATTGCCTCCCATGGTTTCTCCTCAATGGGCAACCCAAGGTCTGTCTCCCACTTAAGTCGCAAGCTCTCCAAGGGGCGCCTCGTCTCCTGGGTAAGGCGCCTATAGAGGCAGGTGACCGCCTTAACCGTCCCAGCCGCTGACACCACATACTGGCACGGCAGGGAAACCGGTGGTTCTACCATCCCTGTCCGCCAGTGCTTGCGGATAGCTGCCGTCAGAGCTGCGTGTAAGAGGAAGTCTCCTCTAGGCAGGTCATAACGCTCGGTCAAGTCATTAAAAGGTAGCAGGGTGTCGGCCTCGTATAGGTCCCCAATCGTGGAGATCCCCGCTTCTACCCAGGCCCGCAGTCCCTGCCAGTCTCCCCATGAGGTAGGGCCTCGCAAACCAACAGTGGAATCTCAGCTGCATAAGGGGTTCCCCGCTGGGCTCTCCTGCCAACCCGGCTCTAACACTGACGCATCGCCCATAAGTCCCCCGGAGTCTCTCTTTCACGCAAAGGGAGCCGCAATAACACCCGAGAAAGCTGCCGCAGATCTGGATCCGTGCCCTCCCGGACCTCCTCAGCGCGAAGCCTCCCAGCCATCCATTTCGTGAACCATTGCAGTTGCGCTGCATGGTAGTAGGCCTCAAAATCAGGCACTGCGAAGCCCCCTCTCGCCTGGGTCGCATCATGGTGGCAAGCGCCACCCTGCGTCTTCCAGAGCCCCATAAAAACCCCGTAATCATGGTATTAAGTTGGGTAAAAAATTTCCGCGGAATCCAGAGCGGTAAGGAGCCAAAATAATAGAGCAAGCGCGGCAGTGTGACCATCTTTAGAAGCGCCACCCGCCCTGCCACCGAAAGTGGTAGAGATCCCCAAAACTCGAAGTTACTCTTGGTGGATCGTATTGCCCGGGCAACATTGCCTTCTAGTAGATCGGCAGCCGCATGATAGACCCGGACCCCCAGATAAGGCAGGCACCTACTCTCCCACGCGACATCTAAGCCATCCGGTGGGTGATCTCTGCCACCCAAGACAGGAAATAGTCGCGTCTTGTTCCAGTTAACCCGGAGCCCCGCCTCCCTGCTCAGTCGGGAGAGCAGGTTTCTGGCACCCTGCAAATCAGCCTCCGAATCGGCAAGAAACATCAGGAGATCATCGGCATATAATGCAATAAATTGGGGTTGGCCCCCGATCCAGACCACGATAATACTGTCCCGAGCGCGCATGCACCGCCAGGGGCTCCATCGCCAGCGCGAACAGGAGGGGAGACAGCGGACAACCCTGCCTCGTTCCTCTGTCCACAGCGCAGGCCGCCAAAATCACACCACCTGTGCGCACTCTGGCAGTAGAATTCTTATACAAGATCGCCGTCCAGGCCACAAACCCCTCCCCCAGTCCAAAGGCCCTTAAGACTCTAAAAAGGTATGGCCATTCTAGACTGTCGAAGGCCTTCTCAATGTCAATCGACAGAATGCACGCCTCGCCATCAGCGAGAGTGGAAGCGTCCAGCAGTCGGATCAGTCGCCGTATATTCATGGCCGTATTCCGGGTCGGAATAAACCCCGCCTGATCAATGTGCACAAGCGCCGTCATGTGGGTCAGCAGGCGACTAGCTAAAATGCGACTCAGTATTTTGTAGTCTAGGTTTAACATGGCAAGTGGGCGATATGCCGTACGGTCCCAGGCAGGTTTGTCTGGCTTTAGGAGCGGCACTATCACTGCTTCCCTTGTGGACGCAGGCAAGCATCCAACCCGTCTCGAGGCATTATACAGGGCCATCAGCCGGGGAGCCAAAACATCCAAATATGCGGCATAAAATTCAACCGGGAGCCCGTCGGTGCCCGGGGTTTTATTTCTGGCCATGTGTTTGATGGCGACCCTGATCTCACCGAGGTCAACGTCTCGGCCCAGAGCCCCCGCTGTCTCCGCATCAAGCTGTGGGAGTTCAATGTCCTCCAAGAATCCCTCATCCGCCAGGGCCATCGGGTCTAAGTGGCTCTGGTAGAGAGTAGTATAGTAGCTCAAGAACTGCGTATTAATATCTTGCTGCCCGTAGTAAGTCGCCCCATCCCCCCTCGCAGTTCTAGGATCGGCGTCCCCCTTCGCGCTGGGTTGGCTAGCCAGGCTAATAATGCCCCCGATTTATCCCTCTCCGCATGTGCCCGGGTCTCATAGGCCCTACGATCGAAGCATCGCAGCCGTTCCACCTGTACCGCCAGCGCCTCCCTAGCCTCCAACAACTCTTCTTGTTTGTCTGCCCTTCCCGGTCTATCCTTTTCCACATCCCGGAGCCGGTTTTCCGCTTTCTGCACATCAGCCAGGAGGACCCTCCGAACGCCCACTGCCTCACCAATGCAACGACCCCTGATGACAACCTTAAAGGCATCCCATTCAACGTGGGGACTGGTGGCCGTGTCGGTGTTGGCCTGGAAATATTCTTCGATGGCAGTACCTATGGAAGTCCTAAAGACCGGGTCCTCTAACACCTCCGGCCTGAGGCGCCAACTGGGAATCGTGGGTCTGACCCTCATCCAATTCAATCCCACCAGTAATGGGTTATGATCAGATATCGTCCTGGATAGGTATTCACTAGACGTAATCCCCACATGGACGTCCGGGGAGCAGAGGATAGCGTCCAACCTAACGTGGAGCTCGTGTAGAGCCGAAAAATACGAGTAATCTCTCTGCGTCAGGTGGTGGGCCCTCCAAGTGTCTGTCAGCTCCCAATGTCGTTGCCAATCCCTACGGGCTTCTGCAACCCTATGTGTTGGGGCATCAGGAAGCGGTGGGTGTGATCTGTCCAGGGATACGTCCGCTATGCTATTGAAATCTCCCCCAGGAGCACCGGTCCAGTCAGGACCTGCGCCAGCGTCCGCGAGAGCCGGATCAGAAATGCAGGCTGGTCCACGTTGGGGGCATAAATACTCCCTATAGTGATGTCCCGGCCATCCAAGCGCCCCATCACCACCACGAACCTGCCCTCTGGGTCTATGATTTGCCTAACACATTGAAAAGGGACTCGCGCCCGCACCCAAACCAGGGTCCCCCGAGCAAAGGCAGAGTATGTGGTGTGGAAAACCTGCCCTCTCCAGCGGCGCTGCAGCGCTACCCCTTCCTGACGTGTGAGGTGGGTCTCTTGTAGTAATGCAATTTGCACCCCCTTCTGGTTAAATAGGCATGGATTTTGTGGCGGCGGTTCATGGTGTGCATCCCCCTAACATTCCAGGTCATACACTTAAAACCTACGGCGGTACCCATAAGAGAATCTCCAATCCTTCCCGGTGCAGCGTTCTCGCAGCGACATGCCTGCCCCAGAACCCATTCCCCCTAACATAACAACACCCCAACTCCCACTCCCCAGGACAGGTCTACACAAACAGGTCCCCATCCAAACTAAGGCACTCAAACAGTAAGACATGAAAGTGGCAGAGCGTGTCCTACCAATGGCGTCCCCAGAACTCCCCCGCCCTCCCCCCCCCACAATCATGGCACATTCAGTAGGTCCCAATGGTGCAATGGCGCCCCCAACAGTTCGCAGCTCGGGTCTCCGGAAGCAGAGGGAGCAGTCCTCAACAAGCAAGCTGCCACACATACGACCTGTCAGCCGGTCAGTCAAATAATGCCATCTGCGGTCTGCGGTGTAACCTCTGGAAGTTCATTGTCCGAAGGTCCGTGGCCAGTGCCAGAGCCTGAGCTCCCAGAGCTGAGTCGGGTATGTTCTGTGGTGTTGCTGGTTGGACTCACAGTCCCCCGACTGATTTCCACCACCGCTCGCACCGCCTCATCCCGCTCCTGACGTCGTCCAGCAGGCGAGGGGACACTCCGGGGCGGCGAAGTCGAAGGAGAAGGAGACTGTCGGCGAGGCGAGCCTCGTCGCGGAGAGTGCGTCACCCCGCTGCCTCGTAGCTCAAGCCAATCCCAGGCCTCCCGTGGGGAAAGGAAGAAGTGTGTCTCCGCATCCGCAGACACCCGGAGTCGGGCCGGGAACAGCATGGCGTACGGTAGTTGAAGTTGGCGTAACTTTCGATTGACAGCCAGGAATGAGGATCGTTGCCGCTGTACCTCTCGGGTATAATCCGGAAAAATCATCACCTTACTGTTTCCGATCTGCAGATCCCGGTGCTCACGAGCGCGTTGTAAGAGGTAGTCTCGGTCCCTATAATGTAGCAGCCGGACCACCAGCGGCCGAGGCAGAGCGCCTGGTTTGGGGGTCTTGGCCGGGACCCTATGGGCACGCTCCAGGGCAAAGAAAGGAGAGAGGCCCTCCGGGGCCACCTCTGTCTTCAACCATGCTTCCAGGAACTGGACTGCATCCGCCCCTCCTCTCGCTCCGGCACTCCTACTATGCGCAGGTTATTTCTTCTCGAGCGCCCTTCACTGTCCTCCGCTCTCACCTCTAGCCGCTGGACCCTGGATTCCACCGCCCTCAAGGCCTGCTGCAACGTGGCGACCGTGTCCGGGACATCCTTCAGGGCAGTTTCCTGGGCAATGACTCGCTCCTTGAGCTTACGGTGATCATCCTTCAAGAGGGTGAGATCCGTCCCGATGGCGTCGATCTTCGTCTCCAGTGCCTCCCTCGAGGAAGTGATGGCCTGTAGGATATCAGCCAGGGTGGGGTCCCCCGACAACCCCTCCGGTCGTTTCGTGACGCACCCTCGTTGTCGTCTGTGTGGGGCTCAAGCTCGTCCACTTGCAGGACCTCGAACCCCTTCTTTTAGACACTCTCCCCATCCCACAACCGGTCAGGAGGGGGCAGCAGGGCCCAGCAGCAGCTCCAGCAGGGTCAAACCCATGGACAGGTGCCCCCGGGTCACCAAACACCCAGTTCAGCACTTGCGGCCCTCCAATGTCTGTGTTCGCCCTCTCAAGCGCCCAGGCGCACCCCCGCAGGAAGTCGGAAGTGGAATCCCCTGCCCCCAGGAGAAGGGTCAGTGGAGCTCTGAGGAGTCCGCAGGCGGGCCGCTCAAGGGCACAGTAGGACAACCAATTGCCCCCTCCGGGGTCCGCCACAGCGTCCGCCGCAGACACCCAAGACCAGGGACAAGTACGAATTCGCCAATCAGTCAGCACTGCAGGGACGTCCCCACCCGTCCCTCCGCTCCAGAGTGCAACGTAGCAGCCTCCCGGTTGCTCAGGGGGCGCGGGCCAGACCAGGAAGCCCCAAGCACCTGTCCCCGCCTTCAGGGACGGTCCGTCTCTGGTGCCGCAAGCAGGGCAATGCCTCCTGCGGTCCGCAGTAAAGGCAGGGTGTCTTTTTGCCCCTTCACATCCCCCCGCCGCAGCAGGATGCCTCACCACACCTCCGGGGGGCCCCCAATCATCCCGGGTAACAGCGGGCTCCGCCTGTTACACTCCACCAGGCCCCCGCCAAGTCGCGGCTCTCCAGGGCACAGGTCCACCGCCGAGGGTTAAGGGAAACTAACCCCTCCACCAGCCTCACAGCCTTAGTCAAGTCCAGATTCTATGGGGCACCCACCAGGTTGTGTGCTCAGTGTAGCACGCTGTAAAGGTGGTCAGCATGGGCGCTGCAGCTCTCCCGATGTCTCGCTAGCCGCCATCTTAGGGTCAGGCGGCCGCCGCTGTGCGCTCCACAATTGCTGCTCACGCCTCTCCGGTATCTCCGCGGCAGCCCCCTCTGCGGGTAGGTCCCGCACGCCTCCGGTCTGGCCAGGGTGGATCCCCAGTGCTTTTGGCGCCCTCAGCAGCCAGAGCCGCCGCAACGCCATGCGGCCGCCATTTTAGTCGCAGCCAAGCCGGAGCGCGAGCAGAGGCGAAGACCGGCTATGCCTCGGTCCCACAGTGTCCCCACACCCGGAAAATGCAGCCGAGGGGGCACCAGACGTTCCGCCCCCAGATCCAGTGCCAGGGACCACCGTACCTTGTCAGGATCAATGCCTGTGGAGGAAGGCCACGGAGGTGCTCCGATGCCTGCTCCTTCCTACATCGGCGTCAGGCCACGCCCCTATCATTGATGAATGTTGACAGTGTCAGCCCCCATGGGTGGTGTTTGTCTGCACATGGCCAAAGGTATGTCTTATTTGCACTGCAGTATTTGGCTCCCCCAATTTATGTTGCAATGGGACACATGCACTACTTTGCCACTGATGTGTTTTATGTTCTGTGACCAGGAATCATCCATGCAGTTTGGCAGTTGCAGCTCTTTCTTTGTCAACACTTACCTTTTGGTCACTGTGATGATGGGGGTTTGGACCCCATTGCCACAATGTTCAAAATGTGCTTCAGCTATGGACCCCACACTTACCTTTTGGTCACTGTGGTGATGGGGCGTTAGACCCCATTGCCACAATGTTCAAAATGTGCTTCAGCTATGGACCCCACACTTACATTTTGGTCACTGTGATGATGGGGGTTTGGTCCCCATTGCCACACTGTTCAAAATGTGCTTCAGCTATGGACCCCACACTTACCTTTTGGTCACTGTGATGATGGGGGTTTGGACCCCATTGCCACAATGGTCATGGCCTGCTTGCATTGTGGGGGCCACACACATATATGTGTGGCACATGTGCTAGGGGTCACATTGTATGTTCAAAGTCATGTTCAGTGTTGTAGGCATTTGACACAGTCTACACACGCTTGTCATGGTGTTGGGGGATGTCTTCTTCTTGCATTCCCTAGGTTGTGGTGTGCTGGTTGTGTCATGCATTGTCCATCCTATGAGTGGGGGTGGTAGTTGGTGGTAGGCATCCAGCCCCCATGGGTAGAGGTGGTAGTAGTGGTAGGCATCCAGCCCCCTGGCTAAGGGTGGTAGTAGTGGTAGGCATCTAGCACCCCCATGGCTAAGGGTGGTAGTGGTGGTGGGCATCTGGCACCCCCTGGCTAAGGGTGGTAGTGGTGGTTGGCATCCAGCCCCCTGGGTAAGGGTGGTAGTGGTGGTAGGCATCCAGCCCCCTGGGTAAGGGTGGTAGTGGTGGTGGGCATCCTGGCACCCCCTGGCTAAGGGTGGTAGTAGTGGTAGGCATCCAGCCCCCTGGGTAAGGGTGGTAGTGGTGGTAGGCATCCAGCCCCCTGGGTAAGGGTGGTAGTGGTGGTGGGCATCTGGCACCCCCTGGCTAAGGGTGGTAGTAGTGGTAGGCATCTGGCACCCCCTGGCTAAGGGTGGTAGAAGTGGTAGGCATCCAGCCCCCCTGGGTAAGGGTGGTAGTGGTGGTTGGCATCCAGCCCCCTGGCTTAGGGTGGTAGTAGTGGTAGGCATCCAGCCCCCTGGGTAAGGGTGGTAGTGGTGGTGGGCATCTGGCACCCCCTGGCTAAGGGTGGTAGTAGTGGTAGGCATCCAGCCCCCTGGGTGAGGGTGGTAGTGGTGGTAGGCATCCAGCCCCCTGGGTAAGGGTGGTAGTGGTGGTGGGCATCTGGCACCCCCTGGCTAAGGGTGGTAGTAGTGGTAGGCATCCAGCCCCCTGGCTTAGGGTGGTAGTAGTGGTAGGCATCTAGCACCCCCTGGCTAAGGGTGGTAGTAGTGGTAGGCATCCAGCCCCCCTGGGTAAGGGTGGTAGTGGTGGTAGGCATCCCGCCCCCTGGGTAAGGGTGGTAGTGGTGGTAGGCATCTAGCACCCCCTGGCTAAGGGTGGTAGTAGTGGTAGGCATCCAGCCCCCTGGCTTAGGGTGGTAGTAGTGGTAGGCATCTGGCCCCCTGGCTAAGGGTGGTAGTAGTGGTAGGCATCCAGCCCCCCTGGGTAAGGGTGGTAGTGGTGGTAGGCATCCAGCCCCCTGGGTAAGGGTGGTAGTGGTGGTGGGCATCTAGCACCCCTGGCTAAGGGTGGTAGTAGTGGTAGGCATCCAGCCCCCTGGGTGAGGGTGGTAGTGGTGGTAGGCATCCAGCCCCCTGGGTAAGGGTGGTAGTAGTGGTAGGCATCTGGCACCCCCTGGCTAAGGGTGGTAGTAGTGGTAGGCATCCAGCCCCCCTGGCTTAGGGTGGTAGTAGTGGTAGGCATCTGGCACCCCCTGGCTAAGGGTGGTAGTAGTGGTAGGCATCCAGCCCCCCTGGCTAAGGGTGGTAGTGGTGGTAGGCATCCAGCCCCCTGGGTAAGGGTGGTAGTAGTGGTGGGCATCTAGCACCCCTGGCTAAGGGTGGTAGTAGTGGTAGGCATCCAGCCCCCCTGGCTGAGGGTGGTAGTAGTGGTAGGCATCCTGGCACCCCCTGGCTAAGGGTGGTAGTAGTGGTAGGCATCCAGCCCCCCTGGGTAAGGGTGGTAGTGGTGGTAGGCATCCAGCCCCCTAGGTAAGGGTGGTAGTAGTGGTGGGCATCTGGCACCCCCTGGCTAAGGGTGGTAGTAGTGGTAGGCATCCAGCCCCCTGGGTGAGGGTGGTAGTGGTGGTAGGCATCCAGCCCCCTGGCTAAGGGTGGTAGTGGTGGTAGGCATCTAGCCCCCCTGGCTAAGGGTGGTAGTAGTGGTAGGCATCCAGCCCCCCTGGCTTAGGGTGGTAGTAGTGGTAGGCATCCAGCACCCCCTGGCTAAGGGTGGTAGTAGTGGTAGGCATCCAGCCCCCTGGGTAAGGGTGGTAGTGGTGGTAGGCATCCAGCCCCCTGGGTAAGGGTGGTAGTGGTGGTGGGCATCCGGCACCCCCTGGCTAAGGGTGGTAGTAGTGGTAGGCATCCAGCCCCCCTGGCTTAGGGTGGTAGTAGTGGTAGGCATCTGGCACCCCTGGCTAAGGGTGGTAGTAGTGGTAGGCATCCAGCCCCCTGGGTAAGGGTGGTAGTAGTGGTAGGCATCCAGCCCCCCTGGGTAAGGGTGGTAGTAGTGGTGGGCATCCAGCACCCCTGGCTAAGGGTGGTAGTAGTGGTAGGCATCCAGCCCCCCTGGGTGAGGGTGGTAGTAGTGGTAGGCATCCAGCCCCCTGGGTAAGGGTGGTAGTAGTGGTGGGCATCTGGCACCCCCTGGCTAAGGGTGGTAGTAGTGGTAGGCATCCAGCCCCCTGGCTTAGGGTGGTAGTAGTGGTAGGCATCTAGCACCCCCTGGCTAAGGGTGGTAGTAGTGGTAGGCATCCAGCCCCCCTGGGTAAGGGTGGTAGTGGTGGTAGGCATCCAGCCCCCTGGGTAAGGGTGGTAGGTGGTAGGCATCCAGCCCCCCTGGCTAAGGGTGGTAGTAGTGGTAGGCATCCAGCCCCCCTGGGTGAGGGTGGTAGTGGTGGTAGGCATCCAGCCCCCCTGGGTGAGGGTGGTAGTAGTGGTGGGCATCTGGCACCCCCTGGCTAAGGGTGGTAGTAGTGGTAGGCATCCTGCCCCCTGGGTAGGGGTGGTGGTGCGCATTCAGGCCCCTGTGTGCATATGTGGCATTGGTGATGGGCATCCCGCCCCTATGGTGCTGCTGTTGCTGGTGTAAGTATATTCTGCATCCCTCTGTGTGTGTGTGATGTGTCGTGTACGTGTTGTATGTGTTTTGTGGTTGGTGTCTGACTTACCTTCTGCGCCGTACGCGTCCGTGCCTGTTCCGGTAGTAAATGTAGAATATTGGTATGATCGGGACGAAGGGATTCATGGTTGGTTCGTGTCGTTCGTCCTTCTCGTTGCTTCGCGTCGTCCTCGTTGCTTCGCCTCGTCCTCGTCGCTGGCGTGTTCGTCTCGTAGCCGTGGATCGTGTTGTGGCGCGGATCGGAGCTTATGTGCGCCTCTCCCGGATGCTTTGACGTGCCGTGCGTAGCGACGGGTTCGGCGCGTACGGAAAGCGCATCGTACTTGTTCGGCCGGACGGAGCTGCATTTTCCCTTCCGTGCGACTCGATTCAGCGTTTCCGGATTCGCCTCGGTCGGAGAACAGGACCTGGATTGGGTGAGTACGGCTCGGCCGGATTCTGTGCTGTTGTGCGCATCGTACTTACTCGTTCGGTGTGCTGTACGGATCGGTCGGGAAACAGGCTTTCGCATGGCTTTTTTCCCGACCGAATGGTATTGGGTGCGCCTCCGACCGAGATCGGAATCGGCCCCTTAGGGTTGATTTTTGTAGATGTCTCCAGAGACTCTGATTAAAATGATAATAGCAACCCTGAATTGCTGTGTGTGGATAATTTTTTAGTATAGCATTTATCATGGCTATTTCAAAGTCAATAATTATTTTTGAAGGAAAATAATTATTGCTTTCTTCTTTTATTTTAGTGAGTATATCAATGTAGGTAGTTTGCTGTTTATTTGGTAATAGTGCGTAGATGAATGGAATATTTGAATGTTGGTATAATCCATGTATTGTGTACAGCTGGTAAAATGGTTTTGGACAGACTTTGAAAGTTCCATCCATCATCCAGGTGTCACATTGCTGTAATTTAAGTAAATTGTTTGCAGTAGCAAACATAATTATTCTTTTTCTGGGCATTTGTTATCAAAAAATATAAATGGTTCTTTACTGTGAGTAATGCTTAATTCTGGTGGAATAACTACTTCTGCAAATGTTTTAGGGGCAGGTATAGTAGTTGTAGTAGCTTTTTTTTGTCTGGCAATTGTTCTTTTTAAAGAAGCTATGGACGGTAATTGTCCTGATGCATGTTGAGGTAATTTTAATAGTTGCTCTTTTAGTATTTGGGTAGTTGGTTTGTCAGTACTAGTGCTTGCTTCTTTTATACTTTCAAGAGCATCTCTAACCTCAATCTCTGTTATGTTTGGGGGTGATTATGTTCTTTTACAGAAATAACAGTAGTTTCCTGAGTAGTAGCTCTTCCATAGCATTTGTTAGAGTAGTATTTGCTACACTTCCAAAATACTTTAAGGCCAATTTGTTTCTCCTGTGTATACACATACCCCATATAACATAATAGCATTTTATTTTTTTGTGACATTACAAATTCTGCACCTTCAGTCATGTTGTTTTGTTTTATGCTAGGGAAAATTCAAAAAGAAAATATTTTAATATAATAAATACAACATGTTTATTAAATACTGTTACATCTCAGTGAATATACTTACAATGTTTAGTTTGATGTAAATGAAATTGGTTAGGAAATGATTTCAAGCTTTCTTTTCTATTTTCTTGATGTAATTTCTGTTGAGAAGAGAAAAAACATATTAATAATTTGATTATATTGTTTGTAGATGATAGGCATTTTAGGGGTAAAGGGTTATTTGGGTGGGTATTTAACGTTGTTTAATAATGGAAAATGATATACTTACTTTTTAGTTGTCTTTATTTTGTTAGTAGTTGTAGAATTATTTTGGAAGCTTTTGCTGTTGGCTGTAGAGGAGATAGATAAAAAAGAAAATATATATTAGTGAATAACGTTTTGAAAATATTTTTAGGTCGGTTTGGCAAAAATAGAATATACTTACATTTATTGTTCTTTTATTGGTGAGTATTTTTGAAATAATTTTCTGGCTTTGTAGGATATCTGTAGAGGTGATATAAAAGTAAGGAATGAAAGAATAGTCAATTAGGTTTTAGAAATAATTTTTGTTGCAGGTTAGTAGTATTGTTATATTTTAAAAACAGTTTTACTTACTTAGTGCAGTTTTAAATCTCTTTTTTAGTAATGAAAGTTTTCTTTCAGGAAACAGTTGGGCACAGTTTCACCTTCTTCTTTATTGTAGTTTTTAAGTGTAAAAGAGATGTATGTCTTTGATGTTTATATAGTGTTTATTTAATTGGTTGCTTTATGTTATTGGTGTATTTTGAAATGTAAGCATTTTATTGGTTGAAGTTAATTGTTTTTATTCTTTTGGCACTTTCTTTCCATATAAGGGAAACGCTAATTAAGAAACTGTTAGTAGAAAGTAAATATTTTATCTTTTTACTTTTTGTAAATAATTTAAATGTTGTTTTTAATGTGAAATAATGCAAGTATTATATATTTTACAGTTTATATTTTATTATTGTAATACGTTTGTTTAGCCAAAATATTTTGTTTTATATATTGATGTGTTTGCAAATTATTTTATTATGTTGTTTAAGTATTTTATATTGTTTTATAATGTGAATTTATATTTGGTGCTAAAGATATATTTAATTGAGCAGTTTTTATATAGTCGATATTTGTAAAAAGTCGATATTATTGATGTCTATATTTTGGTATTCGATATTTTTGTAATGTTGTATGTTATAAAAATTTAAACGATATTTAATGTAACGATATTTAGCATTTCGATATTGTGGTGAACGATATTTTTTATATACGATATTGTGTACTCGATATTTTTGTATTTTTATAAATAAGTATTGGTAGTAGATATTATTGTAGTCGATATTCTGACGCCGATATTTTGTATATTCGATATTTTTGTAGTCGATATTATGTCAGTGATCCGTTCCAGCCACCAGTTGCATTGGCATCAAACATGTTTATTCTTGTAGTTGTGCTCACCTGAACGGCTCTAGCGCAAGGATGAGATGACTTCTGACACTAACAGTGGGCTCTATGTTCTAAATGAAGGTTTCTGAATTTGTCAATGAGACACCAAAGAATGGAAAATAGTGGTGAAACATAGCTGCAAAGTTAGCTATGAAGGGTACTCAAGTCTAAATTACAGTTAGACCCTAGACATTAAAGGTGCCTGGGTAAAGTGCACATCTGTTCTTTATGCTTTTAACAAAGCAATGTGGTCTGCTTTTGAACAAGACCAGTTATCTGTTGCCATCTGTGGGTGGCATGAGTGTTGTTCTGGGAGCAAAAGGGGGTACCTGGCTCAGTCTGCTATTATGGGCACTGAAGAACAAGTAAACCAGGTAATATGTATTTACTTCTTGCGCCTTTTTTCCATCTATTCCTCAGACTTTTGTACTTTTCTGTCATTTCAGTGGCATTGGTGAGCCCAGGGCTGCTGGCTTCCTCGACCAGTTAACACACTTGGGACCTTTAGAAGGCAGGGCTTTGTAGATTGCAGGCACTTGCAGGTGTAATACCAACAGAGCTTAATTTGTAAACAAATGAGGGCCTGTGCCTGAAGCTCTGCTCAGAAGCCCACAGCCAGAGCTATTACATGTCAGAGCGCTGAATACAAAGGCTGTGTAGCAGGAAATCCACCTCATGCCTCTTTAATCGACTACCAGACAACCCCTGCCCCTTTGCAGGTTCCTGTTTTATCCCTTTGTGGCAATTTTCTGTCCTTCTCTTTCTCCTACTTTTCCCTCTGTGAGTTTTTCCCTCTCTTGGGAAATGTCTGATGAGGAAAAATAGATGCTAGTCTCCAACAAGCATTTGAAATGCAATAGGTCTCGCATTTTTTTAAGTTAGAGCTATTGGCATTGTAAATGGCAATGTCTGTTACCTACTAAGGGAGGATGGAGGGAGCAGTTGGTGTTGGAGTGCCAAAATGCTCTGTTGGAGAGTGACTGGCCAAAAGTAAACCAAACAAGCAGCGACTTTAAAAAAAAGAAAGCATGTGTGGACCATGTAAGTGTGTAGCCATGAAACATATTTTTAACAACTAAGCTTGGGGAATACTTGAATATTACTTTGTGCCAGGGAACAAAACAGAGCCCGATTGAGACCCGTTTCAAGGCCCCCTTTTAAAAACTGACGGTGCTCAGCACCGGTGAGACCCGGCCCACTTAAAGCCCTGGGTTTTGCACTCTAATTGTGGAAATAATCGTAGGTATTGGTGCTTGGGTACCAACTCATGCACGTTTTCCATCCTAACCAGGTGGTTTTCCCATTAAATGATTCCTCCTTGGGAAATGTGAATAGGAAAGAAGGATGGCAGCACAATTCAAACACACTACTGCAATTCCGGTGAAAACAGGTTTTTCTACCCACAATGGTATCATGAAAAGCCCGGAAGATGGGCCCTTCAAGTATATGACCAAATGGTTGTGCAGTGGTTGCCTCTCAGACAGTGTGTTCTGGACTTGTAAAGTCTAAGTTGGGCAAAAGGCTTATCCTCTCCCCCAGCAGACACTGCTTTCCATTTGTAACAGTGTTTTTTTGTAAAGGAAGAAACTCCCCCACCCGCAACTATTGTACTGCAGTGTCCTTACTATATATTTTTCCTTGGCTTACCATAGCTCCCTCTCTCTTGAAATTTTGTAACCAAGGATGTGACCTGATCTATGTTCTTGCTATCAATATTTTCAATAAAATATACAAAAAAAAAAAAAAAATCACTCTGGGGCCGATTCCGATCTCGGCCGGTAGGGCTCCGAATCGGATTCGGCTTAACCGGATCCGATTCGGAGCCCAATTTCCCGACCGATTCGTACGCGCGTCCGGGCGAGCGAGTACGATGCGAAATTGCCGACCGACTCGTCCGGGCGTCCCGACCGCTCCGACCGACTCGTTCCCGGGTCTAACCGCACCGACCGACTCGCTCGGACTCCGACTCGCACCGCGCAATGGAGACGTTCCCGGCCGGGTAGGTACGATGCGCGCCGCGAGCAGTCCGACCGAGCCGTGCACTCCGGCTCGAAAGAGCAGTCGGAGCCGAACTTTGGGGGTCCGTGTCGGACCCCCTGTACGCGTACCCACGCGGAGTCGCACACGGGGGGACCCATGGGTCCCCCTACCTGTGCGTGTACGGCACGAGTCGCTTCGCCGCGTACACGCTGTAGGGGCGCCCTTGTCCGCCTCGCACCCATTGAGTCATTGGGAGCCCGCGTACGCGTTAGTACGACAGGCTCCCATTGACTTCAATGGGAGTCCGACCGAATCGAGTCCGATGGCATACGTGCGCATCGTACTCGTTCGGGTCGGGTTGCACGGGTCCGATTCGGTCGGAAATCTCTCCGGGTCCGGCTCGGTCGGAGAGATTTCCGGCCCGAATCGGAATCGGCCCCTCAGTGTTTTTGCCTCTAAAGTTTAGGACATGACTATAGTCTCCAACAGGGCCCCGCTTCAATGCCCGTTTTAAATTCTTCCGGGTCTGAGACCCAGACGGACCCAGCCCACTTAAAGCCCTGACGATTGATATTAGGTAGGTTCAGACGCCTTTAGGTATAAACTGTGCAAATAAACTTTGGATTCTGACAG
Source organism: Calotriton arnoldi (assembly GCA_963921515.1). NCBI lineage: Eukaryota > Metazoa > Chordata > Amphibia > Caudata > Salamandridae > Calotriton > Calotriton arnoldi. Next base: position 682,944 of record CAWUFW010009819.1, on the reverse strand, counting down.
CGAACAATGTGTAGTGATGAATATGTAATGTCAAGTTTAACAATTTCGCTATGACATTTAATTTTTACATGTTAATTTACGTATGGGGAATTTTTTTTTTAGATGGATTTTCATGTAACATTTGTATTGTGCTGTTTTGTTAAAACATTAATCACGTAACTATATATATATATATATTTTTTTACATTTATTTCTAGGTTGAACCAAATGCACTGTATCCATAACTTCATTAAAATGAATTAGAAAGGTACATTGTATTTTATTGCATTAGTACTTATTTCGTTATTTAGCACTTAACATACTCTTTGCAAGGCCTACAGCGTTCATTAGACTTCGAAACATTGCAGAAAGAAGTATTAGATACATTTAGAAAGTAACGTTTTTTGCGTGGTAAAGGTTTTCACAAAACAGCACAATACAAATGCTACAAGAAAATCCATATAATAAAAAAATATATTTATATATTTTTTTTTCATTTAAAGGTTGAACCAAATGCACTGTATCCATAACTTCATTAAAATTAATTAGAAAGGTACATTGTATATACACACGCACACACATCCCCACATGTTAGTTTTCCATTAAGAAGAAATAAAAAAGTATGAGCAATGTACACAGGAACAAACTTGCATTGTAATGTAATTGCATTTATATAGCGCTTACTACCCCTGACGAGGCGTCGAAGCACTTTTTTGGCGAGTAGCACGCTACTCCGGGACACAAAGAGGATTAGTGTTGAATTAGTATAGTGAAACATGCAAGTAAATTTTAAGCGGTGGATAGGCTACTCAGTTATTTGGATTCGGAAGGATAGCAGAAAGATAGAAGAGGAAAAAAAGGTTTGTATTTATATAGCGCTTGTTACCCCTGATGGGGTGTTGAAGCACGCTATTCCGGAAACCCATAAAGGATTTGTGGTGAATTAGTATAGTGAAATATGAAAGTAATTTGAGCGGTGGATATTAGTCAGGTATTTGGAGTGAGAAGGATAGCGGAGGAATAGAAGGGGAAGAAAGGTTTGCATTCATATAGCACTTGTTACCCCTGATGGGTGTTGAAGCGCTTTTCTGGTGAGTAGCACGCTACTCCGGAACCCATAAAAGAATTAGTGATAGTGTACACACAGTCTCTCACATACATTCACAATGCACACACACACCTGTAAACACACACTCAGCCTTTCACATTCATTCATACCTTCACACAGACGCACACCAGTACATACAAACACACACCAAATACACACCTGTACACACACAGCCTCTCAAATACACTCACACGTGCGCACACACCTGTACATACAAACACACACCTGCTCGCGCCCAGCAACTCACATACATTCACACAGACGGACACTAGTACATACACACACCTGTAAACACACACTCAGCCTTTCACATTCATTCACACCTTCACACAGACGCACACCAGTACATAGAAACACACCAAATACACACCTGTACACACACAGCCTCTCAAATACACTCACACGTGCGCACACACCAGTACTAACAAACACACACCTGCTCGCGCCCAGCATCTCACATACATTCACACAGGCAGACACTAGTACATACCGATATTGTTCACCCAGACCAAAATGGACTGAAACACCCACCGCAATATCATGCCCAACATAAGGTGATTCATACAGGAGCCTGATGACCCATCGATTGTCTGTTACTCAGCTATGGTGTTATAAATCAACATAAAAAAACCTTCAATTTCCTCTGGTCGGACTTCTATGCAGCAATGTTAGGGACAGGGCTGAGCCAAGGCTTCTTGAGGTGGTCCAAACTATTATACACAGGTCCTCTGGCTAGAGTCAGAAAGGGCCTTATCATACCGGAGTCTTGAACAGTGGCAGGAGGGTCCCCTTTCCCCTGTATTTGTTTTGGCAGCAGAGACACTGGCACTCATGATTCAACAGGTGCTACCAGGGGATACAGATCAAACATTTCACTGCCGCACCATATCCTGGTGTCGTAGCCTCCCCACCGCCCCCTCCCCCCCACCCCCCCGGACCCTCTGTCACAATTGTTTACCCCTTTCAGAAGCAGTCACTCGTCAAAAATTATGGCATCTTAATCCAGACACTGCTTTTTTTTCTGGACATGTGAAATAGAGAGAACACACCCGCACCTGCCTTGCACTAAAGAAATACCTATAAGATTGGACAAATTGGCCACACCAGGCAAACTGGAAGGGGCTGCACTAATGTGATGAAAGGCATTGTAGTAGTGAGCAGTCTTATCTGCAGGGGCACTAGTACGGGTATCCAAAGTCAGTTAGGATTTGCCGCAGGGACATTTTCTGCTACATGGCGCCTTGATGGGAACAATGCGGAGGTGCTGGAAAATGGCACAGAGGAACCTCCCGAACATCTGTCTGCAATACATGCCCGTGACAATTACACTCCTTTGCGGCTCACCCATGAGAACCGCAGAGCCAGACCCACTTGAACTATATTGTAAACGGGTGAGGGTTATGGGAGTGCAAATTACTAGCACCGACTGGACCACTATATTGAAGCACTCCTACAAAGGTATACATCACGCCTACGAGAAGCCATCATATGTTCCCAGATACGCAGGCAGGGTGCCCATGTGCACCGTTGCAAGTGCAAACTTTTCACATTGTTTGGGTTTGCTCTTTTCAGTGTTTCTTGGGATACAATGCAACCACAGATGTTAGGCCATTAGAGCCATTTCACTCAAACTAAGGCCAACTTTGTGACAAGCAGATTTATAGATTTGGCATTGGTGCTAGTCACCAAAAAACCATGAACCGGAAGAGCAAGACTGGCCAAGAGCTGTGAAAGTAGAGGAGGGGAATTTACAAACTGGTCCGAATGAGAGAACGGAGTCCTTAAACTGGACAAGAAAATACGGCTGCCCCGTACTGCTATTGCACGAGCTTGGATTGTGGCCACTGTCCGGTTTTGGTCCAAGATGGTCAGCTGCAGGCTTCACCGGAAGCTGTAACTGCAGCGTCATGAGAGAGACTCCCGGCTGCTCAGTAATCTTCCCATCTCTTCCTGCCCTCCCCTCCCCCGGGAGAGGCTCGATAGGATACTGAATTACACGACATGCACTCATGACATACGCTTCCTGTTCGGGTTAATCACAGGCAAGAGGCGGTTAGCAGCTTTCTAACGGCAGAATAGGTCTACACTTTACAATACAACAAAGTAAAACACTTGTTTAAATTTGATTTGAATTAAATAATCACTAAGCAACACTGATAACTGACCCGGTGTGGAATAGGACACTTTAAAAAACAGAGGAGCTGAACGCGAAACCAGTGGTGCGCGCGCACCACAGAGGAGCGGGGGAGGGAGCGCGGCAGCGGCAGCGAGACGAACGCGCGCTGCTGTGCGTGCTGGCCACCGACGGGAATGGGCGGAGCAAAGGCGGGACATGCGCCCGCCTTTGCCCAATTGCGTGCTGGATTTTGTAAAAAAAAGCACGCGAAAGCCAATGGCAGCCGCGGAAAGCAAAACCACACGCACGAGCGTGTGGGTAGCTTTCAGAAGCCCTTTCTAGAGGTCTCGCGCTGCGCGAGCAGTGCTGCGCACTGCAACGCTAGGCGCGAGACCTAAAAAGGAGTGCTGGTGGGCCCCACCAGCAACAACTGGCTCAAGGTAAGCACTGCATAACACTTAGATGATGAATTGGTCTGTCTTCCTATTGCTTTCACACTCAGTGGTTTTCCATGCCATGTGCCAAACAACAAATCTCAGCTAAGTGTGTAGAACTAAATGTTGGCTGCAGTGGCGGCTGGTGACATTTGAACGTGGTGAGGCGTAAACATTGGGCATGACTTTAATATAGCGAGCGATGTGAACAAGTTCAATGGCCAAACCTGGGGTCCAGGGTGAGTCCCTCTCCCGAGAAAGTAATGAAACAAAGATTGGCAAATGGTGTATTTTAAAGCAAATGAGTGCAAAGATAAAGCAAGACTTATAAAGCATTGGGAACGTACAGTCTTTAAATATTAAAAACATTAAAAACTGCCCCATATCTTTCTGCATTATTATGTTCAACAGTTACAGTAATGTGTAAATTGTACAGCATGACAACTTTAGCTCTTTGAAATGTATGCGTGCCCAGTGTCTTGCACTGCATGCAGCATTAACTTTGGAAAAATATGCTCTAACCAGACTTTGAGAAGCACCCAAAGGTGCTGGCTGCAACAAGTCATATAGAAATATATGCAGACAGGTCTTTAAGTGGGATGAAAAAAGTGGGGGCTCTCTATAAAGGAACATGTCAAATACATGTTTGTGATTCCCATAGTGTGTGACCTGACTGGTATTTTATTTTCTCTCTGAGATGTAATTGTAGCCAGATAAATGACACAACAACTGACATATACCTAAAGTTTGTCAGTATGATTGACTTTGTCAATGGGTGTTAGCTGTTTAAGATACTTGAGTGACAACAATGATTTGTTATAAATAATCAACATTGTAAATGTTTCAATTCTGAAACTGTGAGTCTGTGAATTAAATAGCATTGAGGCCTGTGGAAGGAGTTTTGCCCTTCAGTTATATGTGCTTTATGGTAGACAAGTATCCTCTTTTTTCTGCATATCTTGTCCACCTGCACATCTTCAACTACCTCTCTTTCCTTTTCAGCATCCTCTTTTCACTCTTCCCCGAATGCACATCCTCGCATCACTGTCACTTCACTGCCCCCAAACATGCATTGCAGTCCTTCAAATTTAAGCACTTTAATTTTGCTTACTTTTGCCTTGCAAATATTTTGACATCTGTGTACCCCCTTCACATAATTATCCACTGAATTTCAGTTGCAAATGGAATACATAAACATTGTTCTGTGTGCTCTGCAGAGAGGCCAACCCACTGACAGGCACTTTGTTTGGCTTCAGCCTTAGCGCCTGTGCGCTCAATCAAAGCCCCTCATAAACACCTAGCATGGCTCAAGCCTCAAAGTATGCACAGAAAAAAATTCTGATAAACAACAACATAAAAAAATTGTTAACTCTTGGGGAATGCAAGATTAAGTAAAGCATGTGAAATAAGAGAGGAACTAAATCTCTGAAATACATTCCTTTAACGTTTTTAACATTCATTGTTTGCAAGTCAATCCATGTTTTTGGCATCAGTCTTAACTTAAGGGCATGAAGACACAGACAGTTTTAATGTCATACAATAGAGAACTGTCCACTGTAAGCACATATTTCTCGCCTTTCTTGACTCGGATATTTGGATCAACTTCGCAAGGGAACAAGAACCCGGCTCGTTATTTGGATCCATTTCACGGGGGAACAAATACAGCAGTTCCACTTCTAATGGAGCCAGCAATCTGCAGAAGGCCTGGGGTGTCACAGTGGGGGAGGTTAGCGTGATGAGGGGTCTCAGCACAATATACATAACACAAAATTAGCATCCAAACGCTTACCATTTCCGAGAACAAGGCACCAGATCAGACGTGCTTGCATCCACTCTCACGTATGACGAAAGGGTGGGATCTATGCCTTTGAATGACGGACATCTGAAATCATGCAGAGATAAAGTCTCCGATGCCCAAAACCGTGACGCTGGTTGCGCCACTAGCCTACAGAGTGCATACAATCATAGACCACAATGGCAATGAAGAGCTTTAAAACAGAAAGCCCTGCGTCGTACATCACAGTTGAGAAAGTTGACTTACTGCCTGGCTTCGTCTCCTGCTTCAGAGCGAGGCGGGGCAGGCAGCCTGAAACAGACAGCCCAGAGAACTAAATACATCAATGTATTTAGAGATACGATCGTATCTCTAAATAAATCAATGTCTTCAATAGGTTTTTATGTAAATGTGTAGGAATTTCAGAGGGGCGCAGCCCCTGAGCCCTAATGGAGAAACCACCCCTGGTTGGCTGACTTCACATAACACAATGCAAAAGCCATGCCACGCGCACTGTCACTGATCCCACTGACATGCAACATTACTAGTTTGAATGTATAGCATTCCACGGTGGATTAGTTTTATCTAATAATTGAAATTTGGAACATAGTGTCTTCTAATACTATTGAAGGATGAAAATGCATAGGAATGATTCCCCAGTCTCAACAAAGAGAATGAGAAGGTGGCTTTAGTGTTACATCTGAGCGTAGATGAAGAACATGCGTGCAAAGAGAATAAACTGCATAGTGAGACAAAAGAAATGCTGCAGTTTTTGTATCTTCTTTCCCAGAGGTCTTTTGAACCTGCAGTATAAAGAACACCCTGCCATACACTCTGATTTCCATGCTTTTTAGTTAAATTGTCGAATTTGTACTGTTGGGACCTGATTTACATATAATGGGCTGAAAAGTAGAGTGACATGATTTATTGTATGGTCACCCCCACTTTTATTCTCCTATTGCTGATGGTTATGACTCTGATAGTGCGCTAGAGCCTGCTGCCCAGACTCCAGTGCTTATGGTCTCTCCCAAAACTGTTATATTCACATTGGTAATCCCAAATTGGCAAAGAATTTACCCCCTTATAAGTCCGTAGTACCCAGGGCATTGGTGGTAAAGGGGTCCCCAAGGCTACAGCATGGTATTGTGCTACCCTGTGTGACCCGAACAAACTACTGACAGCAGGCCTGACATTGCAAACTGCAGGAGCAGTGCAAACTGCTTGAACTCGACTGTGCCCTCACCATGAGTGGCACAGTCAATGCGCTATTTTTAGGTAGAGCATTCGAGACCTGTTGTATATACTTTAGTATATACTTATATGTGTATGTACTTTGTGGGCTCTGGAGATCAGCCCTAGGACTTGTCTGCTTCCGCTTAGGGACTTTTTTTCTGTTCAACTGCCTCTATTTAACAGTCTTGATAGAACATGACCAGTAGAGGTCAGTAAAATACCAGAATTGCTTTCTGCTTGTTCAACTGCCTCTATTTAACTGTCTTGATAGAAAACGACCAGTAGAGGTCAGTAAAATACCAGAATTGCTTTCTGCTGAGGGACTTTTTTGTATTTTTTTTAAAACTGCCTCTATTTAACTTTCTTGAGAGAAAACGACCAGCAAAGGTCAGTAAAATACCAGAATCACTTTAGCATTCTCTAGATTCCAGTCCATAGAAATGGTCTTCCATGAGCACCAGTAGACGATAATATTTGTTTTCAAATCTTGTATTTTCAGTGATATGACCACCGAAGGCCCTGATTTTATATTAAAAACAGAGCTTTGAACTATACCATTTCCCGCTGAAAGGCAATATTTCTCTCCATTTGTTCCCATACCTGGCGTGTCACGCAGTTTGGTGCTTACTTTCACTCCATGTTAAAGAACAGTAGATGTTTCAGCACCCAGACTAATGTGCTGCATAGCTAAATACATATAAGGTCCTAAAGGCGAGACTGATTGCATTGCAAATGCTTGTTAATGTATGTCAGACACCCCTAAGGAAGGCCTCCTGCGCCCATTAAGGGTGAGAACATATAAGTCCAAGCCTATATGTCCCTATAGTGGCGTTCCGCACTGAAAACCACTATGGGGTATAGGTACAAGCCCCTATCGCCACCACAACGTCACTTTTATCGACAATGTGGTGGCGATAGGGGCTTAGCCTTATTTCCAAGGCAGCGTTAAGCCACTTAACGTGGCTTAACGCTGCCTTGTCAATAAGGCCCCCTTTCACGCTATGGTTGGCATGAAAGGGGTGGGCAGTGGGTGTTGCGGTGGGCGTTCCACCGCAACACCCATTTATTTTGATGCTGCCCCCTATGTACAAGGGCAGCGTACATAGGAGGCAGCTCCAAAATTAAGACCTTGGCGAAACAAGGAGAAATGCATTATTTCTCCTCGTTTTTGCTTTTTCCATGTGTGCTGCCTTCTGCAGCACACATGGAAAAAGCAAAATGCCATGGACTGTTTCTATACAGGAAGGTCCCCTTCCTGTGAGTAAACAATCTTAAAAATGCAATTTTTGACTTTCATGTGTGCTGCATTAAGCAGCACACATGAAAGTGACAAAATGGCATTTCAGGATTGTTTATGTGCAGGAAGCGACACCTTCCTACACATAAACAATCCTACCCTGCACGCAGACACCCTTGCACTATGGTGCAAGGGTGCCTGCGTTGGTGCTACACTGCTAAGTGTAGCGCCATCGCAGGGGGAAACGCAAGGCTGCACCATGTCATTGTAAATATGGTGCAGCCTTGCCTTTCTGAAGTGGGAGAGTGAGGTGTTAAGCCATGACGGCTAACGCCTCACTCCGCCACTTCCATTATACATATCCCCCTATATGTGTTAGCAGCCCATAGGATAACATGGGCTGGCACACGGGCATACTCGAAGTCACCAGCTCCATTATGGTACCGCCAAAATATGTCATGTCTGGTATCAAACAACATACCTTCTCACCGTGACATGATTCTTGTGTCGAGGGCGATGTGGCATGCGCCCAGGTGGAGACCTTAGATGGTGACCACTTGGTTGCCCCAGCTATACTGTGCTTTGGGTGGTAAGCTGCCGCTTTCTTGCACCTGCTGCCACCAAGACAACGTTCTGACCTCTAACTGGGCATTGTGATCACTCCTAGGAGTCGGGAAAGAAGGCATGGGGGGAAGAATGTCACAACTCCCTCTTCCCAAGCAGGCTAGTGAAGTAGTACATTAAGGCGGTGAGCTTCAAAGGCTACACTACCTCTGATATGCATCAGGGCTGACTGGCAGTGGAGGAAACAGCCCTCCTCCTGCCCTAGGCACATTTGCTCGTGCACAGGCGGGAAATGAGCTATGCAAGGTAGTAGAAGGCTGACCATGCCTCTAGGGTGAGTAGCACGGTCCGTACACTAAGTTTAGTATTTGCCATATTTAGGAGTGGCAAAATAGAGGGTTCTGGGCAGAAAAGGTGACCCCCCCCCACCAGATGTGGCCACCTCGGGCAGATTAGCTGTAGGAGCTAGCTGCCCATTGGCTACTTATCTTCACACCCCTATCTTCCCTAAATCTAGGATTTAAGGGACCCCCGACACCAGATCCTCAGATCTGATCAACCTGAATCAAAGAAGGACCAAGAAGGGACCCGTGTCTTCGACAACAGGACTTTGCCCACCAGCCAAAGCTAAAGTGGGATACTCTGTCCCTGTGGCAACAGACTTGGAACTGTAAGAGTGAGCCTCGTTCTTGGCCAAAACTGGGCACCCCCTGACTGAGGGACCACTGTGAAAGCCAGACGCACCCTCAGACTCCCCTAGACTAGTGGCACTAGTCCCCTGTACACTGCAGATAGAAACACTCTCTGGAACTAAAGAATCTCTGGCCATCGGGCCCTTCAAGGCATCGCCTAAATGCATATGGTCTAGTGCATTGTGGGAGTTGTAGTACCGCCTTCCACGAAGTTTCAGACCGCTACCTCACTGCCCGGGAAGTGCCGGTAAGTTTTCGCTGGGTTTACCCCTGCCAAGGCTTGTTGGTCCTCAATCCGGTAACCGCCCCCCACACTCAACACTACAACTACAGGGATCACCTTGCAACCCTCAGCGGACATCCACAGCGGTGGCCCCATTGTGCTTTTGCATCCTGTTCTTTGCAGCACTGTGTAAGTGGTAAAATCAGCACCACCACAACTCCCATTCAGCACCACGGACAGCCAGGACATGTCTGCACCCGGACTCTACAGGCCAGGTAAAAAAGGAACTGACTGTTGTGGCCTGGTCCAGGGACCCACCAGTCCTCTATCCACCTTGGGTACAACGCAACTCAACCTGCAAGTGGTCGTTTGTCACTTGTGTCTTTTCTCCCATTGACTGCAATGTTATACTTACACTGTATTGTTTGCATTAATTTTTATTGCTTCAAAAATCTATAACTTCAGTTATATGTATGCTATTCCATTCGTTTTGGTTTCTAAATTAAGATCAAAATACACTTTTGTTTTTATAAATTTGTGTTGGATTTCTATTGAGTCGTGTCAATTACTTATTGTCCATGTTGGTGCTCTGAAATGCTTAACACATGTTCCTACAGTAAAGCCTGACTGCTCTTTGCCACACTACCAGGACTGAGCTAAGGATTATTAGTGTGAATCCAAGGACCATCTTTGGGGCATCGTGTTAGTATTACCACATGAGGCCTAACCAGCATCACCACATAATACTCCACGTTCCTACAGCCTGGCTCCTTTATGTTTCCAAATATTGCATAGTGAGGACAAACCCCCTCACCACGTAATATTCCACATTGCTACAGAGGGAAACAGCTGCACTAGGATTGCATACGCAAAAAGCTATCGCAAATTGCACACCGATAATTTGCAAATCCAATCTGATTTTGAGAACTGACGTATCTGCTTGTAGGTCAGTTTGCAAAATCAGGAATCGCAGGGGGTTTAGAGAATGCACTGCCTAGTTAACATACATTAGCCAGATCGAAATTTACAATAACGAGGATGGTGGCCTGTAAGGGACAGTAGTTCACCATCTTTGTGCTAGTATTTCACAATGGCAAACATTTCTTTAGAGCAGCCTAATTTCTTTTTAAGAAACAGGGCTGCTTTAAAAAAAAGAAACCATTTCCATTTCCTCCCCATCCACTTTGCGAGTCAGATACCACTCCAACTTGGGATTCGGTAACTGATAAATGGTGTGCGACTAGAGTTACTGTCCCAAAACATTGAAACATACCTTACCAATTCCTAATTTGGAAGGATCACTCAAAACATGCCCTGTCCAAATTGCAATTTGTATGGGTCACAGAATACATTTTATGATTTGTGAAAGCATTTCTGAACAGCAAAATGGATGGTACATACTTAAAAGAGATTTTGCAGTCACAAATCCTGTCAATTTGAGAAAATCCCTTACTCCTTCTCGTCGGTGATTGACTGCAAACCTCATCACATAAACAGAACACAGCTTCAGTTTAACAGCATCCGCATATACACATAAAGGTAGGGCAGGGCTGGTATTTTTCAGTCTGTCTGCAGGAGCGACACTGTGGGCTCGGGTGAACTGAACAAAAAGCAGCCAAACTGCACTGGGAGGAGCTGCTTCTCGGCTACCCTTCTCCCATCTTGAAGTGTTTAAATAAAAATCTAAACTAGACTACATGAAAGTGTCTGCAGCCCCATAGCCTTGCGAGAATAGGGTCATCATTTATTATTTGGAACTTTGACATTAGAAGAATGAGGGGCTGGTGACACTGTTTGGTGGTCAGCTGTGCCCTCATTAAAGAAAAAAAGTAAAAAATGTAAAAGGATAAAACGTTTTGTTTTTTATTAAAAAGGACACTTTTGGCCACGAGTCCATGGAACTGGACTGTTCTTCATTTTAAGCACACTGTGCACAGGCAAAATGCAGCCACTCACAGTGAAGGAAGCCAATAGGTGCAGTGGGCTGACGAATGCCTCTGTATTGTATGCTGTGGTGGGCAGAAGCTAAGTGTCAAAGACAACCGAACAGATCAATGGATGAAGAGAGCTGACAAAAGTCCCCATATGTATGCTTATTTAATAATATTTGTTTTTTAAAACAATAGTCTGGTGAGACAACTAAAGCTGTCTCAAAGGCTAGACCTAAAAAGTATTTGCCTGAATTTAGGCATACAAGTCAACCAGTCAAAAGCATGGCAAAGAAGCCATGCTTAAAGGGTGCGACCACCACAAGAAGAGCAAGGAAAGCCACTGAAAAAGACGCAAGGAAATGAGAGTAGCTCACCCAAAGTCCACCCAGGTATTGGTATTGTACATAAGTCATTTTGGTGGTAGAACATTAATGTGTTGATTTCACAGCTGTTTTAAGAGATTTAGTTCCCATTGAAATTTTGTTTTTTGGCAGTTCCACTGTGGGCGAGACCTAATAACAACACAGAAACCTGAATACTATGGTAACACTGAAGATAAATAATGACTCGTTAAGTACAGCAAGTTCCTTTCCTGGAGCATGCAGGCAAGACATTAATCACAGAAACAATAAATTAATAAACTAGAAGGAGCATCCTTTGATATATTCCCAGGGGCTGCAGAGCATCGTCCAATCAAGGCCTCCATTCACTCTGTCACAAATGAACAATTGATTTTGTTTCTCTCCCTCGCTCGCCATCAACCCTACACATCCCAATGTTATGCTATAGATATTTGTAAAGCTAGTACAGCTACCCGCTAGGACTGTCCTGAAGAAAAAGCCCGGAAGAAGAATGCCTTCTGGAGCTTCCGGTTCCCCACATGTGTCCTTCCTGCACCTGGTCACGTGCTGTGAGGCTCACTGGCTCGCGCTCCGGCTGCTGCTCTCCTGCGTCACAATCTCTCCATCTTTCTTGCTCCACTCCCTCTCCAGGTCTGTCCTCTATTGCTGTTGTTCTCTGTTTGCCTGTTTCTTGCCTTTTTTCTTGCCTCCATTGTTCTTTTCTGCTTTTCCTTTGTATTTCACTGTTTATCTGTCGCTGTTCTCTTTTTGTCTTTCTGTTTGCATGTTTTCTTGTCATGTTGCCTGACTCCATGTTTGCCTCTCCACTTTACTCTATATTTTCTCTGTAACCCTAGTTTCTTGACTCTCCAAATGTATTTAACAGCTCTTTTTCAGCATATTCGCTCTTATCGTTCTCCGTTTTCTTTCACATTGTTTGTTTTCATTTTTCTCATCTTGCTTTATCTTAGTGCCATTTTGCTCTTTACGCCATTTTTGTGCTTTTCCCCTGCGTGCTCCTTCACCGTTTTCCCATTTCCTGCCAGCTGCGCTCTCCCACTTCCCACCTCCTGTGCCCCCTCCCAGCTCTGCCCACCGCCCCTGCTCTCCTCCACCTTCGCAGACCAGCTTAATGTCAGCTGCAGCGCAAACGTGCAGCGGAGGCATGCCAATGGCAGGCTGAAGGCAGGCCCGTCTGCACCCATCTGTGTTCCTCCTGCGCCCAGCACCTGGAATTCAGGGACTGTATTTTACAAGGTGCCCGCGCCCGCTTTGCGTGCTCCCGGGGCACTTTGGTATTACAGACGGGGCCGCAGACAAGTGTGCGTCCCCTTTTGTAATACCAATAGCGCTGACGCACATAAAGCGGCAGAGCTATCTTCAGAGGGCGTTCCCTCATTTGTATGGTGGCATAACCCATGCAAATGAGGGAATCCCTTTGCCTCTGCGCCCCCACCATATTACAGACGCGGGCGCAGAGACAAAGAAGCTCTCAGGAGGCGCACTCTCAGTGTGCCCCTGATTGCAGCCTTCTGGCGGAGGGGAAAGGGGTCCCATGGACCCCCACAGACATCCCCTTGCAGCGGGTGCAGTCACTGACTGTTCGCGGCTGCCCTGAGGGGCAGTGCATTTTATGTAATAGGGCGCACTTTCTCTGTTTGCGCCTGGCGCACCTGTTTTAAGGTGCGTCAGGCACAAACAGGGAAAGTGAGCTCTATACATAATTGGGCCCCTGGTGTTCTTTCCCTCACCACTACCCAGCTACAAATCGCCACACTCTCAACCCAGAACTCTGCTTGCTGCACCACACAACAATGAAGGGGCCTTCTCCAGCATGTTTTTTGGCACTCTCCCACAGCCACCACTCATAACACCTTCACCAACAGCATCTTACCCCTGTCCCACTCCCAACCACACACACCAGCCATCCACTGCACCATGATCCACATACTCCTCAACATCTGCCAAACAAACCACAGAAAACTATGATGTACTCCACAAACACTCACTGGACCTGCTGTTCTTCTTGAAGAGCTGGCTGACACCAGTGTCTGCAACCAAACATCACCACCTCCATCATATCCTGGTATAATATTGCCAGACAGGACGGACAAAACAAGCCAGGTGGTGGAATCGCCATCATCTTCAAGAGGCACCGCCACTTCGTATGCTACCACCAGCAACATGGAACATGCTTCACATTACTGCCAACTTCACCCTGAGAGGTAGCCTCATCTACCAACCATTAGAACCTTTCACCAATTTCAGCAGCACCATCACAGACTTCATCGCAACTCTTATTCTCAACTTAAACATCTTCATCATCCTCAGAGACATACACCTACTGGACCCAATGCTCACCACCATCAGCAACATATGCAAGCCTACGCCTTTAACCTGGATTGACCACACCCTCATCAAACTCACAGTTCCTTCCTACACAAAATCACCACCAGAAAACCTGCCCATCGAGACTGGAAGGTCTCACAAGAAGCTTGAACTACCAAACTCCTGGAACACCAGCCCACATTCAGTAGCAGGCTAACGGACGTCATTTCCAACTTCAACAACTGGATCACCACATGCTCTGCCACCCAGGCACCCCTCAAACTCTTCAAAGCTACAAGTTCCAGACTACAAGCCAGATGGTACACAGAGGAGCTCATGATGACTAAACTCCACTGCAAACAACTGGAGTACAAATGGAGAATAAGAAAGGTTGGATAACCAGCATATACAACAACTTTGACCCCCCACCCCAACCGGACTCTGACGGCCTTGCAGCATGCCTCTGTGGCTTGACCAAAGAAGCAACAGTGATGGACTGGCCTGCCATCACCATAGATGAAACAGCTTCCACCATGCAATTAATCAACACTGGGGCCCCCTAAGACGTTTGCTCCCATCCCGCCCTCACCGAGGGACTGCAACTCACCCTGATCTCGAATGCTTCCATCACAACAGCCACCTACCCGGGTGCCTGCAAGCGCGCCACAGTACTCCCCCTCCTCAAAAAGCCTGACAATGCTAGCCAATTACAAACTCAAGTCCCTGTTACCGTACTCATCCAAAGTAATGGAGTAGCTAATCAACAAGTGCCTAGCCAACCACCTCAATGAACACCTTTTTCTCGATACCACTCAATCCAACTTCAGACCAGCCACAGCATGGAAACAGCCCCGTTGCCACAACAGATAACATCTATATGATGATGGACAGAGGAGACACCTCAACCCTTGTCCTCCTGGACCTCTCCTTGGACTTCAACACAGTATCTCACCCCATCCAACAATTACATGAAGCTGCCATACAAGGACCTGCACTACGTTGGATATGATCCTTTCTGACTGGATGGAACCAGTGAGTGAGCCTGGCCCTCTACTGTTCAGACACATGCAACTTCAACTGTAGGGTACCACAAGCATCATACCTCAGTCCTGACCTAGATAATCCTGTTCACCAGCATTGTCTGCGCCCATGAAATCAATGTCCTATCCTACACCAACAACACATAGTTGATACTCTTCCTGTCAGACAAAATACCCAACACCCAGCCCAAGTTCGCTGATTGCTTGACTGAAGTGTCCAACGGGATGAAGAGAAACTGTCTCAAACAGAACACCAACAAGACAGAAGTTGTTATCTTTGGCAAGAAGTCCTCACTGTGGGAATCCACCTGGTGAAAGGCAGAACTCAGACCCACATCCACCTCCACCACCCATGCCAAGAACATCAGAATTGTCATCGACTATCAGGTCACCATGACCGCCCTAGCCAATGCTGGCATCGTTTCCTGCTTCCACCACCCACAGAACCACCACCCAAGCCCTCATCACAAGCAAACAGGACTACAGGCACACATTCAGAACACAACTGACCAGACAACACCACATGAAACAGAACTCCTATTCAGAATCACACTCAACTTACCATGCTGTACGCATATCACTCCACACCTCAGGAAGCTCCATTGGCGACCAATATACAAACAAGCTCTGTTTAAACTCCTAACACACACCTTCAAGCCCTACACAACATGGGCCCAGCTTACCTTACATTCCACAAACCCTCCAGCCACCTGTGATCAACCGGACTCCTATTCGCTCACATTCCACACATACGCAAAACCAACCACTGGTCAGCCTTTCTCCTACATCTCTCCTAAATCATGGATCAACCTGCAGCTGCATATTAGTGCAACCCCGTCAATTCTCACATTCTGTGAGAAGCTAAAGATGTGGCTCTTCAAATAGGTTTCCATTAGCCTAGCACCAGACCAGGCCAGGTTTGCTCCTCCTTTCAGTGCCAGGATATCCTCCCATGTGATAAAGCACTTTACCAATAAACATAACATAACAAGCATTGGCATAGCCAATAGGTCTCGTCTTGGGGCCTTATAAGTGTTTAGAGAGAGCTTTTGGCTTTGTTAACGTTTTTAATATGTGTTGCAGAGCATTCTGAATGTTGTGTAGTATGTTTAAAAGTTATAAATTATAATTAAAAAGTTGTATAACCATTTACCTTATATATAACCTAGAAAACATTATATACAACTGAAGTATCCTAATAAAAACCAGAATTAATAAAAAAAATGTGTTCTATTTTTTTTGTTTATGGAAGGAAGGGGGCAGTGGGGGGAGGGGGAGTGGAGGTGATTATTGTTTTTATTGGGATGTAGCCATGTTAGTTCCGGCAGACACCGGCTTAAATTAAGCCCCCTGCATGGGTGACGCTGGTCTGCTTTCTGTTAGCATGCTGATGTGCGTACCAGAAGCCACATGTTTAAATTAAGCCCCCTGCATGGGCCTATATTACGCGCCTGGTTTTGAGGGTGCCCTAAGAGCTTGGTATTGTGCACAAAGAAAGAGAGTGAAAGGAGGCCATGTTAATGAAAGAAGGGGGCAGAAAAATGCTCAGTGTTGTTTCACGAATGTGTTTTTATGTATTGTGCGTTAATTTTTTATTTTTTTGGGAATGTAGCCATGTAAGTTCCGGCAGACACCAGCTTAAATTAAGCCCCCTGCATGGGTGGCGCTTGTGTGCTTTCTGTTAACACGCCGATGTGCGTACCAGAAACCACAGGTTTAAATTAAGCCCCCTGCATGGGCCTATATTCAACGCTCTTCTCCCTTCACCCAGACATTGCTTGAGGAAAGCTAGCTTCCTCGAGGCAGTAAAAATACCTCCTCCAATTGCCTGAACATATGTTTCAGAGCCTTCTCTCCAGTCTTCCCACGGTACAACTGGTTCACCAGGGGCATATAAAATACATCAGGAACTGATAAACCTTCTATAGTGTTGCTTTAAATAGTCTCAATAACCAGAACAATCCTTATACAGCAGCGCTGATACAGATGCAAAATTAGCCGAGCCAGCAGGGGTTAATCCAGTAGAGAGATTTGTGGCCGGAATAGCATATGTTTGCCAGGCAACCAATCCGGTAGCTACAAGCTACAGCGGGTCTCATGCGTGCACGTGCTGCACCCCAGGAGAGTTGAAGGCGAAACTCCTCCGTGCAGAGACCCTCACCCGCTGCAAATTAAGCTGATTTCTTCTCCTGAGAGCTTCCGACGATCAAAATAAATGGAGTCCTGAAGATCCTTGTGAAGGTCTTGCCAAAAGTAACGCAACTGCAAATTCTGGCTCTCTGTGTCCCACAGTGCAGGCCCTCTCTGCAGCCATCCTCCCGGAGGCAAACCCTAGCAGTATTTTACTAACTAACTCCTACCTAATGCAGATTCTGTGTCCAACCCCTAACTATCTGTTAACCTAATCCTTTCTGTGTTTAGTCTAACTTTATTCAATCTATTTTTTCTCGCTTTTCTCGTTTC
This sequence comes from Calotriton arnoldi, assembly GCA_963921515.1. Lineage (NCBI taxonomy): Eukaryota > Metazoa > Chordata > Amphibia > Caudata > Salamandridae > Calotriton > Calotriton arnoldi. Next base: position 665,481 of record CAWUFW010009819.1, on the reverse strand, counting down.
TCGGTTTGGCGTAAAAAGTCGCAGCAAGGAAGCTTGAAGTTGTGCTGTGCGGTTAGAACGCTGTGCCACTGGGGTAGGATGACTTTTTTAAATTTATTTTTTGTTGCAGTTTTATGTAGCGCGAACTCGGCCCAAGGGCATTGCAGCGCTTTACTTGAGCGCAAGTTACATTACACAAGGTCAGATTCGTTTAAATTGATTAGTAAAGAGCAAGGATTGTGGTTTTGTCCTTTCAGCAAATGTTGTCTGCGCCGTTGTCCGGGAAAAATGGTGCAAGTTCTGTGGTGAAAAACGCTGTGCACTTCCTGGTTCGTGACTCCTGGGGAAAGCCCAGCTCTGCCCTTTGGCGCCAACCACTTTCCGCTCCAAGCTGGTGTGGGCAGCGCATTGAGGCGGGCTTCGGTGCACTCGGCGTTAGTTACCTGCTCCCCGGGATGGGGGTGTAGAGGGGCATTCTTTGCTCTGTGGTCACCCTCGCGCTCTGTACTTAAGGCCGCTTGTTTCTAGAATAATATCTGTAGAGTTTAGGATTAACTCCTTGTAAGTAAGAGTTTCTGTAGAGAGCCACCCGGGCCCTCTACTACATTGTTGCCATTTCACGCATCCCCACACCCTTGGGCGGGCTCGCCCGAGGGGATAAATAAACGGCCGGAGACCGCTCGGGGTCTTCCGGTCATAGTAACCAAAGCACCTGTGTCGTGCCATTCTTTAGCGCTGCTGCGGCCTTGATACCCAGGCCCCGCCCGCGCTACATTGGCGACGAGGCCGGTAGCACCCCTCGCGTGCTGGTCTACCTTCAGGAGCCCTGCTGGGAGCGTGCGGAGCCCACCCGCGCTGCCCTGCTCCCTCCGTGGACGTGCGGTGTACCTCACTGAGCGTGCGGTGCCCACCCGCGCCGCTCCGGTCCACCGGCCGACTGCTACTCCTGGTGCCCCCTCGTCTGTGGCCTCTGCCTGTGACGTCGCCTGCCCGCCTCAGCGGTGATCTCAGCCGGCGCCCGCCCACGCGTCTCCTGCCCAACGGGAGCGTGTTCAGCTGGCGGCGCCATCAAGCCGGCCTGCTTCGTGCGGGTAAGTGCGGGCGCTCTGAGCGCCTCGCTGTGTCCCGCCTGCTCTCCTGCAAAGGGCTGCCCCAACGCCCACGTCGGCACGCGCGCCCTCTGGGCCCATCTGCGGCATCTGGACCCGCCGGCCCGCATCAGAACCTGCGAGGCCCCAGGAGTGTGCTGCCCCTTCTGCTGCCTGTGCCTGGAGCTGCGCGCCCGCCTGCAGGGCCACAGAGGAACAGCAGGCTGTCGGCCCTGAGTCCTGCAAGGAGGGCTCTGTGCATTTCTGCGCGTGGGGGCCAGGTGATCCTTGGAGGGCGCAGAGGAGGAGTTGGGTGGTCGTAGGCACCCAAAGCAGGAACCACTGGCTGGACTGCGCTGCGGCTGGAAAAGAAAGTATAATACAAATAGAGGAAACAAGGTGAACTGCGCCAGGCTACAACAACCAGCAAGCAGGTCACGCCCCTGCATCCACGTTTCGCCACACGGCCGCAATGAGCAACACCCCGGCGGCCGGTGCTGCCGTCCAGCAAGACGGAGGGCGTGAACCCAGTCGTTGGCGCTAATCAGCCCCCACCGGTGCACACCCACACCGCGATTGCACCCCTACCCCCTTCAGTGAGGCCTCGGACCCCGCCACTGCCGCACCCCGATGGAAGGCATGGGTCGGACGACTCAACCACTACTTCAAGGGGACAAGGGAAACAGATGGCACCGTGAAACTGCTCCTCCTCATCTACTACGGGGGTGCGGAGATTAATGACCTGTTTGAGACACTTCCCAACACTGGAGACGACGACGACTACGAGGCGGCGGTCGCCGCGCTCAATAGACATTTTGACCCACAGCTCAACCACGACTTCGAGAAATTCAAGTTCAAGAGGCGTGGCAGACCGACTCGGAGTCCGTTGATATGTTCTACGCACGTCTCACGCCGGCTGGCTAGCACGTGCCCCTTCGCGGACCAGCGGGAGGAAATCCGTGATCAAATCATCCTGGGTTGCCGCTCCAAGCTCCTGCGAAAGCTGATCCTTCGCCAACCAGGGATTTCGCTGGACGAGATCCTGGTTCTGGCCCGCTCTCACGAACTGTCGGACGTCAGACCAGAGGAGATGGAAGCCGCTTTACACACCCCGGTTGCCGCCTCACAAGCGCCCAGACACCCGCCGATCAAAGAGGAAAAGGTGGACGCAATCCAGAGACGCCCACCGCACCTCGCCAGGCACCCAGACCGCCATCAGGTGGACCGTGTGGATACTGCGGCGAGGATCACCCCGTGACGGCCGCTCTGCGGGCGAAGGGAAGACGTGCTCCGCTGCGCGCAAGTTAAACCACTATGCCAAAGTGTGCCGAGGGGGGCGATTCAGACAACCATCGTCAAGATCCAGAAGCAAACCCCAACGGATTCGCCAGCTCTCCCTGGATGAAATGCCACCAAGACCGGACGACCAATTACAGGAACGACGCCCGGTGTATGAGGATGAGGACGAAGAGGTGTTCGTGGTGTCGTACGTCAGCAGGACAAGCACTCGTCGAAGGCCACCTCCCATGTGCTCCGTCTCCGTCGAAGGCACTGATGTACGAGCCCTCATTGACACTGGTGCATCCGTCAATGTGATGGATTCGGAACAGTATGACCGCCTGTCACCGCGACCCCCACTGGCACCGTCCACAGCCCGGATCTACACATATGGAGGAACCGACCCTCTCCGTGGCGTCATCCAGACCACCGTCGCCAGCGGAAGCTACTTCACCATGGCGAGGTTCCACGGCACAGAGGGCAGAAAGGGAACTCTGCTCAGCTGCCACACGGCCGAGGACCTAGGACTTGTCTTCTTTGCCAACCAGATCCATGACTCCCACGCGGAAGCAATGCTGAGGGAGTTTCCGGATCTCTTCCAAGGATTGGGGAAGCTCAAGGGCAAGAGGTTCAAGCTCCATATCGACCCCGAGGTGCGACCCGTGGCCCTCAGGCACCGGCGGGTGCCTTTCAACCTACGCCCGCAAGTGGAGGAGGAGCTGAGGAAGCTTGAAGAGCTGGATGTAATAGAGAAGGTCTCTGGCCCCACCCCGTGGGTGTCCCCGCTGGTCGTGGCGCCCAAACCCAAACAACCCGGAGCCATTCGGCTCTGCGTTGACATGAGGCTGCCAAATACTGCGGTGAAGAGAGAACGTCACATCACCCCTACAATGGACGACATTGTGGCGGACCTCAACGGGGCGAAGTGGTTCTCCAAGCTAGACCTGAATGCCTGCTACCATCAACTAGAGCTGGAGCCCGAGAGTAGGTATATCACCACCTTCTCGACGCACGTTGGCCTCCGAAGGTACAAGAGGCTCAGTTTCGGCATGTCATCAGCAGCCGAGGTCTTCCAAAATGCCATCCGAGAAGCACTGTCGGGGCTGCCAGGGGTGATCAACCTCAGTGACGATATACTGGTGTTCTCAAACACACTAGAGGAACACCACTCTCACCTCCGAGCCACTCTAAAAAGGCTGACAGACTGCGGGCTGACTCTGCACAAGTCCAAGTGTTCGTTTTATCAGGAGAGTGTCGACTTCTTTGGATACACGTTCACCCGAGAAGGGCTCCTGGTGGACCCGAAGAAGGCCGAAGCCATCCGAGCGGCCAGTACGCCACGGAATCCTACCGAGGTGAGGAGTTCCTCGGCATGTCCACGTACTGTGGGCGCTTCATCCCCAATCTCGCAGCCATGTCAGAGCCACTACGGGTCCTTACACACCATGATCACAAGTGGGAGTGGACGCCAGCGGCCAACAAAGCGTTCCAAGACATCAAGGCAGGATTGCTGGACAAGACAGTAATGGCCTACTTCCATCCGAGGAGACGGACGGAACTGGTCGTCGACGCTAGCCCGGTGGGCCTAGGAGCAGTCCTTCTTCAAGAACATGGCTCGGAAGTGTGGAAGCCGGTTGCATACGCCAGCAAAGCTCTCACGGACACCGAGACCAGATATGCCCAAATTGAGAGGGAGGCGTTGGCCATCAAATGGGCGTGCCAACACTTCCACCTATATCTGTGCGGTCAGGAGTTTCATGTAGTAACTGATCACAAACCGCTGCTCCCGCTGTTTGCAGGCTCATCCCGGCTGGCGCCCCCGAGGATCGAACGATGGGCAGTGCAGTTGCAGGCATACAACTTCAAAGTGATCTATCGTCCAGGGGCCCACAACCCTGCCGACTATCTGTCCCGTCACCCGGAGTCCACAATGCCATCAGGCCCATCGGTGGACGCCTGCAGCACCGAAGCTTTCGTTAATATGGTGTCACAATGGGCATGTCCCACAGCCATGACCCTGGCCGAGATTGGCCGGGCCACCCAGGAAGACCACACTCTCTCCCGAGTGAGAGGAGCACTGGAGAACAACGGATGGGCCCATTTCATGGATGGAGCCCGCGTCCTCCGGCCGGAGGTTAGCAATGCCCGCCAACAGCTATGGCATGTCCGCAACAAACTCAGTGTGGGGGAGGATGGAGTCATTTTGAGAGGGCACCTGATCGTGGTCCCGGAGAGTTTGCAGAAGCGGATCCTCACCCTGGCCCACGTCGGCCATCAGGGAATGGCGAAGACCAAGACCAGGTTGAGAGATAAGGTCTGGTTCCCGGCGATGGACTCCATGGTAGAGGAGATGGTTCGACAGTGCCACGCATGCACGATCACCGGAGGAGACCCGGCTCCGGCACCTGTGATCACAGAGGAACCAAGCACGGCTCCCTGGACACACCTCAGCCTGGACTTTGGGAGCTTCCCGGATGGACGTCACATGCTGGTCATGATTGACTCGTTCTCGACGTTCCCCATTGTTGAGGTGGTGTCGTCGACAGCTTTTCCCCAGGTGAAGAAGGTCCTGTAGAGAACCTTCGCAATGATGGGACTACCGGAAGAGGTTAAGTCCGACAATGGACCCCCGTCCAAGGGCCGAGAGTTTCAGGACTACCTTGAGAGCCAGGCGATTCGACATCGGAAGATCACCCCGCTATGGCCCCAGGCAAACGGGGAAGTAGAACGCCTGATGAGGACACTGAACCATGCATTGCGCATCGCAGTCGATAGTGGAGAAGACGCCGAAGTAGCTCTCGACCAGTTTCTCGGCGCATACCGACAGACCCCTCACAGCACCACCAAGTGTGCTCCGGCCCATCTACTATTCAAACGGGCTCCCCGAGATAGTATCCCGTCAGACCCGATGTGGGTACCCGTGGAGCGGGATGATGGCGCCCGTCCAAGCAAGGAGGAGACAACGAATCGAAAGGCCAGCGAAGCCAGGAGAGCACAAGAACCTCAGCTAAAGTGGGAGACCGGGTGGTGATCAAAGACCGACACCCCGGGTGGAAGTTCCGGACACCATATGAGCCAGAAGTATGGGTCGTGGTAGGTGTTCAAGGGACCATGGTTACTGCTAACAAGGGACAGCAATCAGTAACGAGAAATGTGTCCAGTTTCAAGAAGACCACCAAGAGGGTGCTGAATCAAGAAGCGTCTGATGATCAAGACTCTTTTCCAAGTTTCTCCCCTCCTTCCTCACCCAGCATGGGGAGTACCCCACCAGCGGTACCCCGGCCAGTCAGCCAGGACTGGGCTGACCCTACCCGACTGTCGAGTCAGGACCCTGAGGTCGGATCGTCTGGGGGTGTCCCATCCAGCGTGTCGGCTGGTTGCAGGGTCCGGAGCCAGATGTTTGGTCTCCGGCCGAATCCGGCGCCAAGTCAGCAACTGCCAGACTTTGTATATACTTCTCCATGAACTGGGAGGACGTGATGGTCTAGAGCCGAAAGAAAGGAGGGATGTAGAGAGCCACCCGGGCCCTCTACTACATTGTTGCCATTTCACGCATCCCCACACCCCTTGGGGGCGGGCTCGCCCGAGGGGATAAATAAACGGCCGGAGACCGCTCGGGGTCTTCCGGTCATAGTAACCAAAGCACCTGTGTCGTGCCATTCTTTAAGCGCTGCTGCGGCCTTGATACCCAGGCCCCGCCGCGCTACAGTATCGGTTTTGTTTTTACTTGTTTGTACCTGCTAAAGCAGACAGAAAACAAACCGCCTGTTACTCAGTCTGCATTTATTTTTTGTTGTTCATTTACAATTTAAATACACGTTTCAGTCAAATTACTGACATCTTCGTGTTATCAACAGCAAACCATAAACCTGGATAAGCACAACAAATTAAGAAAAATATTTATGGAAGAATACAGACAAAAATCTTTAAAAATAAATGTCATAAAATAGGGAGCCCTGGCAATAATAAAGCTGTGGTCCGTGCTGGTCCTGGGCTCACGATGTGCGGCGGGTCTGAGGCTGGGGTTGCTGGCATTGCATCATCACTTTTCTTCGTTGAGGGTTTTTATAGGACTTAGGGTAGTTGTTTGTGGAATTTGGTAAAGGAAGTTTTTTCCCTGTGGCTAAACTTTTCCCAGTAACCTCGAGATCCGGAACATGAGATATGCCTGTCCTTCCTCTTACCTTTGATTAAAGCGCGCAAACAGAAGGCTCAGCATTGCATGACGTCAGGCTCACCTCCTTAGAGCCCCACTTGTCCTAGACGACTTCAAAGTGTTATAAGTAAATCAAAAGCTAGCATTAAACAAGCGCTGAAAGACAAGCGCGGCCGTGAAAGTTAAAGTCCATCTACAGCGTTTACCTTATGGGAGCGAGCATTGGCGGGCGCGATAATTGCAAACAGATGGCGCTGCTGCTCGCTCCCGAGCACCCTAGGCCAGGGGACAGAGAAGGCGGGACATGCACCCGCCTTGGGCCAATTGCATGCTGTCTTTCTTAGAAAGACGCATGCAAAGCCCAATAGCGGGTGATAAAAAAAAGCACACGCACGAGCGTGTGTTTAGAGTTTAAAGCCCTTACAAAATGCCTCGCAGAGCAGCGCATGCGCTCTGGCGAGACCTAAAAATGGCATGTCCAACACACAATCAATAATGTAAGAAGCACTCCAGTTAGAGGAGCGACCTCTCAGTTGGTTCTCATGTTAACAGAAGCAGATTGGGAAGTGAATTACTTTACTTGGGTGAGCAGCTTGTGGACTTAAAACCAGTGCACACCATGTTTGTGTGCGCTCCAGATTTGTGTAGCCAATGAAACAGAGGATCAGAGGACATTAAGAAATTTGACCAGATCACACTATGGGGTCTAGGTAAACAGCCTCTGTTGGTTGGAATGTTGATCACCTGTGTAGGAAAGTGCCCTTTTTGTATGGTCACCCCACACTTTTTGCCCCATTGCTGATGGTTATGACTCTGACAGTGCACTGGATCCCATTGCACAGGCCCTGGTGCAAGTACTCTCTCACTGAAACATGATGTAGCAAATTGGGACTCCCAATTGGCAAGGACTTTAACTCCCTTATAAGTCCCTTGTAGAGTAGTGCCAAGGTTGCCCAGGCCATGGGTGTTACAGGGGTCACCAGGGCCTGAAACACTATTTGTGCCACCTTGACAGCAGGCCTGCCATTGCAGACTGCAGGAACAGTGCAAACTGCTTCAACTTGACTTTGCACTCACCATGTGTGTCACAAGGTCAAAGCACTATCTTTCATATATGTCAGTCACCCCCCTAAAATAGGCCTCCTGAAGTCCAGGAGGCAGGGTGCAGTATATTAAAGGTGTGGACATATAAATGCAAGTTTATATGCCCCTATAGTCTCCATTTCTATTAAGGACTACTATAAGTGATCAGCGGTCCATAGAATAACATGGGCTGGCATCGGCAACACTCAAGGTTGCCAGTTCCATTATGGTACCACCAAATATAGTCATGTTTGGTATGAAACAACGTGCCTCCTCACCCGACACGGTTCCTGTGTTGAGGTTGATGTAGCATTCACACAGGTGGCTACCCTAGAGGTTGCCCCCCAGTTGGTCAAGCCTTCCCTGTGCCCTGGCTGGCAGCCTGCAGCTGCCACCACACAGACAGGGATCTGACCTCCTGCCAGGCAATGTGAACACTCCCAGGAGTCCAAAACAATGGCCTGGCCAGGAATGAGGTGATATCTCCCTCCCAGACAGGATGCCTAGTGGAGTGGCACATCAAGGCGGTGAACTTCAAAGCATTCACTGCCTCTGATATGCACACAGGCTGACTCCCAGAGGAGGAAGCCACCCTTCCCATACCCCCAGGCCCATTTGCACCTGGGCAGGCAGGAAAATTAGATAGTCAGAGGGCATACACTCCCAGAAGGCTAGCCACACCCCTAGGGTGAGCTGCCTGGTCTGTACAGCGAAAAGTGGCAGAATAGAGGGTTCTGGGTCATACAGGTGACACACACCCCTGGGTGTGGTCACCCCAGGGGCAGATTAGCCGCCGAGGCAAGTAGCCCATTGGCTACTTACACCCACACCCCTAAAACCTCTATCAATCAATCAGAGGTTTGTAGAGCGCACTACTCACCCAAAAGGGTCTCAAGGCACTGGGAGGGAGGAGTGGGTGCGCAGCTCCAGGTTGGTACCATGCTTTGACGAAGAGCCAGGTCTTGAGTCCCTTCAGGAACTTGGCGAGTGAAGGTGTCTGTCGGAGGTGGAGAGGGAGGGTGTTCCATGCCTTGGCCGTGAGGAAGGAGAAGGAGCGTCCTCCTGTTCTGGTCTTCTTGATGCGGGGTTCCGTTGCAAGAGAGGGCTGGGCTGACCAGAGGGATTTTTGGGGTGTGTAGAAGGAGAGGCGGTGGTTCATGTAGGCTGGTCTGGTGTTGTGGAGGGTTTTGTGGGCGTGGGTGAGGACCTTGAAGGTGATTCTCTTCTCGACGGGGAGCCAGTGTAGTGTCCTTAGGTGTTGGCATTCTCTTCTCGACGGGGAGCCAGTGTAGTGTCCGTAGGTGTTGGCTGATGTGACAGTGGCGCGGTAGGTTGAGGACTAGTCTGGCGGCGGTGTTCTGGATGTTCTGGATTTTGAGGGTGAGGTTCTTGTTGATCCCGGCATAGAGTGCGTTGCCGTAGTCCAGTCTGCTGCTGATGAAGGTGTGGGTGACTGTTTTCCTGTGTTCAAGGGGAATCCAGTTGAAGGTCTTTCAGAGGAGGCGGAGGGAGTGGTAGCAGGAAGAGGTGACAGCATTGATCTGGTGGTCCATTTTGAGTACGGAGTGCAGAATGATTTCCAGGTTGCGTGTGAGGTCCGTGGAGGAGGGTGGGTTCCCGAGAGTGGGGGGCCACCAGGTATCATTCCAGGCGTCGGGGTGTGGGCCCATAATGAGTACTTCGGTTTTGTCTGTGTTTAGTTGTAGGCTGCTGTTCTTCATCCACTTGACGACTGCTTCCATTCCTTCTTGGAAGTTGTGTTTGGAGATGTTGGGTTTGTTGGATAGGGAGAGGATGAGTTGGGTGGGGTTGGCGTACGATACGATGTTGAGTCCATGTGATCTGACGATGGATGCGAGCGGGAACATGTAGACATTGAACAGGGTGGGGCTGATGGAGGATCCTTGCGGGACTCCGCAGGTGGTCACTGTGGGTTCCGAGAGGAAAGGAGGGAGTCTGACCCGCTGCGTTCTGCCGGAGAGGAGTGAGCAGACTAAGTCAAGGGCCTTGTTCCGGATGCATGCGTCGTGGAGTCTGCGGGCTAGGGTGCGGTGTGAGACTGTGTCGAAGGCAGCGGGGAGGTCCAGGAGGAAGGGCATCACAGTCTCTCTCTTCTGTCGAGGAGGCAGCGGATGTCGTCTGTCACAGCGAGAAGGGCGGTTTCGGTGCTGTGATCTTTCCTGACGCCTGATTGGGAGGAGTCGAGGATGTTGTTTTCTTCTATGAAGGAGGCGAGTTGACTGTTGATGGCTTTTTCCATGACTTTTGCCTGGTACGGGAGTAAGGAGATCGGTCTGTAGTTCTTAAGGTCGGTGGAGTCCGCCGATGGTTTTTTCAGGAGAGGGTTGATCTCCGCGTGTTTTCAGTCGTCGGGGAAGGAGACGGTCTCGAAGGAGCTGTTGATGAGTCGTCGAAGCTGGGGGGCGATGATGTCTGTGGCTCTGTGGTAAATGTGGTGGGGGCATGGGTCCATGGGGGCCCGGAGTGGGTTGACGTCATAGTCTTCAGGGTGTCTTCAATGCTGAGGGCGGTCCAGCTGTCAATTGTCGGCTGAGTGTTGTATGGGACGGCGGGTGTGGGTTCCGCGTGGAGGTTGTTGTCCTCGAAGTTGTTGTAGATAGTCTTGAATTTGAGATGGAAGAAAGCGCTGAGTCTGTCGCAGAAGTCCTGGGAGGGTGGGATGTCAGTAGTCTCACTGTTGGGTTGGGCGAACTCTTTGATGATGCCGAAGAGTTCCTTGCTGTTGTGTTCGTGGGTGGAGATTCTGTCCTGGAGTGCTTTCTTCCTTGAGTATCTGAGTTTGAGGTGGGCGGTGGTGGCTGCTTTGAAGCTGTCGAAGTCTGCTGTGGTTTTGGAGTTCCTCCATAGCTTTTCGAGGCATCTGCAGGTTCGTCTAGATTCTCGGAGTTCGGTGGAGAACCAGCTGGCTTTCTTGGTGTGGGAGTTGGACACCATAACCTCAGATCTGTGAAGATTGCAACAAAGGGCAAAGAAGAGACCAGAGTCTGCAACAACAGGAGTTCCACACACCAAAGGTGGGATATTCTGCATTGGTGGCAACGCTCCTGGAACTGCACGACCATGACTCATCCTGGACCAAAGACCGGCACCCCTAGACAGAGGGACCCCTTTGAGAGCCAAGGCAACTCCAGACTCCCTTGGAATAGTTGCACTAATCCCCTGCACAACGCAGGTAAAAACAGCGTCCTGGAGCCAAAGAATCGCTGGCCATTGGGTCCTCTGAAGGGATCGTCCAAAAGTAGATGGTCCAGTGCATTGTGGGAAACTTAGTCCTGACCTCCAGCAAGTTTCAGGCAGCTACCATTTTCCCCCGGACCGCCGGATGTCGAAGTACCAATTCGCTGACATTACCGCTACCATGACTTGTTGGTGACCAGTCCGGTTACCACTGCCTTTACTCAACGCTGCATCAAGAGAGAACCACGCAACATCTTCAACAGGCCACGGCAATGGTGCTGTTGCCGTCTTTTTGCATCAGTTTTTCCCCAGCACCATCTAAGCGTTAAATCCAAGAATCCCACGGCCCTCGTTTCAGCACCAAGGACAGCTCTACACCTGGGCCTCTCTTGCCAGCTAAAATTGAACTGACTATTGTGGCATGGTCTTGGGACCCACAGTACCTGATTTTATTGTATTTCTTTTATTTCTATTTTTTCCATATGGCCACTCTTTCAAGTTGATTGATTGCTTTGACTGGGGCACGAGTAACTGCAAGTGCAGCAGAGCAACACACAAGGCATGTCTTGTAAAGCAAACCAACTACACACAGGCATGTTCGTATGCTAACAATGTCACCAAAACACTATAGGGGTTTCTATCACTTGGTTTGTTAAACCGTAATACCATATTTTACAATGTGTTTAGTAATTGTTTATAATTGTATTCAAATGTAACCTTGACATTTATATTGTTAATGTGAGGAAGTGGGGTATATTTATGGTGTGGTCCTGATGTAAGGGATACAGGATGCTGAATATGCTAAAGGATGCTGAAGATGCAGCAGTCGACAGGAGTCTCTCTGGTCTACTACTCGGTCCACTGGTTTGGTGAGGCTGTCTTGGCAACAGGAGTTGATGTCCCTTGAGGTCCTCTTGGGCTGGGCAGAAATCCAGTCACCTCTAGACAACCAGTAACCCAGTACAGCGGTTTCAGCATTATTCTTCGTTTGGTGGCAATTTGCCTTCTGGGTGACCAAGCTGCACTCTAATGACTCTTCCAAGAGCCAGCAGATTTGGGGTCAACTTGGGAGAATTCTATCCTGGTCCCTGGTGATGCATGGCGGCGAGGGGCAGTGATTTAGGAATTGTGGCTACCAACTCACCCTAGCATGCTCCCTCAGCTGTTGTACCCTGTGCTGCGAACAGAAGGTCAGCCAACTGATCTTTAGAGTCCCTTGTTTTGGCTGGGCTCAAGAGTTGACTCCTCCATGAGCAGGACACAGCAGGGAGAGTAATTTCCTTTGCTAGCCCAAGGTGCAGCAGGTGCAGCCCAGTCTCCAGTGCAGCCTCTCTTCGCTGGGTCATTGCCAGCAGGGCAGTCCTTCTTTGGTCCTGTTCCCCAGTACAACAAGATATGCGTTCTGGGTGCCAGGGGTACCCATTTTGTACCCAGAAAATACCCTTAGGGCGGGTCGCAGTCAGAATCCAGTGGGCTACTAGCTGCCCTTCTTCCTGATGACTAGTTGCTGGTGAAGTGTGCCATCTAGCGATCACAGAAGCCAGTGGCGTAACAAAACTTGAGAGGGCCCCTCTGCGAAGTACATGGATGCCCCCCGGCCCACCACCTATCACTTTGCCCCACCACCAAAAAACCTGGTCTATTTTGAATTGAAACCTCCAATATTAAATGAAATGCCTCTATATTGTCTTGCTCAAAATTCTAATAAAAAAGTGAGAAACACTCTTAACATATAAGCTATGCCATTTGTCACATTATTGTCAGGAGCAGATTATTTTACTGAGACAGAAATCAGAACAATGCCAAGGAGCGATCCTATTGTCTCAGGAACTGCCTATCGCTGAAGAACAAAGAACAACTACATAGGGTCTGAATTAGAATAGACATTGATGAAAAATAATTTGAGAATTTGAAAGACAAACCCAAACCTGCAATTTCACAGACTCGACTGACAATATACACAAGGCGTACACAAGATATGACTCAGTATCCTGCCAGCCCCAAGAGAGAGAAATGAACTAGAGTGAATTATCTGCATGCCACACACTTGTCAGGGGTTGTGCATGATAATAACCACTCTATAGTATTTAAAATGAACTGACGAAGCAATTTCAATTTCTTCTATGACTGCTGACACCCTGGCTGAGAAAGGAGAGTTGTGCATAGTTACATAGAGAATATCACAGAGGCAGACTGGAGCAGGCTCTTCTTCATCACTGATGTGCTCATGGTCCTGTGTATCATGGAGGCTTCCTTTCTACCAGGAGACATCAGAGCCCCACAAAAATGATCAGCAGCTGCTAGATATGCCTGGAGTTCAGGTTTGCCTTTATCTTGGCAGCGGGGGTGGGTGAGCTCGCAATACAGAGGCATTAAAAAGAACAGTGTGAGTGGTCTGCCAAACAACACACAGCAACAGCAGCCATGAGATATACCTGAACCTGCAGGTTTTATTTGTAGCAAGACTGAACATTACGAACAGCATCACTAAAATACAAAAAGAGGCAAAGAGAGAATATACTTATGACCCACACACGGCATCGTTAGACAAAGAACACCCAGTGTATACAAAACGACCAAGCTACAGCTCAGAGACACTTTCCACAATGCAGTAGTAGGGTGATACACAGAGAACCTCGCACAGCACCATAAATAACATAGGCAACGTCCAATGCACTTTTTGGAAAGCCGGGATGGGAAACCCAAAATCCTGCACCGCAAAAGCATTACACCCTTCCTCCCGTCGAGCTGATACGCCCAGTAAACACCATCCTCAGGCAGAACACAAGTTATAGGCGCCATGTTCTTCCTTTAACAAGACAGGCCAGACAAATCACAATGTCATCAGGGACATCTTGAGGAATTTGGGGGTCCTGGGCCAAACGTAATTCGGGGGCCCTGTTTGGAACAGATTAAAATTTATGATCCAATTTCAGCTATTTCATGCTCTCTTTGGCCAGGTCACAGACAGTGCACAGGCACACTAGTCTAAATTGTAAATGTGTTTACATCTCATATTCAGGAATAGTGACCTGTGCTTTCAATATTGTACCAAAGCAGAAGCTAATTAATATTACTGCAAATAATCTCTGTGACACCCATTTCACAAATGTGAGGTCCTGTTTTGATCTAAACGAACATTTATGGTTGTTGCATGAAACATAAAGGCAACATTTCTCTGCATGTAAGAGACTCTGACACATCACCCAGATTAAGAATAAATTCAAGGAAAAAGTTATTTAAAACTATCATCAGGGCAGAACTCTGTGACTCTGCAGAACGGAGCTGACCCTCTATCAGGGGGCCCCTGAAAGGCTGGGGCCTTGGGCTGGAGCCCACCTTGCCCAAGCCTTAAAACGTCTCTGAATGTCTGCAGTACAACTTATAAACCTTTGTACCCCTGAAAGGAAGACTCACCCTCTCCCTGCAGCACCCGCTTCACAGTTCTGCCCTGTGGCCAGTAATTGGGACCTGCACAGGAAAAGCAGCTTGTGCCGCTATGTTTGCATGATAATGGGGGAGGGGCTGGGAATTAGGCCTCAATAATACCGCTGCCGGTACACTCCCCAGATAACCTGCACCAGCACCATTCAATGGGTCTACTGGGTAGTGACAGGGTGACTGAAAATATACTGCACCTTGGTGAGTGTAGAAGTACCATTTGCAGGCTGCTTCGCTTAGTCCGCTATTGTGGCACTGGCAGCAGTGGCAGGCGCAGAGTAGACCACTGGTTCTGCGCAGGTTGTGCAGTTTACATTGCGCCATGCGCGCATGACCCACCCATCCTCCTGAGCCCCATCCTGAAGACCACGGTGCGTGGTGGTCACTGCACAGAAGCGGCACGTAGGAGGCGCTGGCATGCCTTGCACAAATGTGAACGTGCTGCACTGCATGGCTGTGCGAGCCAAACCTTCGTCTCCTGGGGCATATTAAATTAATAGTGGCCTGTCACCCATGGCCATATGATACACAGCAAGTGCGGTGCACAGGCGCGGCAGCACCGGTCTTCAAATTGGCCTCCGATTTCTGGGCAGCAATCCTAACTCCGCTCTATAACCACACCTTCTTGACAGCTACAACCCCTGATTCTTGGAAGGGCTCAATATTGGTACAGATTTTCAAAAAAGGGGATAGACTCAAGCCATCAAACTACAGGCTAATAGCCTTGCTTGACCTGGAAGCAAAGGCATATGCTCGCCTACTATTGAAGGATTTGGAGAAGTGGGCCGAAGAGAAAAGCATAATACCCTTCTACCAGACTGGCTTTAGGTCACAGTCATCAACTTCGGACAACGTACTGGCACTGACTTATTTATCATCTCAGGCAACCCTGAAGAATCATCCACCACTTTTCTGCTGTTTCGTTGATTATAGTACAGCCTTCGATAAAGTGGTCCGTAAACAATTATGGTTGAAGTTAGAAAACTGGGGCATTCCACCAAACCTGTTGAAGGCAATCAGATCAGTCTACGAAGATACCTGAGTGCGGGTTAAAACCAGCGGCCGCACAGTGCCCCCTAAAATACACACGGAGAATGGGTTGAAGCAAGAATGCGTGCTGGCCCCCATCCTGTTCAATCTATACACAGCAGACCTGGGGGAGGCCCTAAAAGGAGCTAGTTTAGTAGTTCCCATACTTGGAAGCGTGAGGTTGCCGGTGCTACAATACGCCGACGATACAGCTATACTGGATCATACAAGGGTGGGCCTACAAAGAGCCCTAAATGCATTAAACTGCTTCAATAACACCAACAACTTGACAGTCGACCAAGGAAAGACCAAGGTGGTCATTTTTGGGACATACCATCGGAAGAAGAACACACAATGGCTAATGGGTAATCTACAAATCAACACGGTGGATTCATATAATTACTCAAGAGTTTGGCTGACGGAGCGGGCCAAGGAGAAGGCCCACCTGAAACAACTGAGCTTCAAGGTCAGCAAGGTCACACACCTATTAAAACAATTAAGCCATCACTTGATTAGCCCGTCAGCTGGCCCAATATTAACTGTCCTGAAAGCTAAACTACTACCAGCTATTAGCTACGGCCACTTGGCCTTCCCCGGGCTACTGGATGCCACCCTTAACTCAGCCCAAGTAAAGGCATATAAAGCTGTGCTCCATATTCCAAGGTCAGCTAGGAACGCAAGGCTAAGACTGGAGCTAGGCTTAGCAAGGCCAGACCTGACATGCCAGGGGGAGATTATAAAGTTATATTTAAGGATACTGAGGGCCCCGATCCACTCTCTGAAACACCACCTGAGAACAATCTTTGAGGGGTCAGGCACAATCTGGCACATCAGCCTAGGAAAAGCGCTTAAAACATTGAAGATCAAGGAAGACAGCATACCACGGTTGGACATCCCCCTGAATGCTTGGAAAAGATCCATAAACCAGCAAGTCCGCGAAACCTTCTTTGATCTGGACATTAAATCTCTCCGTTCAAGCGCCCACCTAGATCCTCTGAATAACTCCTACAAAGTAGGCAAAGCACAACCTTACCTAAGTGAGGCTCTTACTCCACTGGCCCGAAGCAAAATACTCTACATGAGGCTAACCACACTAGGAATTGCCGACTTCAACCCCGCATGGGCCCGTAAGGGGGAATCTACAAACTGCAGACTATGCCCCTATACGAGGGAATCCTGGCTGCATCTCCTATGCTGCTGCCCGAACATTAACAACGACCGCTGGCGACTCCTGCATCCAATCTGTATTACGAATGGAATAGAGTCCTGCAGTGGAGCGTCAGCTTTGTGCCTATCCACCACCGACACAACAACACTAGCAAGACTGGCAAAATTCATTCATCAAATCAGGATTGCCCTAAAAGCTGCTAAAGAAAGCAACAAAACTCTGGTAAAGGGTACCGCAAACCTGGACGAAGTAAGCTTAGCGGCCCTAAACATCCTTAGCCCGCCAGTCTAAGACAGCGCTAACATCAGCGAGGGCCAAAAGGAATGTAAGAGGCGTTGTCCACTATTCTGTATAGCTGTTTACCCAGTGAGGCTTAAAAGGGACTTCATGAAAGCGTGCAAGGCCACACGGCACTCCGTGGGAGGGACGATCGTGTTGGCACAGGGGTGGGGTGCTCAATTTTATGTAAGATAAACAGATGTTTTTAGTATCATGGTTTTTGGCTTTTATATGCTGATCGTTTTTACTGTAATGATTTTAATTAATTGAACAGTTAATAAATACAAATGTAGAGACTGTGCACAGTGCTTCTCAGGACAGTGTCAGTGACACTGTTGCTGCTAATATTTAAACTTATTGGCCCCATCGTCCCTCAATCCATTCCCAGAATCAGAGGCTCTCAGCTTAGAGCCAGTTTGTATTTGTGGTGAGGGCACCGCCTGGACCTCGGGGGGCCCCCGCATCATGGAGGCTGCGGGGGCTATTGTTACACCAGTGCCAGAAGGCTCTGTTCTGCCCATGCCCATTATAGCTGAACCCTTCCTTCTGCTTGTAGAGCTCCCTAGCCCAACCCAGAGGTGTGGCTACCAAGGGGGATACATGCCTCTGTAAAACCAGTTTGACAACTGGCTTCCCCTCTCGTTGCCTAGTGCCAGGCTGTCTGCCTAAACAATGATTGAGATTGAGTTAGGGCATGTGAAGATGTATTTGAGAATATCAATGAAATTGAAAATGAGTGGGAATCTGAGTTTGAGAGTTTATGAATAAGTTTAAGGGCAAGAGGGTGGGCGAAGGAGATTGTTATAAGGAAGTGTGGGTGCGTTATAAGGAGTGATTGATTAGAGATTGTGAGAGGGCGTGGAACGGCAGTAGGTGTGCAGCTATCAGTGGTGCAGCAGGTGCTGTTGCACCAGGGCCAAGAGTCATTGAGTGCGAAAGGGTGAGTGTGTGTCTGTTAGAGTGAAAACCAGTGAGTAGGAGTATGCTTGTCTGTAAGTAGGTGTGTGTGAGTATGAGTGAGAGAGTGTGAGGTAAAGTGTGAGAAAGGAAAGGGAGTGAGTATGAGTGATAGAGAGTGAGAGAGGGTGAGTGATTAAGAGTGTGTTTGTTTGCATGTTTATGATTGTGAGTCAGCCGCTGGCCATGGCACACTCAATATATTTCTGGGCTGATGGTGGCACCCAAGGTCACATGTTGCCGCTGGCATATTGGAGATAATTCACACTGTAACAAAGGGCACCCATGCAAAATGCAGGCCGTGACATAATAGAAGTAATTCTTGGCATGTTACCATTGTAAAAATACTGGTGCTTACATACCGGAGGAAATTCTTGGCATGGGGCACCCCTAGTTAAATGCTTTCACGTGGACTGAGGAGGTAATTCTTGGCATAAGGGGAGGGTCACCCAAGGCAAAATGGGAGGGTCACCCAAGGCAAAATGCAGACACAGAAATGTTTTAATAAATACTTGACATAAAGGGACATCTATTATAAAATACTGGTGCTGGCATACAGGACACCATTTTTTACCTTAGAGATAGCAGCCATGGCATACTTGGCATGAATGGTGGGGTTGGGGAAGCAAACCTTGATAAAATGCTGTCTCTGAAATACTGGAGGTAATTTTGGACATATGGGCTATCAATGCTTTTTGAGCAATACCAGTGGCAAAATTTTGGTACGGCCATATCGTATGTAATTATTGGCATAGGGGGTATCCTTAACAAAATACTGCCATTGGCATAA
This sequence comes from Calotriton arnoldi, assembly GCA_963921515.1. NCBI lineage: Eukaryota > Metazoa > Chordata > Amphibia > Caudata > Salamandridae > Calotriton > Calotriton arnoldi. Next base: position 647,035 of record CAWUFW010009819.1, on the reverse strand, counting down.
TGAAGGTCATTCGTAATATATGGGCAACTCTCAAGGAAAATGTAGAAAGAAATGGGGTGATCTCCAAGCATGTATTACACCCCACTAACATTTAAAGATTACCAGCCGCCACTGTGTTTAAATGCTTTACACTTGTTCCTTTGTGTAAGCCTTGCTGCTCAGAGCCACAGCTACACTGGCACCACCCACCACATGAACGGTAGAGACTACTAAGAGAAATCTCTGCTCTTTTGGCTTTGGGTCTCACCTCTTTATTTGTAACTGAACCGGTAGCTTTATGTCTTTTGTCACACATCCCTATATACACCATGAGCATTATGTAATGCAACTGTTGACTAAATTGTATATTGTGCTATGAAATTGGCCTTAGACTTGGCAACGTAAGGGGAGTTCTATAAGATATCTGTTAGGCCTTGTATTAACATGCAGGAGAGGAAGGTTTGTGGGTCTCAAATGAGTATTGAAACCATCTAACTAGCATCTTCTTATTTGATTTTGGTCGACTTACTCCCCTCTATATGTCTCTCTCTCCTGTCAGCAGCTTCTGTCATACAACAGCCCCTGGTATTGATCCTACGAACATCAACACAATTAACCAGGGGACATTCCGGCAGCAGCTATTTGGCCCTCTACCATCCGGTGGTCAGGTAAGATCCGAAGACTCTGATCTTAACTTGTGCATGTCATCATTAGTCCTTTCAGAAAACATATTAAACTTATTTTTTTACATCAAATGTTACAAGTCATTTTATTGGTTTAGATTGTTTTTATTTCTTGTATATATCTCTAATGAGTCAACATTTGTGGTCATAATAAACGTTTTTCAATTGACAAACTACATTAAAAATGATTCTTGTCTCGATCAGGAAATACCTTGGCAACACCAACTACAGGAGCACAGCAGCTGACCTCATGGGGGATATTCAGAAAGGACATAACTGTGGCTAGAACTGGTGAGTTGATATTGTTGAGATACAAATATTCCATGCACGGATCAACCCTTAATTTCATGTCTTCTTTATGTTGACAAGGTACTAACGTTGCTATATTTATTTCAGAACAATGTCAATTAAAGTCCTGTGTAGAACTTTAAACACAAAACTATATTTGATGTACTTCAAATGTTTACATCTTCTTCTTGCAGGTACTGAGGACATTGCACTAGATGATGATGCTGAGCCATCTACCAGTGGAAGATGGAGGGGGGGGTGCAATTCAAGGAGGAAATTCAATCCTCCTCCAAGCTACTATCTCAGCAGAGGAGGAGCAGGAGCTGGTTGAGGAGAAGGAGAACATCCTTGCCCCCAAACCGAACATCTACAAGAAGGCCACTTCACAGCAGTGCATGCAGCAGTTTTCCTTCAAAATCACTTTTGAGCATTGCCAGTCCCCAACCATTAGAGAAGCAGTCACGGGTACTTGCAGTCACGGGTACTTGTTCTACCTATGCAACCCACATCCACACAGACCTTAACTAAGAAGTATGGCTGTATAATCTTGTACACACTCCTCCCATGAATTTGCATCTCCGGTTCTTTCACATTCTTCTGAAGGAGAGAACACTTCTGGGAAGGATGGGTATTAACTCATTCATCGGTCTCTCACGCTACCGCCCAGATGGCACCCTTCTCCATGCTGGACAACCCGCTGGCCTTGTCAGATGGCCACGTACGTGGTGGGGTTGACATGGTCTAATGCTGTTCTCTTGGAGGACAATTTTTTCGAGCTGCAGTCTAATGTACGGGAGGATAGCCAATGTAACAAAAATGTCCATAAAGAATAAAAAAAAAACTGGCCACTCTCCTACACTATAATAAAGTTGTTCCCCCTATCCGCAGGGGGGAAAAGCTCCTGGCCATTTTTGCTCTCTGTCTTTACCACAACAATGGTGAAGTCCTCCTTTGACGCAAACATTAAATGTCTGGCCATGGCAGGACCAGGCACCCACACAGGATAAAGTTAACACAGGGATAGCAGGGGAAATTGGGATGGTGACGAACTCAAGATGGGACAATAAGAGGCGGGTGGGTTGGGGAGGCAGACGCAATGTTAAGATCTGCTATCAAGGAGGTCATGATGCTTCATTAAGTTCAGAGCTGTTTAGTGACTGTCTTGGAATATCCGAACCTCTACATCTAAGTTCCAGATATTCCCAGAGATCACTCCCTGAACTTCCTGGTTGGCCTAAGAATATCAGTGAGAGCAGCCAAGGACACATTCTCAGATAAGGGAGTGGGCTGTACAAGAGGGGCGTGGGGTGCTGGGGGCTAAAGTGTCTCTCAATTGCTGGTCTTGCTCTGGGTGGACACTGAGAAAAGGAGATGATGCCAATACAGGGGGTGCATCTGGAGGCCTTGATTGTTTGGGGGGCTCTGGAGTTAAGGAGGGGGTGGGTGCAGGTCCAGATGGTGGTGGGACTGCTCTTTGGACGCTACTGCTTGTAATGGTCCAAGGCCAGAAGAGGTCCCAAGATCTGCATCTTCCTGGCTGGTGGTGTCCACATCTCATGCCCCAGTTGACTTTCCAGCCTCCCCCGGGGTCTTTTAGAGACAGATCTTCTTTGTGTCCAATGGGCGCCTTCCCTCTGCTTGTGATGGCTTCCTCCTCCTCACTTATGGTGTAAAGCGGTTGTTCCATCCTCTCATTCGAGGATCTTCTTCCTTGCCCTGGGTCCTGCTGGGATTATCCTTGATCCGACCAGTCCACTGAAACGGAATGTGAAAAAAGAGAGATCTTTTTAATTTATAAGTTCGATACTGCATATCAAATTAATTTGATTTAAAAAGTTATATTAAATTCCTAAAACCAAGAACTGACGCTGTGCAGTCATTAACAAACGTGTCACAAACCAATGTTTATATGCTAATTTTGCTGACCATCCAAATAGTAAGAAATTATATTTTACAAAAGGTAAACAGATGTTCTGCGACATCTTTCACACATTGCCCATCTGAGATTGGAATGCATTTGTACAAGGTAACAAATCATTCTAAAGAAGTATGGGCCTGATTTAAAGTTTGGTAGAGAGGGTACTCGGCCGCAAAGGCGTTGGCTGGACTTTCAGTTTGTAGATGTCAGAGACTATTCTGTCCTTGCCACTGACATACACCTTTGACTGTCCGACAGAGTAAGGGGCATTGGTGGTTTCGCCATTCGTCCACCTGCCCTATTTATAGTGGGCAAACAAATGGCAAGTTTTCACTATCACTCACCGCCTCGTATAACTGCAGGCAAGGAGCAGTGAAAACTGCAAAATGACCCCCCTGCCAATAGAGTTCCCATAGAGAGAGGGGGCCATTGCTTTTTTGTATTTTCAAAAACAGTCACACTTTGGGATTTTGTTTTTGAAAATAAAACAAATGTAAAGTTTGCCGTACTGCTCGGTCAAGTTGACGGAGCCGTCCATCAAACTTTCAATGCCTTGACAGGAACCACCATGACGGCAGTTCTTGCCAATGTAAGAAATTACCTCTGGGCTGGCAGACATCTCTACATTTGGTAGGTGGGTAGTCCATCAGGGACACAAAGTGATTTTTTCCATCACCCCGCTTGAGTAAATCCTGTACGGCAAAGTCAAAATCAGGCCTTTTGTCTTATTGTTGAATTTTGTGTAAAATACTTTCAAAAATATTTCTTAATTGAGTGATTTTTGAATCCTATTTTTTTAATATTGTAGTTAGAAAATAAGGTATTGGTACACATTGTCAACATCACCTAAACTAACTTTGACAAAATAAAGATGTAACAGATCCTACATGTTGAAGTTGTGTTTTAACTGTTATAATGTCATAAATCATAAAAATGTTAAAGCATTTCCATTATGTCAAGGTCAGATGATTAGTCACTCCAACAAAAACTACTTAAAATCATCCATGTTAGTAATTGTAAACTTTCAAATAATTTTTCATAAGACACAAATAACACAGGTTAAATACAAAATGGAATGTGAGGTCAGAGCTATGACTGAACACATGACTGGACACCATTGAGAGCGTGCTCTTAAGTGAATATACAAAAATACACTCACCATCTGTCTGCTTCTCACAATCTTCCATCTGCAAGAGGGGGGAGGACACGGCTGCAAACGGGGGGGGGAGGCCAGGCAGCTCTCAGGACCCTCCTGCACATTGGTGCCATGCATTAATGCCAAGAATGTGATGGTAGGACAATCCCAGAATATCCTGGGCCTTTATATGGACCCATCGATGAAGGTCCTGCCAGCACTTGCAGCAGAGCTTCCCCTCGGGGTGGCAACACCCACTGCACTGCAGCACATGGTGATGTTTCTTCATTTTTGTGACTGCACCTCATTGCTCAGCTTGGTCTCAGGACCCTCATAAATCTGAGGACCCCCCCACAAATTATCTGCAATTAGTCATCATTGAACTGGGGGGATCCTCATCTTGTCCCTCAGCCATGTTGAGGCTTTGAATATAGAGAGAAGGAACAGGATGGAGGAGGATGGTGTTGTGGTGTTGAGAGGAAGGCTCAGAATGACCACAAAATGGCTGACTTTCTGTTCCAGTAAGTAATTTCTTGTTTGCTGTGGTAGGTGGAGAACCCTGCCCCAACTGAGGACATGTCTGCATGCAAGGTTGATATCTCCACACTCGGGACAGATATCACTGCATAGAAAAGATAAGAGCAACAGAGGCAGAGATACCCCAGCATGCAAGAGAGAGACCTCTGCATGTAAAGAAAACTGTAATGATGACTGTTAAGACCTGACATCCTTAGGATGGTTTTCCCCCAAACCTTTAGCCTGCTTGCCTCACATTTTTGCTGATTCTTTTTGTTGGCCTTAGGACTCTGAGTACTTTACCACTGCCAACCAGTGCTAAAGTGCATGTGCTTCTCCACTAAAACATGGTTTGATTGATTTATCCACAATTGGCACATTTAATTTTCCTGTAAGTCCCTAGTACATTGCACTACATGTGCTCAGGGCTTGTAAATTAAATACTAATAGCAGGCCTGCAGCACTGATTGTGCCACCCACACAGATAGCACTTTAAACATGTCTCAGGCCTGCCACTGCAGAGCCTGAGTGTGCAGTTTGCACTGCCATGTCGACCTGGCATTTAAAACCCTTTGTGTAATTCCAAATTAAGAGAAGGTAGAGTTATCATGATTAGTACCTCTGGAATGATAATGATAAATCCTCTTTAACGGTGAAATTGGATTTGTAGTTACCGTTCTGAAATGCCAGTTTTAGAAAGTTGAACATTTTCCTGCTCTTAGCTATTTGGTGTCTGCTGCCTGTCTTTGCTCACTGGCCAGGCAGGGTGACGTTCACTTTGTGTATTCCCTCTAGAAAGGCCGGGTGTCGCTTCATGCATCTTCCTGGGAGGAATCAAGGGAGAAGCTGGGCACAGCCTCACAATTACAACTGAATAGGCTAGACCCTGTCCACACACAAAGGGCTGCATACCCCTCCTGCAGTGAATCTGGAGCCGGTGCCGGAAGAAAGGGTCTCTGTGCATTTCAAAGACCCTTCTTTGAAGTCACCCCCATTTCAAAGGCAAAACTGGGCACTGGACCTCTGACCCTACCAACTCAGTAAACTTCAAGATCTTAAACCAACTTGCCAAGACGAAGAACTGCTGTGCTGAGGACTGCTATACTGCTGGACTGCTGCTCTGGAAGACTGCTGCCTTGCTGTGCTCTCTGCTGCCTGCTGCTCTCTTTGACCCAGAGTGACTCTAAGGGCTAGCTGACTAGCCTCCTGTTCTTTAAAGATCCAGGGACATCAAAGTATTTAACCCTGCTCCTATGCCTGGTTCATTGGAAATGAACGCAGTGTTTGCTCTAGTGGAACCGACGCATCTTCTGCTGTGACAAGCAGAACCAATGCATCACCGCTGTTGCAGGAACAGAACTGGAGCATGGCACTTGGAACCGCCGCATTCGCCATCAGAAATGCTGCATGAGAACCGCGGCATTGCCATCATGACAGGGAGAGACGATTGACGCATCCCCTCGACTGCGCGTAGAAACCCGGTGATTGACTTCAGAACCAATGCACCTTGGAACCAGCACTTCGATTCGAAGCCAGCGCATTGCCACGTTGCTTGGAGAAAACCAACACATCTCCTCGACTGCGGGATCGACGCCGATGCTTCACTCGGCTGCACCCAGCATCTCGTTGTTTGTGACCAGGATTAAGGTGCTTTTGCTCAGCAGGCACTGCAGGGGTCCTGTATCCGGCCCGTGCTCCATTGTGGTCGGCCTTAGCTCTTGACTTTGTCCCAGTCCAGCACAACCAATTAACTCTTTAAGCGCTATTTGCTTCAAAGCGCTATTTTTGCATTTAATCTTTACAAATTCATATCTTGACTTCTACTTATTGGATTTTTGTCGTTTTGGTTGTTTTATTTAAAAAATCATATTTTAGTTTTCTAAACTAAAGTGGAGTTTTTTTGTGGTGTTTTCACTGTTTTACTGTTTGATGTATTTCACAAATATTTTACACATTGCCTCTTAAGTTAAGCCTGACTGCTCAGTGCCCTGCTACTAGAGGGTGAGCACAGGTGAATGTAATGTGTGGTTTTGACTTACCCTGACTAGGATTATGGTTCCTGTTGGACAGGGTGCATACCTCTGCCAACAAGAACCCCAGTTTCTAAGAATAACGTTGTTCGACACACAACAGACTACATCAATTTTGCAATACAAGAAAATGGATGGTTGGAAACAATCCTGCGCTTAGTTGCCACTAGTCAATATCAAGATCAGCCTGCTCCAAGGATGTAGGTGACGGCCATCCAACATCACCAGTTATGCAGAAAAAAGAATTCTCCGCATATCAAATCAAACAGTCAATATCCTGAGCAGTGAGATTCGTGTAATCAATGTAGTCCACACCAGCATGTACTTCAAATCTTCTTTTCTTTATTGTTTTTCTAGCCACTTCCCAACACGTGTTTCGTCTTATGTGGGGTCACCACAGACTTCTTCAGGGCTAGATAGTCAATATAAAAACAGGGAGTACCTTACTATTGTCTCCAAATAACACTAAAGAGCGGAAAATTAAAAGAAAAACACCAAAGTGCAGAGTCCCACAGCCAAAAAAACACTCTAGAAAAAACGTAATGTGTAGGAACGAATCAAATATTGTGCTCACCAAAGGTATCACACAAGACATAAGAGCAACCGACACCTCGTATCTTTCTATGCCATGTGGTCGTGATACAATACAGAAGGAAACCATGCAACCCAAAAGATGTGTCATTATCGTCATCATGCCATGTGGGTGAGTTATATAATGATTATCATCCACCCTATGTAATTGTCTCATTAATAAACTCACCTGGCAATAGTACGTCTAAACACAATTCCGTGCACAAAAGTATGGCTCCTTAAAGTAATAATAATATAGTCATTGGTCCAATCTGAGTTTACCAGTCACAATCAAGCAACTAGGAGAGGGAAGGAAAAAAAAAAAAACGAAAAAGATTTAAATAAATATCATAGGTTCAAAGTTAAGCATGACCCTCATATGGTATTTTATAACCATACCATACCAAGACATTTATAAAGCGCTCGGCTACCACCAACGGCGGTGTCCCGGCGCTGCAAAGGGACAGAGAAAAAAGGAGAAAGAAAAAAAGACAAACTAAGGTAAATCAAAAAGCCAAGTTTTCAAGGCACTCCTAAAAGTGGATTCAGATTCTGCTTTGCGTAAGTAGAGAGGCATAGCATTCCATAGGGCGGCTGTTCTTACTGCAAAGGCGCGCCCTCCAATCCTAGCTTTACGGTAGGAAGGAGAGCAGAGAAGAAGCTGAGAGTTCGAGCGCAAGGTCCTGTTCTGGTGGTATTTCCGAAGTCTTAGCCTCAGATAACCCGGTCCACTTTCTCTAGTAGCTCTAAAGGCAAGTGACAGGGCCTTGAATTCGATTCTCCTTTTCACCGGAAGCCAGTGAAGACTACGCAGGTGGGGGAAATGTGATGCTGGAGAGGCACGTTTCTAAGAAACCTAGCAGCAGCATTTTGGACTGTCTGGAGCCTTTGAATGAGATAGGCAGGAAGGCCAAGATACAAGCTATTAGCATAGTCCAGCTGGGATGTAATCAAGGCATGGACTATAGTGGCCCGACAGTTCATCGGTAGTAAATAGAGAAATATGCGCAAACTTTTGAGCTTCCAAAAACACGCTTTGGAAACTTGGCTAATCTGGGCCTTCACCGACAATTCTGAGTCAAATCTAAAACCTACATTTCTGACAGATAAGACCGGGGTGGGAGGGGATTCAACTGCATTGGCCACCATAAATCAGCCGGTGGAGGTGATGGTTGGTTAAAGAACATCACCTCAGTTTTATCGGTATTCAGTTTAAGACAATTATCTGTCATCCAAGAAACAATCTTAATTAGGCAATGCCTAAAGCTGTCAAATGCAGCCATCTTGGAATCTTTAAATGAGAACACCAGCTGCGTGTCATCAGCGTATGAGATTATACGCACGCCACAATGCTCAACTAGTGCTGCCAGAGGGGCAAGATAGATATTGAACAGGGTCGGGCTTAACGCAGAACCCTGAGGTACTCCACAACCCATGGCGCAGGAGGGGGAGACATGAGGGCGAAGGAGGACCTGCTGGGATCGCCCATCCAGGAAGTATTGGAACCAATTTAAGATGGTACCCGAGATACCCAGCTGTGTCAGTCGGTCTAAAAGAATCGAGTGAGAGACCGTATCAAAGGCTGCAGATAAATCTAACAGCACAAGCATGGCACATAAGATACTCACTTATCTTATTAGAAACAATCGTTGTCAGCATAGAAATCCCAAATCCAAATAAGCGGTAAGTACCAGCTACCAACTCGAATCTACAGCGAGAAAGAAATGAACCATGTAATAGTATTCCATAACTCAACTACGTGTGACACCCCTATTTTAGAACACAGCCGAAAGGTGTAAAGGTAATACGTTAATTTCCAGTTATTAGAAAGGTCTTCAGAATAAGTCATACCAAACCCAGCGACTCCATACATGAGCCGGCATCGTATAGATCTCTCCCGACATAAGGGAGGCTCGGGGAGTTCAGGGGATATCTAAACTGGTCTCAGCCCCCAGGTTATCTAATATTAAAATACACTACCACCAGTATAGCGTATCGCATAAACGGGAACCAAAGTACAAGGAAAAAGTTACCGGAATAACGGAGCTCGGGGAGGTCAGGGGATTTTTAAAACTGGTCTCAGCCCACAGTTATTCTAATAGTACATTGCACTACCACCAGTATCACGTACCCCGTGAACGGGAACCAAAGTACAAGGAAATAGTTACCGTAATAACGGATCACCATCGGAGAGTACTCCTCTGCTCAATTTTGCACACAACTTCTAGAGAGTGCACCAGCACTCCCCTGTACAGTTACAACATCTAAATCATGATTTAAAGACACCAAAAGCCCATTTCATAATGGGTTGTGTACATACGTGTGCCCTCTTGTACCTTTCTTAAGGTAGTGTGGTTGGAAGTCTGTAGAGTGTGAGGAGAGAGGGGAGAGAACATACCCAACACTACCCATAACATAACGTGAAATTTTAAAAATGGGGCTTCTATTACAAATGTAATATATCATGCCTACATACATGCAGTGGGAGCAGGCCTCCTTTCACTTTCTTGCCTTGCATCACTAACGTCCTTTTCCATTTTACTCATTTCTTCTTGTTTTCTACTAAAATCCTTGCTTTCTTCCTTCTTCCTTTTCTTCTTCCCTTACTTGCTTCCTTCCTTGCTGCTTCCTTCCTTCTTCCCTCCCTTTCCTTTCCCCCTTTCCCTTTCCTTCCTTTCCTTCTTTCTCCTTCCCTTCCTTCGCCTTCCCTTCCTTCGCTATATCCTGGTTTCACTCTTCATCTCCTTCACAACATTCTCTTGCAGTTTTATGTATGAGCTTCTTTTTGGAGACTTGTGTTTGTGATCAAAGATTTACTTTGACTCAGGATCACAACAGCCTGCCTAATGGGCCACTGATACCCCCCAGTGCAGCTGCTGCAGTGGGGGCTTCATGACTACCTTGTCCCTATGCTTTCCTTGTTCTATGCCTGATGAATGATTGCGCTTCTGCTGCCTTTGCTGTGCTTGTTCTGTGTGTGATCAAATTTGAAGTGTTAGCATTATGAGACACTCCTCAATAGCGAGTGCGATCTTGAGGTGCCCATCTGAATGAAATGATGATGGTAGTAGAAATATAAGGAGAACCACTTCAGTGGCCAGTCATTCAACTCTATAAACAAATACTTGGGGGAATGAGAGGTCCAAAGAAATGTCCATGGATACTGCCCCCCCAAACTAGTCTATATTAATCAAAGTGATTCTCAGACCGAAGATATGTGAACCTGAAGTGGAGCGTCAGGTGCATAACTCACACTTATGTTTTGAATTGAAATGCAACCCTGCCCACTCTAATAGTGGCATGCTTAATCATTAGGTTTCATCGTGGTATCCTAGAAACCTCAGTGGAGGGAGACCGTTGATATTTCTTTTTAGGGGGAATTTTTTTATTATACCTAGAGGCTACTGTGGTATCCCTTTATTTTAAAGTGCCACTCGTGACATTCAGTGTATCTACATGTTTCACCCATCTGATGAAAGATTACTGAGGGTCCACAACTTTTGTCAGGCCTGAGTTATAGCCCCTATTAGTGTTTGTTATTGGTTCTATCTCTACCAAATCTGATGTGTGTAGGATAAAGGAAATTCGTACCATGCAATCTTTCTTTGCCAGAACAAAATACATATATACTGGTGCCCTGGTCCTAAGTTTTCTAGTCCTCTAAGAAGTGTGGGTTTCCCCTGCAGTAAAACAGGTATCATGGGTGTCATGTCATCAATGACCATACATACGCTCCCCTTTTCCTTTATTTCAAAACATGATCAGGGATTTATGGTCGGTGGTATTTAATTTGGCTAAGAGATCACACAGGGTTAGAGGCCAGAGATAGGGTCCTCTTGTATGTTGAGCAGGGTTCCACCCTGAGGCTTGTTCTTTCAATGCTCCAGCAACGTATGAAACCAGAACTCTAGTCAGGTAGGCTAGAGTTGATGTTAACTTGGTCTTTTGGATTAAAAGGGACTGAGTACTTAACATGATTATGAGGAATCATAGATTTGTGATGGATTGTTAGCTGTCAGGGTCTTCTAAGTTGAGGTTTGCATTTTTCAGTCCTTTGTTGATCTTTGCACTTTTATTGTATCAGGAAATATGGATGACACAACCATCTATTCGTGTGAGCTGAAAGGAAGTTTCCTTGGTTCCAAGGTTACTATTAACAAGCAAAACAAAAAGAGGGGGAGAGGAGGATATGGCTAGGTTCTTCCTCCTGGGTACTTGTAAAGCAAAAGAAGATCCGTAAATAATGGATCAGGGAACCTAGCCACACATAGTCATATCTTAAAAATTAGTGCTCCTACGTAACTATCGCAAGTCGCAGCACGCCCCAAGCAGTAGATGCTTGGGATGGCCCCAATGATGAAGCATGTCACCTAGGGGAAACCTTTGGTGAGTGAGGGGACTCAAGAAAAGAATTTTCTTTTCCTTTATTGAGGTGTGTCTTACTCATTTAGTAGACCCCTCCTTTTCCCTATTAGCTAGGTTCCCTGATCCATTATTTACGGATCTTCTTTTGCTTTACTATTAACAAGCAACAGGACTTTACCTGGTTGCTACTTATACTCGGAAGACAACCAATTTGGTCACCAGATCTCATGTGACGTTCCATTCTCAACAGATATTGAAGTCATACAAGACTTTGGCAGAGCAGGAGCAAAAAAAATTATTTTTTGTTACAGAAACATTCTGATCACAATCTAGGACAGATGTAACTTGGCTTGCATCTGTGGACAAGCCTATAGGAAATCATCTTGCCTAAATGATTTACTATAGCCAGTTTGTAGGAGATGAATGTTGGCAGAAACGGACATGCTTGACTTGTGTCTTACAGCATCTACTACCTTGAAGAACACAAGCACATACAAATACACATCTGCACCCAAGGGCTTATAGTGACAGATGAAGACACAATCATGCTCTTCATGTCCTTGTGTATGGGGATGTGTGTTTTTGTGTGTGTGTGTGTGTGTGGGCATGTGTTTGTGTGTAAATGTGTGTATCTTTACTTGTGTGTGCATGTCTGTGTCAGAATAACAATCACAAGCAGAAACTGCAATACACACTATTTCCCCACACACGTTTAACAACACAGAAATGTCTCGGGGCATGGCTAAGATAGCGACCGAGTTAGATGCTCATTGAGCGAGCTCCGTTCCGGCCCGTTCTTAATCCTACAAAATCCTAGCCACCACCGCTGTTGCCGAGCAGGCTCTTGTACCTGGACTCCCCGGAGACACAGACAGCCTTTGTGTGCTGCAAAGGTCTGGATTTCTGTGTTGTGGCAAGGGATCGATTCGGATGACCCGAGGCCAGAGCTAGGTTGTCTGGCCGGGAGTATCAGCAAGTGTACCTCGTGGGGAAAACTGATTCTGGATGGTGGCGGCTAGGGTGATTTCCCTCTGGGCCGCACACAATACCAGCGAAGAGCCGGGTGAGCGTTGGGGGCCGTGTGGGGCCACAAGACAGGATGAGCAACTTTAAGGCGGGCGCCCAGCTTCTGAGAGGCCAGCAAGGGCCAGCAGCCTACTGTGGTGCCTGGAGCCGTGGGATGTCCGAGGCGAGAGATCAATGCTGGGAGTGCCACACATCAGGCTCAAGGTGGATGAGGTGAGCTGGGGCTGGAGGTGAGCCTGGCGCCACGGAGATACGGTGACCTGAGCTAGGAGCAGAAGAATGGTGAGGCCTGCCCCACATGGGCAGATGGTGTGAGGGAGGCTGCTGGGGCTGGCCCATGCAGTTGGAGGAGCCAGACCCTGGGGCCCAAGTGACTGTTGGAGGTGTGGAGCCACGTTCTTATTTGCCCCATGCCAAGATTTGAATGGGTGCGGTGGATGCGGTTGCTGTAGCCCACCTAAGTCCCAACTGACGAAGTGTAGCAGGATTTGCCGGCAAAGCTGCACGGGGTCATGGATCTGACCTGGGGTGTGAGCCCCTTCCGTTGCCTTGCACCAAGACACGGCCTATTTCATCCGGGGGCCACATGGAAGAGTGAGACCTGCACATTGCCTGATGAGGCCTGGGAGGCTGTAGGACTGCTGCGATGCTGAGTGGAACTCTCCTCCCCCCCTTGTGTGTGGGGCAGTATGTGGTATATTCCTGACAGACCGGCAGCCGACTGGTAGTGAACTGTGGTGTGGAGTGTGCGGTGCCTGCCCAGTCTACCCTACGCTGGGCTTCTTGACAATCTCATACTCAGGCGGCACCGCCCATACTTTGAGGACTGTTTGTGGGACTTTGATTTACGGGCTGCGGGCCACTTGTTTCTGCAGTGATGACTGCTTGGTGATTCGACTGCTGATCTGGCCGGATTAACTGTATAAATCTCTCTCTCTGCCCTTCCCTTGCTGACCTTTAGGCCCTGCTCACATGAGTGGTGGTGGGCCACACCTCCCGGTCCCGATTGCCACTCTGAGTTATTGCTGTAGCCACTACTTAGCCCCGTGGAGGCCCTACTGTGCCAGGGCACATGGTGTGGAGTGCTTGTGCTGGAGTGATTGCCAAGAAAAAGGAACCCAGGCCCACCCTTCAGGGGACAATGGACCGTTACGAATTTATGACGTTACTACGCCAGCTATTAGGACCCAGTAGTTTACAACGCGGTCGTTACAACTACTGCGTTGTTACCACGCGTGGCTGTACATCGCAACTCGTTTCTACGACTTGCGCTAGATGGCGCGCTGGACTTAGGAATAGTATAAATTACTATTCCTACTCCAGTTAGCGCAACAGCAAGGAATGTGTTGGATTTAAAATCCAGCACAGTCCCTGGTGTTGCACGCCACCTAGCGCAAGTCGTAGAAACGACTTGTGTTGTAAAGCCACGCGACGTAACAACGTGGTCATTGTAACGACCGCGTTGTTACCTACCTGCGTGGTAACAGCAGCGTTGTAAACGCTGTTTCCCGACCGTTACACAAGGGTGGTGACGCCTCCACCGGAGGTCACTCCGCAGTCTATGCCCGATAATGCTGCCCTTCTCCTGGTGATACAGTCCTCCAGAGAGACCCAGGAAGGGAGAGTGGATGAGGTACGTTCAGAGTACTCTCTTCTGAGCCAAGATCTCTGTAACATGGCTAGGAGGGTCTCATTGGGAGAAACAAGGAACTCCGAAATGGAGGACATGGTCAGAGACCTTCGTAAGGAGGTGACAGAGGCCCTGGCCACTAACAAGGATGTGGTGTGGACACTTGAGGATGCCGAAAACCGTGCCCTGCGGAATAATCTACAGTTTGTGGGGTTTCCGGAAGGGGTCGAGGGTCCCGACATGATACAATTCCTAGACAGGTGGTGTCGTGTAGTTCCTATATTACCCATACAGGACCTGCGTGTTTGGATAACATAAACTGTAGGATTGGTGGCAGACTGACTCCGAACACCCCCACCGAGAATGTTAGCCTTTCTGTTTTAGCTAGCTCACAGTGTTACTAGATTCTCCTCTTATCGGGGAGAGGTTAGTTTCTGGCAACCTCAGAACATGACAACCCTGATCCCTCAGGATCGTGGAAACAATGTAATACTTTTCGCTCAGTCACTCGTGCTCACCTATTCGGTCTCAGAGAGTTACACAGAAGAAACAGTCGGGCGTGTTACAATAAGAATTTATTGCACAGTTGTTCTTCTAGTGTAAAATAGATGTGCTGCAACAACCGTTAGACAGTAGCAGATATATGTGATTAGCAGTACAGGGAAAATAAAAGGATAGTACAGTTCTACCATCTTGCAATAATCATGAATACATACATGAATATAAAATGCATAATAAAAGTGTGCGTACTCCTACGATGCCTATCTAGATGTACCTAAGTGTACCTAGCATGTGAGTAGGTGTGAAGCCAAGAATGCCTCTAGGATTTAGTCTAACCCCATTACCTGAAGTGAGAGAGTGTGGGACCCCGTCCTGGGCTCGAGTTGGACACCCCGCAAGGGATGTGTTAGACCACTGTCAGCTGGAGCGTCTGCATGCAGGAGTTTCAGCGTCTCTGGTCAGTGTGTCGGCCTGGAAGTCTCGGTTCCCTCTATCGAACCCTAGCAAGATGTGCGGTATTTATACAGAAAGTATCTAGGGTTTCTTGTCCCTTGTTTCCTGTATTAGCCATTGTTGGATTTGAGGATGATGCATGATATGAACCTTGTACGTAGATATTATGCAAGTGGTGTAGCCTCTGCCTGGTTTCCAAGAACCCTTATGAATATTCATTCATACTGTATGAGTCTATTGATCAAGTTATAGGATGCTATTGTTCAGGGAAAAACCCTCCTTCTGCGCCCAGAACTAGAACTATGTAAAGGTTCAATCCTAAAGGCTCGTTACTGTGTAGTATAAGGGAGATAATGTAGTTGAAGGTGTATGATATTACCCAGGCCTATATTAGGGTACCTATATGAAACATAACACCCACTCCTCTTCCGAACAGTCAACAATGATAAAAAATGAAAGGGAACTACTCTTTGTACTAGGTAGCAGTTAGTATTTGGAAATATCACTTTAAGCCAAAGTCCTAGCCGAGTTCGTTTATATAAATCGAACCACTACAAGCGTCAGAAGGCCATGCTTTCCCAGCGAAAGTGTCAATTTAAAGGAAATGTTCCAAATTTAGTTGAGTTTTTGAAAAAGAAAAATTCCGAATTCTTTCCCAGCACACAATGAGCTAATTATAAATTAAGTGTCCTGGCTGGGAGACGTAACATTGTTGTTGTTCGCTGTTGTAGAGGACGATCTCTGTAATACCTCGCAGAGCACGTCAATTGAGCACAGATGATACTCAGAACTGCCAATAGCTGGTGCAGAGGCAGCTGGTGCTGTAGTCGATACCTGAGTGCTAGTGGAAGAGCTGATGCTCAACCGAGTTGTAGCAAAAGGCACCTGCGGGTTCTCGAGGAATGCAGCCATCAAGATAGGAATACTCTGGGGACATTGCCGAGCATGGACCCTCACCAGTTCCAGCATGGTATTCATGTCCGGTGGCGTTGCCGATGGAAGTGTCAGACAGAGATCTAACACGCATTCTTCTCCGCAAAACAGGCATCGAAGAACAGGTAAGATGCAGTTCATCCAGACTGGTCAAAACGATAGGAACCAAGAGGCGCTCAGTTCCCGCAGGCGAGGTGTGCCCAGATGTTGTACCATGCGTTCACGGTATTTGCGCTCCAGGAGTGCTTTCGCCATCTCGTTGGTGATTGGGCCGTCCATTGCGAAGCAGAAAAATAACAATCAGGACACCTGCTATTGAGAGCAGGATCAGCGGAAGACCTCCAAAAATACTTCCCAATACGGAGTGTATAAAGTTTTGAATAACTCCGAGGAATGTCTGAAAGGTGTTTAGAAATCCTGACCCTATGGTCTTAAATAGGTGTACAATACCACTTGTATCAGACATATTAAAGATACGTCCCACCATTTCTGTGAAATGAGAGGGGTTTGTACGTATGAGTGCCTGTATCTCAGCCGAGGTCCTTGCGATTTGAAGATCAAGGGTCTCCCGGACGGAGGTTAAGGGCACAGTTTGCTGTAAAAGCATGGCTTTCATTCTGCTCAAAGTATCAAATTGTATAAAGGAAACATTTAGCAAAGGCCATAGCTGCGCCTCCCTGACTGTACTTGTTGGGGGAAAAATACTTGCATACAGCAAGTAACCCTGGAGTTCTCCGTGACCAGATAGGCAATCCCCGGAAGCATCTCACAACAACCTTGATCATTCAGCATCAAGTAACTCCCATTCGAGAGCAGCTTGAATACCGGTGTAATCACGGCTGCTGGAGTCCCTTGCAGGTGGCAGGACAAGTTCGCTACTGAACCATTACAAGCTCCATGTAGTAAAATATCCTGGCACATGAGAGAACCACACAAAGCGTTCTTGCAGTTTGTACCGCTTAGAAACACTTCTCGATCCCTACTCCGGCATCGAAATCTGTACGGTAATTCCCAAGATTCCTTAATGTATTCCTTACCCATTTTTTCATATTTGCCTGCCTGCTCTTGCTCAAGGCAATATTGAAACTGAAAAGTAGTGACCGGTAGAGTTATCTGGCCATGGATTAGCCATTCCATGGATGGTGATTCCGTTACCGTAAATGGTAATCTATCCAGTTTTTCAATACGCAGCATTGTATATTTTGCTCCCCTTTGTGCCAATTCTACCTGTTTATCTGTTAGATTGTATTCAGAAAACAGAGACGTACTGTTGATAAAACGCCAAGGCACATAGCCTGCACGCAAAGATTGCAGTGTCCAGCTTAACAACATAATAGAACGTAACTGTGATTGCCCGTGCTGTAATATGGCCATATTTTGTTCCAGTATGTCTATTGCAGAAGATACAATGTTGCCTTAGGAATATATCCTGGAGGTCAAAGTTGTTAACCCATTATCCACCACCGCTAATGCCTTCTGTAAGTTAATACAGTCTATTTCCCGTATTCTCTCTGCGGCCTCTTGTTGGGATATTTTCCAAATTTCATTGTAGGCAGCATAAATGCCAGCATATATGGAACGTTTATGACGTCTTTTCCTGTGACCTAGTAAAAAATCCCTAAGATCCATGTCATGTGTGAGTAAGGATAAGTGCTGTTTAACTTCTGTGAGTGTTGAGGTTTCTAGCCAATCAAGACACAACTTCCCAACACTGTAGGATGTCACTACCCATGGATGTTCTCTTTGTACATAGCGTGGGTCTGGCCTATGGATACCGAACCCTTCGGTGGTACCCCAGAATCTTTGCTGACATATGTTTGTGTCTATGGGCCAAACCAACCATCCTTTCCAATTAGGATCTGATCTATTGTACCGTAAAATGTCATCTACTTCTACCCCTTCTTGTGATGTCGAATTTTGCCACCCGTCCATCTGTGATGGTGTTGGAAACCGAGGTGTGTTCAGGTCCTTGTTCTTGGCTAGTCCAAGACAGGATGTCTGTTGCACAGTGTCATTTAGAAATATCATCTGCTGTGGAATGAGGCATGCTCTAAATAGCGCTTCTGTTCACTGGACTTGCCAGTCTCTGAAACCCCAGGCTGATTTTAAGTCTATAAGTCGATTGTGTCCTTCCATAGGTCAAAACCCTGTTCAGACAATCGGGCTATAAAGGAAGCAGAGTATATCTGTTTGGTATTAGTCAACATAATTTTCTGTGCTGATGTGGCTGCGACTTTATAATAAAATGACGTCGGGTCAGAAGTGTTAAACCCTGAAAAAAAAGGGAATTTCTGTGCAAATGTCTGTGAACTACCTTTTGGTGGTTTAGGGCAATGTTTCCACTGGTGGTACTTAAAAACATTCCTAGGTGTTTTAGATTTGTGCAAGAACTGATGACCATAATGTTGGTAACAGTACAACGTGTCATAGTCTGAAGTACTTTCTAGCATTTCAGTGTGTGGAAATGTGGCAGTTTTCTCTAAATCAGACAACATGTTATTAACAGTTTCAGAGTCCCAATCATCAGAAAATGTACTGGAGGTAATGATATCACTCAATGAAATTTTAAATACATGAGAAATTTTTAAAAGTTCAGTAGGAACAAATATATCGAAATCAACCTTGTCCCAAACTATACCATCCGGTATAGGAACTGCTGTAATGTTCACTAATGACAAGTCTCTTTGTTCATGATGAGAAGATTGATGTGGCTTCAGAATCAAATTTTCTTTTTCGGCTGCAGGTCTGTGTTGAAGGTATCGTCCATTAATAAGCATGCTAAAAGTTATAACTAATCCTAGCCAGAAAAGAAAGAACAGTATCCCAGTAATTACCCAGAGTTCTACCCAAGGCAATACCAGGTAAGTCTTTTTGAGAAAGTTCAGAAAATCTGTAATCTGCTGCTTGCGTGATTTTTGGGCTGGTGTCGTTTCTGGTTCACTTGGATCCAAGGAAAACGTATCAAAGTTCATGAAGTAGCCAGAAGCAGTTCGATCAACTGTAGGAATTGCATCAGGATTTGTTGAAATCGTAGTTTGCTCTTGTCGAGGCATGTTGACGTAAACATCAGTGTTTGGTCTAATTGCAACCTGTGTGTTATTTTGAGTGTGATTTTGAAGTTGAACTTCGGGTTCAAGAGGAACGAGTTCCATAGCATTGTTGCTTAGTCCTTTATTCAGTACAGGAGGCTCTTCCAACGTGATGAGTCTTTCTGTTTGAACTTCTTGGATTGTAGCCAGAGGAGGGCGTCTGCTACAACGGAGTCCACGAGGCCTACTACTTAGTATCGGCCAGATAGTGTGGTTTGATTAAGTCGATTGAGACAAATCGTTTCTCCTTTTTTCCGGCAAGAGGCGGCAAAAGTACAGTTCTTGTTCCTTGAACTGCTAGGACAGGTACAGACTTTCTGTATGAAGGTCCAAATTCTTTTTTGTTCGCTATTTTCTCTCTGACCAGATCCCCGACCTTCGGGATCCAGACAGGTCTTGCCATGACTGCCTTGACTTCCCCAGTGGCGGTCTGTTTCAGGTGGACGTTACTTTGTTGTGTCCTGTATTAATTTAGATCCTGTAAAACAGTCAAACGATCATGGATATCAAATGGTTTCCCATCCGCCACTGTGCCTTCACAATCAAGATCAGGTACCCACATTCTTGTCCCAAATAGGACCTCGTTAGGAGTGACACCCCCTAGAGAACTTCTTGGCTGGTTATTGAGAGCTCGCTGTACCCCATTTATGTGATTGACCCAACTACCGCCCTTGCGTAATACCCTAGCTGTTAAAGATTGCTTTAGGTCCTGGTTTTTCCTTTCCACAACCGAATTTCCCTCAGGATGGTACGGAGAGGAGTACCGCAATGCTACGCCCATACTTTCCATGGCCTCTTTATACGCCCGAGAGCTAAACGCCGGGCCACTGTCAGAATGTAACGTGCCAACTGCGTATGTCCCTATAAAGACTCGCAAATCTTTGAAAACAGTTCGAGCGTCAGGCGAGCGCTGAGGCCATACCCATAGGAATCTTGAGCATGAATCCACTGCAACCATGATATACTTGTAGGCCCCATCTGATTGTAAGGGGCCGCAGTGGTCCAGATACACACAAGAGAGAGGTTTGTCTGATTTTAATAACGGTGTCTGTGCCGGGCTTGTTATGGTGGAGCCTTTCATCTGCTGGCAGATGTCACATTTCAAGATATAGTCTATAGTTTGCTTTGTTAGACCTGGCCACCAGTAGCGCTGTTTCAACAATGAAATAGTTGCTGTGACGCCTGTATGTGCAGAGCCCAAACCCTCGCGTGCTGCAATAATCAAACCTTGCCTACGATCCATATTTGGTATTACTCTGTCTCCCACTCCAGGAATCTGAGCATATGGAATGTTGTTTGCATCTAATTTGTAGGAGTACTTGAGTGGAAATTTCTTTGGTACTGCTGAGCTGCCTTTGGGTGAAGCAATGACAGCAACCATAATCTCACCGAGTGATTGCAGCTACGGAAGCCGTGCGTACAGCCCCCTTCGCGGCTTCATCAGCCAATGAATTCCCTTCAACGTGAACGCCATCACGCTGATGACTCAGTGTATGAATCACGTGAGCCCGTGGTAGTTCGTTTCTCAACTCAACTACCTGTTCCCATAGCATTGTATGCTTAACTGTGCAACCTTTCGCGTCTTTGAACCCGTTTTGTTCCCAATGATGTAAATATTCATAGTACGATTGCACGTAGTAAGAAGAATCACACACTATCAGTGTGGGGAATTCGTGATCCGTGTTTACCAGTGCCAGTATTAACGCTTTTAACTCTGCCAACTGTGCCATGCAGTCTCCTAGAGATTGCGTTTTGATGCAACTTGGATGGAACTTTCCATCCCGCATGTGACCTTTAACGATAGCACATGCTGCGCTGTATTGTTGTTTACTCCCTATGGCCGGTTGAGCAGATCCGTCAGTGTAAATAATATATTCATACTGATCTAGAGGCAAGATTTCATTCAGTAGAAGGTATTCTTGTTCGTATTGCAGAAATGCTTGTGTTTTTAGACTTGGATCAAATTTGTATTCAACATCCGTTGCAGTAAGAGAATTAGCCCATTGTATCCATCTCGGATGTAAGGCTTTTGCATTTGGAATGCTAGCCTTTGTAACAGCTTCCAAAGCTGGTACTGGTGTTACAACAATTATGCGTTTTCCCTGAGCCAGTGCTCTTTCTCTTGCTACAGCGGTCTGAACTGCTGTCAGGATTTTTTCTGTTGAAGTGAAACGCATTTCTGCGTTTGTGTACAGGTGTGCAGGTGTGATTTGTAAGCGATTGGTACTGTTTCGCCCGCATTGACCCGCTATTACACGGATCACTAAGTTGCGTACGTTTACCCGCATCTGAAAGTGTTTTGAAGCTATCATGTCTTCTTGTAGTGAACGTAGGATGTTTGTGTGTTCCTGTGTCCAATGTCTAACTGAAAAGTCAGGTTTTATTAAGTCGTATAAAGGTTTTACTCTTTCCGCGTAATCCAAAATGTATGTTCAGCCGATATTTAGGAATCTCAGTATTGATTGTAAATTTTTTTAATGATTTTGGAGGTTGGAGCAGCGCACACTTTTCTAAAAGTTAGCTGCCAGACTTTTCCCTTCACTTGAAAGCTCATATCCTAAAAATAGGACATTGAGGGGGCGATTTTTGATTTTTTTAAATTAAATTTGTAGCCCTCAGAGGCGAATCTCATAATTATGGTGCTCACCCTGGTCAAGTGCCTTTTTAAGTCGTCGTCCGTCAGATAAATATCATCCACATAGGACAATGCTTGTTCATCAAAATTTTGGAGTAACTCGGTTACTGTTGCTGAAAATAAACCCGGGCTATTCTTATACCCTTGGGGGAGATGACAAAATTGTCGCTGGGACCCCAACGATGAGAATGCGGTCAAATACCAGCTTTCAGGCACTTTATTTTGGCAGAAAAATTCATTTGAGATATCAAGTGTGGTTTTGTATTTTTTCCGCACAATGTTATTCATCAATGCGGCCCCTTGTGCATTTCAGACAGCGAATGTCTTTGTGCAAGTGTTTAGATGTCTGTAATCTAAAACTAGACGATATGTATTGTCAGGTTTCATTACGGGAAACAAAGGATTGTTCATTGATGAGGTGCAATTTTCGATCACCCCTTGGTATTCAAGTTGATCTTAGATCTCCCTGACCTGTTTTTAGCTTCTTGCTTTATTGGATATTGTCTCTGTGCATTTGGTGAAACTTTTAACGGGATCACGTGGTGGGTTGAATTCTCATCCCATCCGGCATGATTTTTGTACAATGCTGGAGCTAGGGCAACTGCCCACTCCCATGCATATGTGTGTTTAAGATGAATGGGAACGAGGTCGGAGAAGGCTGGAAAAATTACAGGGCACTCCATGACGAATGCTGACGGCCAATCTTGTTCAGCTAATAGGATGTCATAACCAGATGACAGATTCTCCTAAAAGAGACCTTTAACTTTCCTGGGCTTGTCCCCCTCCATTTGGAGTGTTATTTCATATAACTTATGCGGGACGCTTACCCTCGTATCTGGTGTTTCCACCGTGATGTAATCATTCAAGTCCACTGTCACCAGAAATTCCATCAGGTTCTGGCGAGCTATTGTTACTTCTGCCGCACTGTCTAGCATCGTCTGAGCCCATTCCCCGTTCAGAAGTTGTGTCCTCAGAATTCTGGGCATGTCTGATCTTCAGGCCTGCAACTTTC
This sequence comes from Calotriton arnoldi, assembly GCA_963921515.1. NCBI lineage: Eukaryota > Metazoa > Chordata > Amphibia > Caudata > Salamandridae > Calotriton > Calotriton arnoldi. Next base: position 624,272 of record CAWUFW010009819.1, on the reverse strand, counting down.
TTCTTCTTAAACTGAGGTTTTGATTTTGGCTTTTCTTCTTTTTTGGAAGTATAGTCTTGAGCGTGCTGTTTGTCTCTGGACTTTGTACGCTCTTCTTGTCTTTCTGACCGTCCTTCACTCTCGGAGGTTTTCGTCGAACTCTGAAAGGAACGAGAGGAACGTGTATCAGTATCCTGATACCTGTCAGGTTTCCTAATATTATCCCTATTCCTGAGATTATACCTCTTTTCAGAGGGCTCCTGTGGAGGAGATCTGCCTCGGGATTGAGATCTGTTTCCTTTAAAGTTTTGTTGTTTTTTATTATCCCACTTCTTTTTAGAAGAAGCAGGTGTCTGCTTGGAAGTGTCCTTTTTCAGGATTGCCCATCAGTTGTGGTTTTAAAGCTTTCCCACTTAAACTGTCTCTGCCTAATTCTGCATATGGAGTTTCAATTATTTTGGGTTGTTCGTGTTGTTGATCTATAGGACTGAACTCCCTTAGGCGTTGGCGGATTGCCACTGAAGCTGCTTCTCCTTTAATATTAGCTAGTATTATGGCTGAAACGTGGACATAGGGATGAAGTTACTAGGTAACTAAGTTTAGGGCAGGCTCTGCTCCGTACTCGTTTTGTATTTGTCTTAATACGTATGGTACTACTGCTAATGAAGGAATACCATGAGTTCTGGTATAAATGGCAGCAAAGACTGTACCCCAAGTGGTACAATCTTCTACTTGTGGTGTTATCCCCATGGGCAAGCAGATAGTTAGCATTCTGTGTTTTTCAAACGGGGTAGTATTCTTGAATACTGCCTCGAGCTGAGTTATTTTCTGAGCTACCCAGAATGGCATTTGTTCACGTTTCGTGGGCATTTTGCCCATTACCACGTGTAACGCCTGTGGTGTGATTTTTGTTGCTGTACCCTGGGATTGAGTTCCATTTGTTGCAACTGTTGTTGGCTGGACTGTAAAAGTCCTCATGACGAATTGTGTCAAGTTTCTATAGATTTTAATTAAATCCTTGTGTTGTATGAGTAAGTCTGCCTGTGGCATTGTTTCAATGTCAGGATGTGGTGTGTAGGCCGCTAATATTGGCCATGTTGCCCCATCTCCTCCAAGCGGGCCTAATCTTACTCTTACTCTTATATGGGGTAGGGCACCTTTAAACCAGTATAAGTGTTCCTGGTACTTGAGTGGAATCTCTATGTCCTTGAACGGATCATATTCTATTAGTGCATCACCCTCTGTGTAAGAGTGAAATGTGTGTTTTCTCGCATCTGCTGCAGGTAATGTAACCCACGAATAGAATACCTCTGTTTTGTTTGATTCGTGTGCCTCAATCACGAAAGCTACTAAGCCACCCCTAGACGATAAACCATTTTCTAACAGTTGCAGGGTGATTGTATGTCTGAATTTTTCTGCAATTGGAATTGCGTCTCCATCTTCTTCTCCTGTTGAGAGGTGCAGATCCACTACTGGGTTATTTCTGTCCTCAGTCATTTTGTAAAGAAGAAGTTTTTGTTCAAGGAAACTAAGATAAGGTTTTATTGCACAATTTTAGGAACACTGTGTCCTTCAAGCTTGATTAACCAGGAGCCAATAAATAGGATATTTCACCTACTCAGCTGTGGCGGAGTTTGTGCCCACATACTCCAGACATCTCTGGTGTTTTGTGAGTAGGGGTCTCTGAGAATTAGCACGACTGATCTACTCAGATTCTACTGTTAAATAAGTACCCAACCAACGTTAGCAGCGCCATGTCGTGTAGTTCCTATATTACCCATACAGGACCTGCGCGTTTGGATAACATAAACTGTAGGATTGGTGGCAGACTGACTCTGAACACCCCCACCGAGAATGTTAGCCTTTCTGTTTTAGCTAGCTCACAGTCCACTAGCCTCTTATCGGGGAGAGGTTAGTTTCTGGCAAACTCAGAACATGACAACCCTGATCCCTCAGGATCGTAGAAACAATGTAGTACTTTTCGCTCAGTCACTCGTGCTCACTTATTCAGTCTCAGAGAGTTACACAGAAGAAACAGTCGGGCGTGTTACAATAAGAATTTATTGCACAGTTGTTCTTCTAGTGTAAAACACATGTGCTGCAACAACCATTAGACAGTAGCAGATATATGTGATTAGCAATACAGTGAAAATAAAAGGATATTACAGTTCTACAATCTTGCAATAATCATGAATACATACATGAATATAAAATGCATAATAAAAGTGTGCGTACTCCTACGATGCCTATCTAGATGTACCTAAGTGTACCTAGCATGTGAGTAGGTGTGAAGCCAAGAATCCTTCTAGGATTTAGTCTAACCCCATTACATGAAGTGAGAGAGTGTGGGACTCCGTCCTGGTCTCGAGTTGGACAACCCGCAAGGGATGTGTTAGACCACTGTCAGCTGGAGCGTCTGCATGCAGGAGCCTCAGCGTCTCTGGTCAGTGTGTCGGCCTGGAAGTCTCGGTTCCCTCTATCGAACCCTAGCAAGATGTGCGGTATTTATACAGAAAGTATCTAGGGTTTCTTTGTCCCTTGTTTCTTGTATTAACCATTGTTGGGTTTGAGGATGACGCCCTTATGAATATTCATTCATACTGAATGAGTCTATTGATGAAGTTATAGGACGCTATTGTTCAGGGAAAAACCCTCCTTCTGCGCCCAGGACTAGAACTAGGTAAAGGTTCAATCCTAAAGGCTCGTTACTGTGTAGTATAAGGAAGATAATGTAGGTGAAGGTGTATGATATTACCCGGGCCTATATTAGGGTACCTATATGAAACATAACAGTGGCTGCGAAGGATCCTTTCTTAGGATAGGGTTTCCTCTTGCTTTATTATTAAATGGGCACACCATGCGCTCGGGGGCAGGCCCCCACCAGGCACCCCCCAGATAACTGTGATAGCACGTTTATTGAATTTTCAGGATCGGGATATGATATTTACTGAAGTGAGTAGACTGGAGGAGGTGCGTCACGAGAACTCCAAAAGCCTAATCTTCCCGATTACACCAGAGAGGTCCAGAAGTAGATTCTTACCTCTGATTCGGTGAAAGTCAGGTTGAGGGGTCTCCAAATGCAATATATGCTTTTATTCCGAGCCAAACTGAAGGTCTTGTTTCATGGGAAGTCCTTCTTCTTTTATTCTCCAGAGGACACTTGGACCTGATCGGGGCGTGAGACGTGGGAGTCTGACGCGTTTCCCTACATGGAGGAGAGTGCCTGGCCGAAGGACTGATGGTGACCTAGACAGCAGGGCCAGCGTCAGCCTCCGAGGGAGAGTGGAACACTGTGGCGTGGGACACAATCTGAGGAGCAGACAGTGACCAAACAGGGGATACTAAAAAGAGCAGAAAGGATGTGCTTGGAGGGGAATCCACCCATGGCTACATAGGAGATGACCACGAGACCAAGTCAGAGACCCCTCACCCACAAACTTTGGTCATTGCTGGTCTCGAAGGTGAACCGGAGCTGCCCCTTTGGATGCCATGACTTCATGACTAAAGGCAGCACCATAGCTTATGGACTGGTGATGGTATCTGAGGCCAGACAGCAGTGGAATAAATATTTCCACATCCCTACATGGATGGCTTGGAGGGTTCGAGCAAAATTATTTATTTTACTTCCTAAGAAGCCACTGTACACAGTGGCTGTTGGCTCAGTTGGTGTATTCAGGGTTTGCGGGTTTGAGTTACGGCGTGGCTGTGGTGGGCTACAGTCTCTCAGTCTCCCCTGTTGAGTAGTTCTTGTTGAGTTATGAGGGCATACACTCGCAGGGGTTTGTTGGGTGTGGTGGGGGAGGGGGTAGTCATACAGTTTGGGATTCAGGGTTTTCTTAGTTCAGGGGGGCAGATCCAGACACGTCAACCGTTTAGTGGTCTTTGTCTGGATCACATGCACCACATAACCCAGTTGTCAGAGCCATGGCCGCTACACATTCCTTGATAAGCATTCCTTAATTCAAAATGGGCCTGCTGATGGAGCCTCGGCAGGTGCTCTACCTCTGGCATGTAATGGCTCCACCTATAAACACCAGGGCTTTCAGGATCCTTTCCTGGAATGTTAATGAACTGGGAGATAAAGTTAAAAGGGGATTGGTGGCCCAATACATCAGAAGGTTGCAGCCAGATGTGATGCTCCTACAGGAAACCCATCCCCAGTGCAGATTCCTGGGAAGAGGCGTGATCACTATTCTGGCTTATGCAGGTTTTTCCGAGGGGTCCTGAGGAGTGGCCATACTGGTTAGGGAGAACCCTCCTTTTCAGGTGGTAAAAAGGTGGATAGACCCTTCAAGCAGATATGTGGGGGTGAGGGGGCTTTGGGGCCATCCAGATGTTACTTTAATTAGCATATACACCCCAATCGAATTACAGGCCCCCATGATGGTGAAACTCTCTGAAATCCTACTGGAGGCAAATTTTTCAGTGCATATTCTGGGAGGGGACTTCAATAATGTCATGGCAGTAGAGTTAGTTCGGACTGGGATCCCGGGCTTGTCCATTCCAACTACCCTGCTTTCATGCTTTGCCAATACTGTTGGCCTCTCGGACCTGTGGAGACAGGCGCACCCTACTGAGAGGAGATACTCATATTTTTCCAGGGCCCAGATGGTGTTTTCTTGCTTAGACTACGTCTTTGCCCTGGCTGGGGAGGTGGGGGCCATACACCAGGCAGAATACTTGGCCTGGGGACTCTCTGACCATTCCCCCCTACTGGTGAAGCTGGGTAGACAGGACCTGGGGAGGTATAGGCTGGAGGATTAATGCGTGGGAATTGCTGACCGGGATGTGGCCACTGGGCTACGGTTGAACTCTGAGCTTTATTTTAAAGAAGTCACGTCCATCGTGGTGCTTTGAGAAGCTCATAAGATAGTCCTCTGGGACAGAGCTCAGGACCTCATTGGTCAAAAGAGAAGGAGGGCAGTGGGAGCCAATGAGCAGCTTCAGTGCAAACTCTTGGAACTCGAAGGGGACCCAGGCCCAGAGACAGACTCCCCCAGGCTTAGGCAGTTGAATCTTCGGAGGGCCAAATATCGTGACCTCACACAAGACGGGGCGAAGAAACAAATGCTGGCCATGCTCCATAGGCTCTATGTTACTGGTGATAAGCCAGGGAAACTCCTAGCATGGTTATGCAGGAAGGAAGCGGAGGTCAGATTGGGGCACCGCGTGGTGAGACCGGGGGGAGACTGTTTTGATACGAACAACACCATTGCAGGGGCCTTTACATGATATTACGAGGAGTTTTGTAGAGCTTAGCCCTAACACAATGCATCACACATTGCACAATACCTGGCGCCGGTCACCACCCCCATATTAGAAGCGGAGAAGCGAGAGGCACTAGAAGTGGAGATTACTTTGGTGGAGGTCCAGGCTGCTACTCTGAAGTTAAAATCCAAAAAGACTCCAGACCCCATTGGGCTTCCCACAGAATTATTCAAGCGATACATAGGATTACCTGGGCCCCATATATTGAATATGTTGTTAGAGGCCAGCCAGTGGGGCATTCTTCCACCGGATCTCCGACGGGCAGTGATAGTGTTGATACACGAAGACTGTAAGCTGAAAGAGTGCTCTGACTCCTACTGTCCAATTTCGTTTCTTAATATTGAGGTCAAGATCTTGGCAACAAAATAGGCCACTGGATGCCTACAGGTTATCATCCCCATGATCCCTAGAGATCAGTCAGGCCTTATGCCCGGGTGCATAACTTGATGAATGAAATCCAAGACTGGTCAGAGACACATGCATCATCACGCTGGACGCAGAGAAGGAGTTGGACACAGTGCATTAGCCCTTCTTGGAACAAACTTTGGTGAAGTTTGGCTTTGGTCCTCAATATCGGAAGTGGGTGGGGCTATTTTATCAGACACCAGTGGAGGCATTGGGCATCAACGGAGAGCTGTCCTCTGACTTCCCTATTTGCAGGGGCACAAGGCAGGAGGGCTGCCCCCTGTTTCTCCTCCTGCTCGCTCTCACAATAGAATCACTGGCCTGTGTGGTGTGGGACTACCCTGGAGCTCGGGTTTCCCACTTAAAGGAGTGGTCAGAGACGCAGAGAAATTTCGCTCTACATGGATGACATCCTCCTCAATTACAGAGCTGTCCACAATCCTCTCTCTAATATTCCACCTGTTTGAAGAGTATGGAAGTTATTCTATTAATTGGGGCAAGTTGGTGATCTACCTTCTGTGGGATGAGATCGACACATTCTTGCTCCCCCATTGTCTAACCCGAGTAGAAGATGACTTTACATATCTACGTATTTTATTTACGCTGAGGAGAGACCTCTGTTTCAAGTGGAATTTGGGGCGAGTGGCGCGAGCATGCAGGGAAGAGATGGAGAGGTGGAGAGGGCTGCCACCCATGCTCATGGGACGTGCAGCCATGTTCAAGATGATCTCAGTTTCAAAGTTGCTGAATGTTCTACAGAACACATTCTATCAGATTCCCCCAGAGGTCTTTACTAGACTGGAGGGTGATGTGCGAACCTTCCTGTGGGATGGGAAACAACCCAGAATTGCCCTGAAAATGTGACAGCATAACCCCTATAATGGGGGACTGGCTCACCCGGACTTGGAGGCCTACTACTGGGCAGTCCATTTGATCAATGTCAACCACTGGTTGTTTGCCCCATGGGATCAATCCACTTTTAGACTTGAGAGGGTGCAGTGTGAGAAAACATCCTGTTTACACTATTTGTACAGGGAAAGGGGATGCAGCGTCTTTTTCCTGCCACTCAAGTGGCAGCCTGGGGAGAGCAGTGAAGTGCCTGGGCTGGCATCGCAGACCCTCAAGGGCAGCACCTTTAGGGGATGGGACTTGGCTCCCTCAGATACGAAAACTACGGGGGTTTGAGGACTGGGATTTTCTTGGAATCTCCAAGGTGGGAGATCTGCTAGAGGGAGGGGACTTGATGCCATTCTCCTCATTACAGCACAAGTATGGGAAGAACGCTAATCAATTTTTGAAATACACACAGGTATGGCATGCCTGGCATGTCGAGAGGACTAACCGTGGATGGCATACCAGAATTCACACTGTTGGAAGGGCGGCTGTTAACAGAGGGGTTGGATAAGGTTGCGGTCTCCCTCACATATAAAACCCTCAACAAAAATATGCCTGGCACTCTGCATAGACTGTGAGCGAAATGGGTGAAGGACGTAGAAGACCTGTAAGACATAGACTGGGAGGCGGCCCTAATGCATCTGAGGGAGGTAGCAATAAAATAGAGACTATGCTTAATATAATTCAAAGTCCTACATAGGGTGTATTACAATAGGTGGAAATTGCATGCAATGAGAAGGACACAAGACCCGCACTGTTTGAGGTGCCACGATGGAGAGGGTTCCTTCAGTCACAAGTATTGGAGTTGCCCATTGATCCAGGCTTATTGGGAGGTGGTTATCGAGGAACTCAAAAAAGTCCTTAAGAAACGATCCCACTGGCTCCCAAATTTATCCTCCTGGGGATCGCTAACAATGTTGGCCTACCAAGGCCAACCTGCTGTTCTGTGGCCTAGCGCTAATAGTGGCCAAGAGGGATATATCCTATTACTGGGGGGTGAGTGGGAGCCCGATGCTATAAGTTTAGAAACGGGGCATGGATATGTATATGGTGGCAGAAAAAGTCACATACGCCAGCAGGGGTTGCCATCAAAAGTTCCATAAGGTGTGGGGCAGATGGCTGCAATACTACTCCTTGGAACTACTGGAAGAGGGTGGGAGTCGGAGCCAAGAATGCCAATGATAGAGGTTGCTGATAGATGTGGATGTGAAATGCTGCCATTGATTCTATTCTTTGCTGTTATTTTGCATATGTAACCGGCTGGCAGAAGTCTGGAAGTGGGAGGAGAGTGGAGGGTGGTCAGGGGTTTCAGTTGGTTTAGGTTACTCTTTCCAATATTTTCCTTGTTGCACTGGGGCAGCCCGCCCAATATCCCATGTAGTGCTTGTTGTTTTGTCACTGCTGCACCTATGGAAAATAAAATAACATATTTTTTTTTAAAACACAAAAATGTCCCTACATAAAAAAACATAAAGCCACAAACAATATGTGAAAGTGTGTTCTCATGTGTTAACCCACCCACACACAGAATTTATAGATTCACACATTAGCCTTCTAGAGACTTGGGTAGACTCTGAGACTAAGATATTCACATACACCTATACCAAGACATCAAAATTAGGTAAAAATATATACACCTCCACCACCATCTTACAAATCATCCAAGGGCACCTTTGGTGATAAAAACAGGGAAGCATGAGTTTTCTTAATGATGCTTGCATCAAACTGCATATAAACAACGCCTTACTTTTGCTGATACTGTGGGTCTCATTTATTTTTACACATAAATATTGCAATACTTTATGCAAAGTGCTAAACACATTACAGCTGAAGGCTGTTGCAGTGGCACAGCATCACTTATCACTTTCTGTGCACATTATGGTGCTGACAGTACTACACAGGCACACAATGATAACAAACTAAAAACTGCAATACTGCTCCTGAATATGGTCTTCATAGGCTTTCATGTTAATATAACACAGGTGCAAAATGATCAATGCCCCAGTGGTATATTGTATATAGATAACATTTAGCTATCACTTGTACCTAATTGAATATGGAAGGATGGTTTCAAAAAGCACTAACCTTGTTCTTCCAGCAGGGTGTTGATAAGTCGTCCTTGCCACCATAAGCGCAACTTCGCCACCTGAGATAGTAGGTCAGCGCCGGTGCACCCATAGGGAAAGGGAAATGAGAGAAGAACAGTTGTCCAAAGTGACGCAAATGTGGCCAATCCTGCTTCCAATGTTTCTTTTTGGGATGGATCTTCCATCCACATGCACACACAAGGATCAAAGTGAGAAGGCAGTTATACAACAGCAGAGTACATTGTTTTATTTGTACTAATGCTGATAGAAGTTATACCTAAAAGACAATTCTCTTGAGCCACCGCTTTTTGCAGATCGAGGTCACTATGTGTGACTCCTAATGGGAAAAGGAAAACTAATTACTCTCTGTGTGCACCTTAGATGTTGTTCCCCTATCTTATGATCTCATGTGATTTAATCCTCCTGTTACTGCACAGGATAGTCTCTGTAGCACCTGTGGAACAGATGTACTATGCAATTTTATGTTCGCAACCATAGGATTTGCAAATTTACACGGTTTGCAACTGCATAATGGGTATTTTAAATGTAAAAACAAACATTTTGTGACTCTGAAAAGCTTTTCCAGTTTGTAAAATGGATTTTCTGACGTATACCGAATCGCAGTTCGAAAGAGGATGAAAAAGGTGTTCCTTCCACGTTGTGGTTTAGTATGGTGTGTGTCAATGTTGTGCAACCACAATTTCCTTTGCAAACCACTGATCTGCTATCAACTCCTCAAAGGAAGTGGCAACTGATTTGGGACTACTTCCTCTTTGTGAATCCAGTTGGCAGCCTCAAAGGGAGTTGGTAGTGATCCAAAGGACAACTCTCTTCTCCCCATGAAGTTTTCAAAGTAGAACGTTTTTTTTTTTTAAAGCAGCACTGGTTCCTATAAGGAACACAGGATGTTTAAATTAAGTTTCCATTTTTTAATGTAAAGGATGGTGATCTGCTGTCCCTTGCAAGCAAACTGTGACTTCCCTAATGAATATCAATAAGGTAAGCTGGTCTGTGACCAACTGAGATTCCTTATTTCCTGAATTTACCTAGTGGGTGCATAGGTCAGTTTGCAGAATCGAATTCAAATCACAAAAATTCAGTGCGCAATTTGCAACCACTTTTTGCAAATTAAAAATTCAAACATGTGGCCCTATATTCCTTAATGGGGACATCAACTGTTGTGTCCCAGATGATGTCAAACAAGTACCCTCTGAATGATGCCAAAAGCACAGAAGCCTAATCTAACCCTGTTCTATTTTTCAAATTAATTTACCATCGGCCTTAGCAAGTTTGCCCAAAGTTCCTTCAGGTAAGTAAGACTTATTCAGATTGTACACTGCCTAGAGCTCTCTCCCAGCAAAACTGCTCATATAATTAACCTTTATCTTTATATCTGTCTTATAATCAAGTTCCTGGTCAGAATCACTGCTCTCCCCCCATGCAGCTCTACCGTTGTGGGACTGCCCTTAGCCCCGCTTGAGCTCCTTACCAGGTTCGAGGCCCTCCTCCAACCGCAGGCTCCTGCCTACGCCTCATCCTTGGTGGTCTAGTGGAAGAGCACCCTGCTTTTCTGCTATTCTGCTCTGTTTGTGCCCTCTTTTGCCTTTTTACTGTTTGCCTCTTTTCTCTGTGTTTTGCCTTTTTTCTATTTACCACTTTTCTCTGTGTTTTGCCTTTTGTCCTATTTGCCTTTTTTCTCTGTTTTGCCTTTTTTCTCTGTATTATGCCTTTTTCCCTTGCCTCTTGCTCTTTGCCCTTCTCTTGCCTATTTTTCTCCTTTCCCTCGCGCTCCCCGCAGCTGCTGCCCCCGCGGCCCCTCCCTCCCCCCTGCTTGTCGCTCCCACCTCCCAGCTAATGGCCCTCCCTCGACCCCTTAATGGCACCCGCTGCGCGGCAAGAAGAGCAAGACCTCTGACCTCCTGGTCAGAGTCACTGCTCTCCCCCGCGCAGCTCCACCGTTGTCGGACTGCCCTTAGCGCCTCTTGAGCTCCTTACCAGGTAGGTGATTGAGGCCCTCCTCCACCCGCAGGTTCCTGCCTGCGCCTCATCCCTGGTGGTCTCGTAGAAGAGCACCCTACTCTTCTGCTATTCCGCTCTGTTTGTGCCCTCTTTTGCCTTTTTCCTGTTTGCCTCCTTTCTCTGTCCCTGGCCTTTTTTCTGTTTGCCTCTTTTCTTTGTGTTTTGCCTTTTTCCTTTTTGCCTTTTTTCTCTGTGTTTTGCCTTTTTCCTCTGTATTTTGCCTTTTTCCCTTTCCTCTTGCCTCATTCTCTTTGCCCTTCTCTTGCCTTTTTTCTCCTTTCCCTCGCGCTCCCCGCTGCTGCTGCCCCCCCATGGACCCTCCCTTCCCCAGCGTGTTGCCCCCACTCCCGCCTCCCGCCTCCCAGCTGATCGCCCTCCCCCCGACCCCCACTTAATGGCAGCTGCTGCGTGGCAAGAAGAGCAAGACGTCTGACCTCCCGGTCACAGTCAGAGTCACTGCTCTCTCCCCGCGCAGCTCCACCCTTGTGGGACTGCCCTTAGCGCAGATTGATCTCCTTACCAGGTAGGTGTTCGAGGCCCTCCTCCACCTGCAGGCTCCTGTCTGCGCCTCATACCTGGTGGTCTAGTGGAAGAGCACCCTGCTCTTCTGCTATTCCACTCTGTTTGTGCCCTCTTTTGCCTTTTTCCTGTTTGCCTCCTTTCTCTGTCCCTGGCCTTTTTTCTGTTTGCCTCTTTTCTTTGTGTTTTGCCTTTTTCCTTTTTGCCTTTTTTCTCTGTGTTTTGCCTTTTTCCTCTGTATTTTGCCTTTTTCCCTTTCCTCTTGCCTCATTCTCTTTGCCCTTCTCTTGCCTTTTTTCTCCTTTCCCTCGTGCTCCCCGCTGCTGCTGCCCCATGGACCCTCCCTTCCCCAGCGTGTTGCCCCCACTCCCGCCTCCCGCCTCCCAGCTGATCGCCCTCCCCCCGACCCCCACTTAATGGCAGCTGCTGCGTGGCAAGAAGAGCAAGACGTCTGACCTCCCGGTCAGAGTCAGAGTCACTGCTCTCTCCCCGCGCAGCTCCACCCTTGTGGGACTGCCCTAAGCGCAGATTGAGCTCCTTACCAGGTAGGTGTTCGAGGCCCTCCTCCACCTGCAGGCTCCTGTCTGCGCCTCATACCTGGTTGTCTAGTGGAAGAGCACCCTGCTCTTCTGCTATTCCACTCTGTTTGTGCCCTCTTTTGCCTTTTTCCTGTTTGATTGTTTTCTCTGTGTTTTGCCTTTTTTCTATTTGACTCTTTTTTCTGTGATTTGCCTTTTCCCTGTTTGCCTCTTTTCTCTGTGTTTTCCTTTTTTCTATTTGACTCTTTTCTCTGTGTTTTGCCTTTTCCCTGTTTGCCTCTTTTCTCTGTGTTTTGCCTTTTTCCTGTTTTCCTTTTTTCTCTGTATTTTGCCTTTTTCCCTTGCCTCTTGCCTCTTTCTCTTTGCCCTTCTCTTGCCTTTTTTCTCCTTTCTCTCGCACTCTCCACCGCTGCTTCCCCTGTGGCCCCTCCCCCTAGCGCGTCACTCCCGCCCTCCAGCTGATCGCCCTCTCCGACCCCTACTTCATGGCGCCCGCTGCGCGGCAAGAAGAGCAAGACCTCTGACCTCCTGGTCAGAGTCACTGCTCTCCCCTAGCGCAGCTCCACCGTTGTGGGACTGGCCTTAGCGCCGCATGAGCTCCTAACCAGGTAGGTGTTCGAGACCCTCCTCCAACCACAGGTTCCTGCCTGCGCCTCATCCCTGGTGGTCTAGTGGAAGAGCACCCTGCTCTTCCGCTCTGTTTGTGCCCTCTTTTGCCTTTTTCCTGTTTGCCTCTTGTTGGACTTGGCCCTTTTTGCAGGGTCATCCCAGAACTTTTTGCCTTCCTCCTCTATTTTTTCTGACCCGTTGTTGGTGGTTTTATGACTCTGGGCACTTTACCACTGCTGTTCAGTGCTAAAGTGCATATACTCTCTTTGTAAATTGATGTTATGGATTAGTGATTCCATGATTGGCTGATTTGATTTACTTGTCAGACCCAAGGTCAGTGCACCATGTGTGCCCAGGGCCTGTAAATCAAATGCTGCTGGTGGGCTTGCAGCACTGATTGTGCCACCCACAGAAGCAGCTTGTAAAATATGGCTCAGGTCTGCCATTGCAGAGCCTGTGTGCAGTCTGGGACTGCCATGTCGACTTGGCAAGTGCACACACTTGCCAGTCCCTAAACCTTCCCTTTTCTACATATTAGTTACCCCTAAGGGAGGCCCAATGTACCCCTGTGGGCAGGGTGCATTGTATGTGAAAGGTAGGACATGCCCTGATGAGTGTGGCATGTCCTGATAGTGAAATACTGCCAATTTCGTTTTTCACTATTACAAGGCTATCTGTTCCCATAGGACAGAATGGGGAGATTGTTTATAATATCTTATAAACATAACTGACCCTGGGAACAAGATAGAAAAAGAAAGTTTAGTATGCCTGAACTCAGAATGTTAAAGTGCATCTGTTGGTGAGGGTGAATTTTACATTCTGTGTTTGAAAATACCACTTTTAGAAAGTGGGTATTTTCTTGCCTACCCATCCAGTGTGCCTCTGCTAGGTTTGTGTATTGCATGTCTGGCTTTTGGATGACAGGGGGCTGGAGAGGGCTGTGGCTCCAGAAGTCTGATGAGTCAGGGCTGGGCTGAATAGACCTGGGTTGCATTTGGAGTAGGGGAGGAGATTTCCTTTTCACCTGAATGGGCCTGGCTGCCTTCAACAATGCTGTCTCCACCTCCTGCCAGGAAGCTGCACCAGTGAGGACAGAACTGGTTTTGGCTGGGTACAGACACTCTCTGCCTTCAGAAAACAAAGGATTTTGTAGTATAAATATTGGGGCGAAACCTTTGCCAAGGAGAAGAGCCGGATAAGCTGAGGAGGAATACAGCCCCTGTGCCTGTTTGCTGCCTGGGGTTGGCCTGCAGTGGCTGCTTGCTGCCAAGGAAAGGAGAAGAAGGACTTTGCTGTTTTGCTTTGTCACCTGCTTGAAAAAAAGATCTCCAAGGGCTTGAAACTGAGCTTGCCTCCTGTTCTGAAGTCCCAGGAACACAAAGACTTCACCCCTTCTGTCTGCCTGCATCTAGAACTGCTGTTTTAGCTGCTACAGAAGGAAATTGCAACACCGACGCCGGCGAGCGACGCCGTAATCTGCACCGAAGCCGTGAGCGCTGCTCCAACTTGCGAAGTAGACCCGACGCCGGCCGCCGTGCCACATCGACGCCAGCGAGCGACGCCGTAACCTGGCGGAAGCCGTGAGGGCTGCTCCGACTTGCGACGTGGGCCTGATGCCTGCTGCTGTGCCGCATCAACTCCAAAGCCGACTTCATCATCGCGGAGCCGATCCTCGACGTGGGTGACTTCACGAATCCATCGACATCGTGACATCGTAAGGAACAGTGGTTTCGGCACCATCGTGACGTCATCTCCCCGACGCAGTAAGGAACAGTCGTCTCGCCTCCCCTGAGCGGCAGTAAGGAACAGAGTCTACACCTTCCCTGGGGTCGTAAGGAGTCGAACGCCGCGGAGCGCCAACAAAGCCGCACCTCCCCGACGCCGTGAACTGTCTTTGCTTTCGCCATTTCCCAAGGTACTGTTCTTTGTGTGGGCCCAATGCTGCACACCTCGCGGTCGGCGCCGTACTTTGGGATTTTCTTCTGTCACGACGTCATAATAGCTCAAAGTTGAGTTATTTGTTGCTACAAGCTTGATTTAAATGAATAACCTATTATTAAGGATATTTTTGATACTGAACTGTGGATTTTTGTCGTTTGGTCTTGTTTTAAGTTTAGATAAAGACTACTGATTTTTCTAAACTGGTGTGGTGTCCATTTGTAGTGTTTTCACTGTATTACTGTATGTGTTCACAAATGCTTTACACACTACTTCTGAGATTAGCCTGTCTGCTCGTGCCAAGCTACAAAGGGGGTGAGCAGGGGTTATTTTAGGAGTGTATCCCCCTTACCCTGACTAGAAGCAAGGGCCCCTATTTGGACAAAGGTACCCACCTCTGCCAACTAGAGACCCCCATTTCTAACACCTCTTTTCTCTGTCTTTTGCCTTTTCTCTGTTTGCCTCTTTCTTTGTGTTTTGCCTTTCTCCTGTTTGCCTCTTTTCTCTGTGTTTTGCCTTTTTCCTCTGTATTTTGCCTTTTTCCCTTTCCTCTTGCCTCTTTCTCTTTGCCTTTTTTCTCCTTTCTCTCACACTCTCTGCCGCCCCCATGGCCCCTCCCCCAGCACGTCGCTCCCGCCTCCCACCCACCAGCTGATCGCCCTCCCCGACCCCAACTTAATGGCGCCTGCTGCGCTGCAAGAAGAGCAAGACCTCTGACCTCCTGGTCAGAGTCACTGCTCTCCCCCAGTGCAGCTCCATCATTGTGGGTCTGCCCTTAGCGCCGCTTGAGATCCTTACCAGGTAGGTGTTCGAGGCCCACCTCCACCCGCAGGCTCCTGCCTGCGCCTCATCCCTGGTGGTCTAGCGGAAGAGCACCCTGCTCTTCTCCTATTCCACTCTGTTTGTGCCATCTTTTGCCTTTTTCCTGTTTGCCTCTTTAGTCTTTTCTCTGTGTTTTGCCTTTTTTCTGTTTGCCACTTTTCTCTGTGTTTTGCCTTTTTCCTGTTTGCCTCTTTTCTCTGTGTTTTGCCTTTTTCCTGTTTGCCTATTTTCTCTGTGTTTTGCCTTTTTCCTGTTTGCCTCTTTTCTCTGTGTTTTTCCTTTTTTCCCATCCCTCTTTCTCTTTGCCCTTCTCTTAAGTTTTCTCTCCTTTCCCTCACGCTCCCCGGTGCTGCTGCCCCCGTGGCCCTTCCCTCCCCCGAGCGTGTCGCTCCCACCTCCCAGCTGATCGCCCTCCCCCTGCTTAATGGCGGCCGCTGCGCAGCAAGAAGATCATGACCTCTGTCAGAGTCACTGCTCTCCCCGCGCAGCACCACCCTTGTGGGACTGCACTTAGCGCCGCTTGAGCTCCTTACCAGGTAGGTGTTCGAGGCCCTCCTCCACCCGCAGGCTCCTGCCAGCGCCTCATCCCTGGTGGTCTAGTGGAAGAGCACCCTGCTCTCTTGCTATTCCGCTCTGTTTGTGCCCTCTTTTGCCTTTTTCCTGTTTGCCTCTTTTCTCTGTGTTTTGCCTTTTTTCTGTTTGCCCCTTTTCTCTGTGTTTTGCCTTTTTCCTGTTTGCCTTTTTTTCTCTGTATTTTTCCTTTTTCCTTTGCCTCTTGCTCTTTGCCCTTCTCTTGCCTTTATTCTCATTTCCCTCACGCTCCCCGCAGCTGCTGCCCCCGCAGCCCCTTCCTTCCCCCAGCTTGTCACACCCGCCTTCCAGCTAATCGCCCTCCCCCGACCCCTACTCAATGGCGTCCGCTGCGCGGCTAGAAGAGCAAGACCTCCTACCTCCTGGTCAGAGTCACTGCTCTCCCCCGCGCAGCTCCACTGCTGTGGGACTGCCCTTAGCACCTCTTGAGCTCCTTACCAGGTAGGTGTTCGAGGCCCTCCTCCACCCGCAGGTTCCTGCCTGCGCCTCATCCCTGGTGGTCTAGTGGAAGAGCACCCTGCTCTTCTGCTATTCCGCTCTGTTTGTGCCCTCTTTTGCCTTTTTCCTGTTTGCCTCTTTTCTCTGTCTTTTGCCTTTTCTCTGTTTGCCTCTTTTCTTTGTGTTTTGCCTTTTCCTGTTTGCCTCTTTTCTCCGTGTTTTGCCTTTTTCCTCTGTCTTTTGCCTTTTTCCCTTTCCTCTTGCCTCTTTCTCTTTGCCCTTCTCTTGCCTTTTTTCTCCTTTCCCTCGTGCTCCCCGCTGCTGCTGCCCCACGGCCCCTCCCTCCCCCAGCGTTTTGCCCCCGCTCCCGCCTCCCAGCTGATCGCCCTCCCCCGACCCCCACTTAATGGCAGCCGCTGCGTGGCAAGAAGAGCAAGACTTCTGACCTCCCGGTCATAGTCACTGCTCTCCCCCGCGCAGCTCCACGGTTGTGGGACTGCCCTTAGCCCCGATTGTTGTATTCCGCTTTAGGTGTCCGTATAGAGGCTTTCCTGAAACATGTCCTTATATAGGCACAATTCGCATTGCCCTTAATATAGGCATAAAAACCCAGTCCTTATTTAGGCATTAGCCATGCACTCCAAATACAGGCATGGTCACCGACATCCGTCCACCCTAACGTCACAACGAGTTCTTAGAAACCAGACCCTTAAGCTCTTGGGAGTTCCCCTAGCACAGGATTATTGATTTCTCCAAGAACTCATTTATTATGGATGAACCGCTATTCCTTAAGGGTTCATTCCTGACGTCTTCCTCTGTCCGACTTCACGTCAATGCTAACATTCCAAGGCACCTACCAGGTATAAATATACCTTTCCTTGCCCAAGCAAGTTAGGAGGAGACCTCGACTTTAGAGGAGCCCGTGTCCCGGCCTGACGCACTGAGAAGAGACGCTGTCATCTCTGCTCGCAGAGAATCCAGCTTCCAGTGTTCTGACTCCCTTTGCGGGGTGTTAGAGTTCCAGATCCGGAAAGAGATTCCCACCTCTCTCATTCTCGAGGTATGGAGCTGACTAGAACCTAGAGGGAGTCTTGGCATACCAGACTCTTGGCATACTAGACTATAGCATACCATACTATAGAATACTTCACCTACTTCTTACCTTGCACTACATTTCGGTTAGGTTAGGTACACTGGGGTAGAACTAGCTTAGAGAAGCATCTCATGAGTACTCGCATATTTAGCTTATGTTATTTATGTATATGAATATATGTGTCATAGCTAAAAGATAATGCTAGCGCAGTATTATTTCTTTCTACTGCTTACGCTGTACATTATATATCTCGCTTACTGTCTTGTGATCATAACAGCTCATATCTCTTACACGAGAAACAAGACTGTTCAATAAATCCTTTTATTGAAACGCCCGTCTATTCTTTCTGTGTAACTCTGAAGAAACTAAGCATGCACGATTAGCTGAGTGAAACTGTTATCTATTGTTTCCACGATTCTGAGACGTGTTCCGATTCTAAAGGGAAACAAAGTTGTCATGTTTATGCGGTTGCCAGAAACTACTCCCTTCTTGTTTACAAGGAGTTTCTAGTGGCCTCTGAGCTAGCTGGCACAAAGTAATTAAGTTTAATATACTCGATAGGGACTTACTGACCTCAGTCCTATGTCAAACCTATAGGGTATATTATTCCAATGCGCAGAGCCTATTAGGGAAATAGGAACTACACTACACGATTGAGCTCCTTACCAGGTAGGTGTTCAAGGCCCTCCTCCACCCGCAGGCTCCTGCCTGCGCCTCATCCCTGGTGGTCTAGTGGAAGAGCAGCCTGCTCTTCTGCTATTCCACTCTATTTGTGCCCTCTTTTGTCTTTTTTCTGTTTGACTCTTTTCTCTGTGTTTTGCCTTTTCCCTGTTAGCCTCCTTTCTGTGTTTTGCCTTTTTCCTGTTTGCCTTTTTTCTCTGTAATTTGCCTTTTTCCCTTGCCTCTTGCCTCTTTCTCTTTGCCCTTCTCTTGACTTTTTTCTCCTTTCTCTTGCTCTCTCTGCTGCCCCCGTGGTCCCTCCCCCTAGCGCGTCGCTCCCACCTCCCGTCCTCCAGCTGATCGCCCTCCACCAACCCCTACTTAATGGAGCCCGCTGCGCGGCAAGAAGAGCAAGACCTCTGACCTCCTGGTCAGAGTAACTGCTCTTCCGCAGCACAGCTCCACCGTTGTGGGACTGCCCTTAGCGGCTTGAGCTCCTTACCAGGTAAGGGTTCAAGGCCCTCCTCCACCCACAGGCTCCTGCCTGGGCCTCATCCCTGGTGGTCTAGTGGAAGAGCACCCTGCTCTCTTGCTATTCCTCTCTGTTTGTGCCCTCTTCTCCCTTTTTCCTGTTTGCCTCTTTAGTTTTTTCTCTGTGTTTTGCCTTTTTCCTGTTTGCCTCTTTTCTCTGTGTTTTGCCTTTTTCCTGTTTGCCTATTTTCTCTGTGTTTTGCCTTTTTCCTGTTTGCCTCTTTTCTGTGTTTTTCCTTTTTTCCCCATCCCTCTTTCTCTTTGCCCTTCTCTTAAGTTTTCTCTCCTTTCCCTCACGCTCCCCGGTGCTGCTGCCCCGCGGCCCTTCCCTCCCCCGAGCGTGTCGCTCCCACCTCCCAGCTGATCGCCCTCCCCCTGCTTAATGGCGGCCGCTGCGCAGCAAGAAGATCATGACCTCTGTCAGAGTCACTGCTCTCCCCGCGCAGCACCACCCTTGTGGGACTGCACTTAGCGCCGCTTGAGCTCCTTACCAGGTAGGTGTTCGAGGCCCTCCTCCACCCGCAGGCTCCTGCCAGCGCCTCATCCCTGGTGGTCTAGTGGAAGAGCACCCTGCTCTCTTGCTATTCCGCTCTGTTTGTGCCCTCTTTTGCCTTTTTCCTGTTTGCCTCTTTTCTCTGTGTTTTGCCTTTTTTCTGTTTGCCCCTTTTCTCTGTGTTTTGCCTTTTTCCTGTTTGCCTTTTTATCTCTGTATTTTGCCTTTTTCCTTTGCCTCTTGCTCTTTGCCCTTCTCTTGCCTTTATTCTCATTTCCCTCGCGCTCCCCGCAGCTGCTGCCCCCGCAGCCCCTTCCTTCCCCCAGCTTGTCACACCCGCCTTCCAGCTAATCGCCCTCCCCCGACCCCTACTCAATGGCGTCCGCTGCGCGGCTAGAAGAGCAAGACCTCCTACCTCCTGGTCAGAGTCACTGCTCTCCCCGCGCAGCTCCACTGCTGTGGGACTGCCCTTAGCACCTCTTGAGCTCCTTACCAGGTAGGTGTTCGAGGCCCTCCTCCACCCGCAGGTTCCTGCCTGCGCCTCATCCCTGGTGGTCTAGTGGAAGAGCACCCTGCTCTTCTGCTATTCCGCTCTGTTTGTGCCCTCTTTTGCCTTTTTCCTGTTTGCCTCTTTTCTCTGTCTTTTGCCTTTTCTCTGTTTGCCTCTTTTCTTTGTGTTTTGCCTTTTCCTGTTTGCCTCTTTTCTCCGTGTTTTGCCTTTTTCCTCTGTCTTTTGCCTTTTTCCCTTTCCTCTTGCCTCTTTCTCTTTGCCCTTCTCTTGCCTTTTTTCTCCTTTCCCTCGAGCTCCCCGCTGCTGCTGCCCCACGGCCCCTCCCTCCCCCAGCGTTTTGCCCCCGCTCCCGCCTCCCAGCTGATCGCCCTCCCCCGACCCCCACTTAATGGCAGCCGCTGCGTGGCAAGAAGAGCAAGACTTCTGACCTCCCGGTCATAGTCACTGCTCTCCCCCGCGCAGCTCCACGGTTGTGGGACTGCCCTTAGCCCCGATTGTTGTATTCCGCTTTAGGTGTCCGTATAGAGGCTTTCCTGAAACATGTCCTTATATAGGCACAATTCGCATTGCCCTTAATATAGGCATAAAAACCCAGTCCTTATTTAGGCATTAGCCATGCACTCCAAATACAGGCATGGTCACCGACATCCGTCCACCCTAACGTCACAACGAGTTCTTAGAAACCAGACCCTTAAGCTCTTGGGAGTTCCCCTAGCACAGGATTATTGATTTCTCCAAGAACTCATTTATTATGCATGAACCGCTATTCCTTAAGGGTTCATTCCTGACGTCTTCCTCTGTCCGACTTCACGTCAATGCTAACATTCCAAGGCACCTACCAGGTATAAATATACCTTTCCTTGCCCAAGCAAGTTAGGAGACCTCGACTTTAGAGGAGCCCGTGTCCCGGCCTGACGCACTGAGAAGAGACTCTGTCATCTCTGCTCGCAGAGAATCCAACTTCCAGTGTTCTGACTCCCTTTGCGGGGTGTTAGAGTTCCAGATCCGGAAAGAGATTCCCACCTCTCTCATTCTCGAGGTATGGAGCTGACTAGAACCTAGAGGGACTCTTGGCATACCAGACTCTTGGCATACTAGACTATAGCATACCATACTATAGAATACTTCACCTACTTCTTACCTTGCACTACATTTCGGTTAGGTTAGGTACACTGGGGTAGAACGAGCTTAGAGAAGCATCTCATGAGTACTCGCATATTTAGCTTATGTTATTTATGTATATGAATATATGTGTCATAGCTAAAAGATAATGCTAGCGCAGTATTATTTCTTTCTACTGCTTACGCTGTACATTATATATCTCGCTTACTGTCTTGTGATCATAACAGCTCATATCTCTTACACGAGAAACAAGACTGTTCAATAAATCCTTTTATTGAGACGCCCGTCTATTCTTTCTGTGTAACTCTGAAGAAACTAAGCATGCACGATTAGCTGAGTGAAACTGTTATCTATTGTTTCCACGATTCTGAGACGTGTTCCGATTCTAAAGGGAAACAAAGTTGTCATGTTTATGCGGTTGCCAGAAACTACTCCCTTCTTGTTTACAAGGAGTTTCTAGTGGCCTCTGAGCTAGCTGGCACAAAGTAATTAAGTTTAATATACTCGATAGGGACTTACTGACCTCAGTCCTATGTCAAACCTATAGGGTATATTATTCCAATGCGCAGAGCCTATTAGGGAAATAGGAACTACACTACACGATTGAGCTCCTTACCAGGTAGGTGTTCAAGGCCCTCCTCCACCCGCAGGCTCCTGCCTGCGCCTCATCCCTGGTGGTCTAGTGGAAGAGCAGCCTGCTCTTCTGCTATTCCACTCTATTTGTGCCCTCTTTTGTCTTTTTTCTGTTTGACTCTTTTCTCTGTGTTTTGCCTTTTCCCTGTTAGCCTCCTTTCTGTGTTTTGCCTTTTTCCTGTTTGCCTTTTTTCTCTGTAATTTGCCTTTTTCCCTTGCCTCTTGCCTCTTTCTCTTTGCCCTTCTCTTGACTTTTTTCTCCTTTCTCTTGCTCTCTCTGCTGCCCCCGTGGTCCCTCCCCCTAGCGCGTCGCTCCCACCTCCCGTCCTCCAGCTGATCGCCCTCCACCAACCCCTACTTAATGGCGCCCGCTGCGCGGCAAGAAGAGCAAGACCTCTGACCTCCTGGTCAGAGTAACTGCTCTTCCGCAGCACAGCTCCACCGTTGTGGGACTGCCCTTAGCGCCGCTTGAGCTCCTTACCAGGTAAGGGTTCAAGGCCCTCCTCCACCCACAGGCTCCTGCCTGGGCCTCATCCCTGGTGGTCTAGTGGAAGAGCACCCTGCTCTCTTGCTATTCCTCTCTGTTTGTGCCCTCTTCTCCCTTTTTCCTGTTTGCCTCTTTAGTTTTTTCTCTGTGTTTTGCCTTTTTCCTGTTTGCCTCTTTTCTCTGTGTTTTGCCTTTTTCCTGTTTGCCTATTTTCTCTGTGTTTTGCCTTTTTCCTGTTTGCCTCTTTTCTCTGTGTTTTTCCTTTTTTCCCATCCCTCTTTCTCTTTGCCCTTCTCTTAAGTTTTCTCTCCTTTCCCTCACGCTCCCCGGTGCTGCTGCCCCCGTGGCCCTTCCCTCCCCCGAGCGTGTCGCTCCCACCTCCCAGCTGATCGCCCTCCCCCTGCTTAATGGCGGCCGCTGCGCAGCAAGAAGATCATGACCTCTGTCAGAGTCACTGCTCTCCCCCGCGCAGCACCACCCTTGTGGGACTGCACTTAGCGCCGCTTGAGCTCCTTACCAGGTAGGTGTTCGAGGCCCTCCTCCACCCGCAGGCTCCTGCCAGCGCCTCATCCCTGGTGGTCTAGTGGAAGAGCACCCTGCTCTCTTGCTATTCCGCTCTGTTTGTGCCCTCTTTTGCCTTTTTCCTGTTTGCCTCTTTTCTCTGTGTTTTGCCTTTTTTCTGTTTGCCCCTTTTCTCTGTGTTTTGCCTTTTTCCTGTTTGCCTTTTTTTCTCTGTATTTTGCCTTTTTCCTTTGCCTCTTGCTCTTTGCCCTTCTCTTGCCTTTATTCTCATTTCCCTCGCGCTCCCCGCAGCTGCTGCCCCCGCAGCCCCTTCCTTCCCCCAGCTTGTCACACCCGCCTTCCAGCTAATCGCCCTCCCCCGACCCCTACTCAATGGCGTCCGCTGCGCGGCTAGAAGAGCAAGACCTCCTACCTCCTGGTCAGAGTCACTGCTCTCCCCCGCGCAGCTCCACTGCTGTGGGACTGCCCTTAGCACCTCTTGAGCTCCTTACCAGGTAGGTGTTCGAGGCCCTCCTCCACCCGCAGGTTCCTGCCTGCGCCTCATCCCTGGTGGTCTAGTGGAAGAGCACCCTGCTCTTCTGCTATTCCGCTCTGTTTGTGCCCTCTTTTGCCTTTTTCCTGTTTGCCTCTTTTCTCTGTCTTTTGCCTTTTCTCTGTTTGCCTCTTTTCTTTGTGTTTTGCCTTTTCCTGTTTGCCTCTTTTCTCCGTGTTTTGCCTTTTTCCTCTGTCTTTTGCCTTTTTCCCTTTCCTCTTGCCTCTTTCTCTTTGCCCTTCTCTTGCCTTTTTTCTCCTTTCCCTCGAGCTCCCCGCTGCTGCTGCCCCACGGCCCCTCCCTCCCCCAGCGTTTTGCCCCCGCTCCCGCCTCCCAGCTGATCGCCCTCCCCCGACCCCCACTTAATGGCAGCCGCTGCGTGGCAAGAAGAGCAAGACTTGTGCCCTCTAGGGTATATTATTCCAATGCGCAGAGCCTATTAGGGAAATAGGAACTACACTACACGATTGAGCTCCTTACCAGGTAGGTGTTCAAGGCCCTCCTCCACCCGCAGGCTCCTGCCTGCGCCTCATCCCTGGTGGTCTAGTGGAAGAGCAGCCTGCTCTTCTGCTATTCCACTCGATTTGTGCCCTCTTTTGTCTTTTTTCTGTTTGACTCTTTTCTCTGTGTTTTGCCTTTTCCCTGTTAGCCTCCTTTCTGTGTTTTGCCTTTTTCCTGTTTGCCTTTTTTCTCTGTAATTTGCCTTTTTCCCTTGCCTCTTGCCACTTTCTCTTTGCCCTTCTCTTGACTTTTTTCTCCTTTCTCTTGCTCTCTCTGCTGCCCCCGTGGTCCCTCCCCCTAGCGCGTCGCTCCCACCTCCCGTCCTCCAGCTGATCGCCCTCCACCAACCCCTACTTAATGGCGCCCGCTGCGCGGCAAGAAGAGCAAGACCTCTGACCTCCTGGTCAGAGTAACTGCTCTTCCGCAGCACAGCTCCACCGTTGTGGGACTGCCCTTAGCGCCGCTTGAGCTCCTTACCAGGTAAGGGTTCAAGGCCCTCCTCCACCCACAGGCTCCTGCCTGGGCCTCATCCCTGGTGGTCTAGTGGAAGAGCACCCTGCTCTCTTGCTATTCCTCTCTGTTTGTGCCCTCTTCTCCCTTTTTCCTGTTTGCCTCTTTAGTTTTTTCTCTGTGTTTTGCCTTTTTCCTGTTTGCCTCTTTTCTCTGTGTTTTGCCTTTTTCCTGTTTGCCTATTTTCTCTGTGTTTTGCCTTTTTCCTGTTTGCCTCTTTTCTCTGTGTTTTTCCTTTTTTCCCATCCCTCTTTCTCTTTGCCCTTCTCTTAAGTTTTCTCTCCTTTCCCTCACGCTCCCCGGTGCTGCTGCCCCCGCGGCCCTTCCCTCCCCGAGCGTGTCGCTCCCACCTCCCAGCTGATCGCCCTCCCCCTGCTTAATGGCGGCCGCTGCGCAGCAAGAAGATCATGACCTCTGTCAGAGTCACTGCTCTCCCCGCGCAGCACCACCCTTGTGGGACTGCACTTAGCGCCGCTTGAGCTCCTTACCAGGTAGGTGTTCGAGGCCCTCCTCCACCCGCAGGCTCCTGCCAGCGCCTCATCCCTGGTGGTCTAGTGGAAGAGCACCCT